>CAXKVY010000624.1:272500-393893 GCA_964058915.1 Tetropium fuscum
ACGGGGCAGGGCGGAGGTCATCTCGGCGATACGCAATTTCCGGAACAAGGACGAGGTATATGCCGTCCTGACCCGTTCAAAGGACACCCTCAACAAGAACGGGATAAAGTTTACGGCGACGGAGGGCAAGATTACGTTAAACGGCATCAAGATCGACATAAATGACTTTGCAAACATGAACCGTAAGGATGCCAGCGCATTCCTCTCAGATTTGTCGTCGGCACAGACAACGCCAGCTGAGAGTGCCTTGACGCGAAATATCGTTTACGATGCCTTCCGAAACACTTCTGTGATTGATGTACAGAATCAGGTTCTGCCAAGTATCGCTATGCTTATACAGACATGCCTTGGTGCTTGTTCTTCTGAAATAAAACAGAAAGTCATCGAGGCAGCAGTGGAAATCCTCGATAAACTTACAGAGTTTGAAGGTACAAATTCTTGGATCCCTGATGAAACGAAGTACTACAAAATCATAGAGGTGACGATACGGTTCTTTGCAACGAAGGCTGAAGAGCTTCAACGGCAATATGAGGTGTGGAAGAGGACAGGAGATGATCGACTATATAACCCTTTGTTTAAATATGTAGATGTTGCCTTAGTGAGAAACGCGGTTCATTTCTTTGAAATAATAGTTAGGTCATGCTTCTGTGGTAAAAAGATGAAACGGGAAGAATTAAAATTACTGGTGGAACGTACCTACAATTGGCTTGCAAAGCAGATATATGCAAAGGAAGAGCGAAATGAGAGAGATGGCAGAAGGCAAATTCATTCCGCTGGCTTACGTAGTAAGGAGGTCCCCTGCAGTCAATGTGGCGGTCATTATTATACATGGAAATGAGGGATAGTATTTATAATGCAGTATTTTTTGGCCATGTGATTATTGCACTTCTTAGGCCATTGGACTTAATAAAAAAAAAGTGATTTTCAAGAATATACATAGAATGCATCTTTGCAGACTGAAAAATCTTGAAAGCTTGAGGAGTGATGGGGAAAGTACCTAAAGGGGCATAATTATGCAAAAAAAAGTGCATTTCTTGCTGTTGCAAAAATTGACAAATTTTTCGAGGGTTTTTCAAAGATATTCATAAAAGTTTCTAAGAAATTCAAGAAAAATGGTTTGTTTTAGTATTATGCAAGCAAGCCTTAAGTAACATATTAGATCAATTAAGACCCTTTATGGGCCGATTGTAGGCATCCAAAAATACATAATTTGCATCCGTTAAAAAAAAATACTAATTGCTCTAAAATTAATAAAATAGCGTCCAAATTTTATACTCGGTGGATTTCGAGGTCACTAATTACGAATTTGAAGAGAAAATCGGAAAATTCAAAATGGCTGACTGATAATGGCGCATAAATTCAATTTTAAAAGTACATTTTTCCTTTTTTAACTAAATTATTTTTTTTTAAATGTTTTTGTAATGTTCACCATGAGATGAATCGTCACAGCTGGATTATTCGTCGTTTTCAATTATTCGCAGAACATATTTTAAATTTTTTTTTCAATAAAAAAAGTGAAATTGATTAATAAAATAGAAAAATATTGATAAAAACTTTAGATTTGTAAATTTTTGTCATATATTTGAGAGAGATAGATAAAAGTTAAGGAAAAATAATTATTAATTTTTAGTTTTAAATTTAAAAAAATCAAAATTGAAAATTTAGTTAAAAAAAGACTTCCAAATTTTATATTCTTTATAAACTATAACTTTTTTTTATTAGTAAATTTATGAACAAGTGAACGTGTTTTTTTATTTCTTTCTTTTTTTTATTAGTAAATTTTCAAACAAGTCAACGTGTCTGGCATTTTTTAGGTGTGCATGTACTTTATATTTCTTTTGTAACTTTTTTTTATTAGTAAATTTTTGAACAAGTCAACGTGTCTGGGACTTTTTAGGTGTGTATGTACACGAATTTAAAATAGAAATACAAAATGCCAGACGAAAAAAAATTATGGAAAATTTTATTTCTTTCTTTTTTTTATTAGTAAATTTTTGAACTAGTCAACATGTCTGGCATTTTTTAGGTGTGTACATACAACGAATTTAAAATAGAAATACAAAATGCCAGACGAAAAAAAATTATGGAAAATTTTATTTCTTTCTTTTTTTTATTAGTAAATTTTTAAACAAGTCAACGTGTCTGGCATTTTTTAGGTGTATATGTACACGAATTTAAATTGGAAATACGAAACGTCAGACGAAAAAAAATTGTGGAAAATTTTATATTTCTTTGTAACTTTTTTTTATTAGTAAATTTTTGAACAAGGCAACGTGTCTGGTACTTTTTAGGTGTGTATGTACACGAATTTAAAATATCAGACGCAAAAAAAATTATGGAAAATTTTATTGCTTTTGTAACTTTTTTTATTAGTAAATTTTTGAACAAGTCAACATGTCTGGCATTTTTTAGGTGTGTATGTACACGAATTTAAAATAGAAATTTAATGCCAGACGAAAAAAAATTGTGAAAAATTTTATTTTTCTTTTTTTTATTAGTAAATTTTTGAAAAGTCAACGTGTCGGGCATTTTGTATGTATACAGAAATTTAAAATGGAAATACAAAGTCAGACGAAAAAAAAATCAGCCAAACTTATCTGGCAATGCAGCATGTCCCCTTTTAGTCTATTGCATACATTTTGGTAATCTTTTTTTGCATATTACTATATGCTATCACTGAAAGGGTCAATTTAAAATAAAAAGCGAATAATTTAAATCTTTTATTAAAGCATTAAGAAGAAAATTTAAAATAAATTACAAATATTAGTTATTGGGCACCTTACTTTTCAATAGTTTCCCTAATTTGACGCCGCACAAATCAATGGGAGTTTTACCTTCCCTATTTGTCGCTTCTAGATCGCCCCCACATTCTACCAGCAACAGAGCAACGTCTTGTCTGTCTTCCTCGCAGGCCAAATGCAATGGGGTATTACCATAAGCATCCTTATAATTAATTTTCAATTTGTCAGCATATTCTAAAAATAAAGTAACTATTTCTATATTGCCTTTAGACGCAGCTCTATGTAACGGGGTACTTGCTCTTGGGTCGGTTATATTGATATCGGCGTCATTCTCCAACAACAATCTACAAATCTTTAAAAAAAAAGTTGTGTAAACTAGACACTAAACACAATGCAGTCATTTCTCTTAGGATAATTATAACAGTAATAATATCAACTTACTTGAGTCCAACCTTTTGAGGCTGCATATTGCAGCGATGAATGACCATGTATCGACTTGTGGTCTACATTATTATCTTTTCCTAATATCAACTTCACTATTTCAGTATGTCCAGCAGAGCTTGCCAGAATAAGAGGTGTTGTTTCTGTATCGTCCAAAACATTTACTGGTGAGCCCAGTTCTATTAAATATGTCACAAGCTTCAAATTTCCGCTTAGAACAGCCCAATGTATTAGCAACCTTGCATTCTGTAACGATAATTATACACACAATTATTGCTAAGTAGGTATTGGTATTTCTGGAGGTTATTACACGAATTGAAACTTACATTATCAGCTGTAAATAATAACTTCGGATTTTCATCTAGTTTAATTCTTACAAAATCAAAATCTCCCTTGTGTGCTGCCTCATATACAGAATCTGAAGCCATAATTTCACGAAATTACGATTTTTTCGTAGAACTTGCACCGGTATTGCATAAACCGTTTATTTTTGTTGAATCTGTTCGGTAATAAACGGAACTCTGGTCTAACTATTATTCAAACAATAAATTATTTAAAAATAAATAATTCTGGAGTCACTCTAACAAAGTTTTTAAATTCTGTCATGTCATATGTCACATAATATGCTGTCAATTGTCAAATCAGAAACAGAAATCACCATAGAAAACTTAACTAAACATTAAATTTTCTATGTCAAATCTCAAGGTTGGTACAGCGAAAAGACGTTGCCCCTGCTGGTAGAATGCGAAAAACAAGGTCGTCTTGAGGTCATTACCATATTTGGAAAATAAATTCCCCTAGACAACAATAAGATTATACTGCAAACTCCCTTGAAAACATACAAATTTTTGTTGGTAAACAACAAACAGGTGAGAAAAATTGACATTTGGCTATTACAAAAATCAAAATTTTTGTGAACGCAAAGAAAAGTGTAAGTTGAAAAATTCGTATAGGTGAAATACAATAACAATAAAATTACTTCTACATTAGTCATAAATTGACAGCAGAGAGCGAATCAGGATGATAATTAACGGCATTTACAGCGCATAAAGAAAACCTTGGATCGTTTATAATAGCTTCCTCGTTCTTTTATATTGCTCAACTTGTGGCTGAAAATAGTTTTCCGACCTGATTTCTAAATATTTGCAACAGTTTTAGATCAGCACAGTCTAGTAAGTGTTGAATATAATTACCCAGTAAGAAGTAGAAAATGAGTCGCAATGATAAAAATGTACCAAGTGAACCAAAGGATACTGGTACTTTACCACGAATTAGGACTACCAGCGAATGTTCTTATACCAGTGATGAAGGGACCTCCGGGTTCACTGAAAAAAGGTATGATTCATTTTATATTAATGTAAAAAGTAATGTTCTTTCCCTGTATATTTTGCTATGGGAGCGATTAAAAGGGAATTAATTTCTAAAGGGAACACTTTTATTTAGGGCAGAATATAATCCATTTGCGTTCATTGGGTATGTTGGTGTGCTATAATAAAAAATATGTGAGTAATTGGACTGCTTTTATGATGATTTATTATTTCGTATCTCTTAACTTTTTTCAGTGGCGTGTTTGTTAAATAATATGTTAAAATAATGTACCTATGGATTTTTGGTAAAAATTGTTTTCCATTTTTTTTAACCAGCCCTATCATAATACCTATCTTTAAAATTGTTTGCTGTCAATAACTGGTTGTTTTGTTCATACTGGGCTTTCATTTAATCCCAATACCCATGTGATCAGTTTATTACTGTTTACTATTGAATTAATTTCTATAAGTTGGTATTTAAGAAGTTACCATGTGCCATGTAAATAACTAAATAAAAGTCCCTATGAAATGTCAATTCATAGATTTTATGATGTGCCTGAGGTTTTTGAATGTAATTATGTCACATGGTTTCGGGATTAAATGAAAGCCCTGTATAGGAATATTTACTAAACATTTATTTCAGTAAATAAATGGATCTTACTAATGCGTAACTGAATTACATAAAACTGCGCTATCGATATACTTAATACCTATACAGGGTGAATATCATAATGATTCGTTTTAGACAAAGAACTACATCCCAACAATTTATGGTTACAAGCGGACTAACTGCCGCATCTCCTCCAAAATTTGTTTCTTTGGAAGAAATAATGCAAGCGGCTAATGGGATGCGAGATATGGCCTTGGTTCATCAAATTGTCGTTGACGAAGACTTTAAGCTGAAGCGGGCAGAACCAGAACCTAATAGTATCCAAAAAATCATTAAAGAAACTATGCATAAGGCTTTCTGGGATGTGTTAAGGGAACAACTTGCCGACGAGCCCCCAAATTTCACGCAGGTATCTTTTTCTTCTATTACTGCTATGGAGAGTGGATTAAAAATGCACTACTTACCACACATAAAAGTTATTGATTCACGTTGCGTGTGTTTCACATAGAAATTATTATAAATCAAAGGAAATTATAATAATATAAAACAATGGTTTGACTGTAGTCATGTTGGATGTGAATATTTGAAGCATTTCTAGTGTAGGGCATGACCATCGGCATTTAATAAAATGTAGTTTTAAAATATTTTGGCAGCAAGTTGCTCATCAGTTTATAATATATAAAAACCATGGCACAATACTACAGTGGCGGCTCCTGGTAAAAAATTTTAAGGTGTTCTGCAATTTTTGCAAGAAAAACACTTATTTTTAACATATATATTACCCACTTCAAAACGTCAGATCAAAAAAGTAGGATATAAAAAAAATCTCACATTGGCGCATTCGCCACAAGATAGAATTTACTCAAAGTTATACATTCTATAAATCTCGGATCACATGGCGCAAAAATTAATCCTTTTCATATCAGAAAGTAACACTAATCAACATATTTTTTATAGAAAAAAATTATAGATTAAAAAAACTAAAGAAAACACGCTTTCAAGAGGAACCGAACTAAAAAGTATAAAGTAAATTATAGTTTAAAAAACTAAAAAAAACGGTTTAAAGGGAAACCAAATTAAAAAGTAAAAATAATATATAACTGTTAAGATTTTGTAAAAGAGCGTGACAAAATTGTTCATCAGGTTGCGCGAAAATATAGGGGGTTCTATTTAAAAAAAAAAATTTTAAAGTTGATTAAATTTGGCATTAAGTTTCTACCACCCTGTATGAATTTACGTCATTTTGAAATTATGACAGTGAAGCTTAAACAGGGATATGAAAAAAATCTCACATTGGCGCAATCGCCACAATATAGAATTTACTAAAAGTTATACATTCATAGCCATTTTTAATTTTTTTTTTAATTAAAAATAGCAAAAACGGATAACACTAAGAATGGGAAACCTTTATGAGGAAAATGTTTAAAGGGAAACCACATTAAAAAGTAACGTTAAACTGTTAAGATTTTGTAAAAGAGCGTGACAAAATTTTTCAGCAGGTTGCGCAAAAATATAGGTCTTCTAGTTAAAAAAAAATATTTTTAAAGTAGATTAAATTTGGCATTGAGTTTCTACCACCCTGTATGAAATTACGTCATTTTGAAATTATGACAGGGAAGCTTGGACAGGGATATAAAAAAAATCTCACATTGGCGCAATCGTCACAAATAGAATTTACTAAAAGTTATACATTCATTAAATGTTGGAGCACACGGCACAAAAATTAATCTTCGATTTAAGCGACCTCGAAAACCCCTGAGTGGAGTATTCAGCCATTTTAATTTTTTTCTTTAAATTAAATATAGCAAAAACGGATAACACTAAGAATAGGAAACCTTTAAGAAAGTTCACCAAATTGATGTAGAATCCAAAATTGCGCTACTATACAGGGTGTTCCATTTAAAATAACGACGTCAGCTTCCGGTATAACCGGGAGCGTTAGGTGGACGCCATTATTTTAGTTGAGAAGGGCATGTCCAATAGCAATTGCCCAAATGTCTAATGTTTCGTCACCGTACGGTGGGACACCCTGTATTATATTTATGATCCATTACACATAAATTAAGTTCTGTTGCATTGCATTACAGGCTTTAAATTTGCTGGAGGAAATTAAAGAGGGACTATTTGCTCTTCTCTTACCGCAACACACCAAAATAAAGCAACAAATTTCAGAGATTCTGGATTCTGCCCTTATTAAACAGCAAGCTGAGAAGGGGATATTGGATTTTAAGGTTAGTTTTAAATCTAAATTTCAAGTGCACATTTTTCTCGTAGCGAATCGAGCAATTTTTTGTGAAGAAATCGTCGGTCAGTCAGCCGATAATGCTGCTTATTTTACGCTCAATCAAGCGTAAAACCTACAATTTTGCGTTTATTTTTCGTGTTTTTTCTCGGGATTAACGTTCTGTTGTATACATGGTGTCGCTCTGTTATAAATGAGTACACAAATGTTTGCAATTTACTATTATTTATTTAAAAGAGATTAAAATTATATACAGTCATAAGAATAGAAAAAAATTATAGTAGCCTGGTTCTTTTCGGTGTTGTTTTTCTTCTTTTTCTACTTAATTTGCCTACTTTAAATAAATAATTTAATTATAATTTTGGTTAAATTTAGTTGTATTTGAATACCTATTGAATATAATTTTAACTTTTATTTCAGCATTATGCTCAGTATATAATATCTATCATGTCCAAACTCTGCGCCCCTGTTAGGGACGATAAAATTAAGGAATTAACGGAAACTCAAGATGTAATCGATACATTTAAAGAAATATTGGTAGTAAGTATTCCTATATATTAACCCAGATATACCAGATTGATTATTTGTTCCAAATAGATCCGAATTCTGCAGAATGCGCAAGTTAAACTGAAAAAAAAAATGGGTAAAGAAACTTTTTAACTTAAACGTTTTTATTTGAAATCATCAGTGGTACTAAAAGCTACGAAATAATTGGGACACAAATCTGGACCTTCCTGAGATTCTGACGTTTTCATTTGTTACCGAGAATCTCAGGAAGGCCCAGGTTTGTGTCCCAATCATTTTGTAGTTTTTAGTACAACTGATGATTTAAAATAAAACCGTTTAAGTTAAAAAAAAATTACCCATTTTTAAGTTGTAGATATTCGTTTTTTTCCACTGTCCATGCAACCAAATGAGTCCAGTAATCTTAAACAACCGCACATACCAAATTTGAGAGAATTCGGTTCATAAATTCGAGAGTCTGCCATTTTGATTTTTTTTTTCAATTTGAGTACAAATTGGGTGTTCAATTTGAGTATTGGGTGACCTTAAACACGGCAAAGTTTAAAATTTGAGACAAATCGGTTTATAAATAGGAAAGTCCGCCATTTTGATTTTTTTGTAATAAAAAATATTTTGATTTTTTTGTAACAAAAAAGGAAGATTTGAAACTAACAAACAAATATACGAAGTTATCTAAATAAAACCGTTTAAAAAGATACTTGTGCTTTTTTAAACGTGTCTAGCATTCGGCATGTTTTTCAAAAACTTGATAATTTTCACTGCACTTGTTATTTTACTACAAAAAATAACGGTTAGAAATTTTTTGATTTTTTTTATTAAAGTGATATTCCTTTTTGGCTAATCAAATATGATCATGATCCTGTAAGATCCTGACGAGTATTTACGTTTTAGACGTTGGAATTGATGCAACTGGACATGGCAAATTTCACCCTCCAAATGGCTAGGCCTGATATTATCGCGTGTAGTGTGGACTTGGAACGAGCAAAATTTGCAGACTTCTTGTCCATTCAAAGTGGTAAAATTTGAATGAGAATTCATTTTGTTAGAATTTTGCCAAAATGATTTTTTTTTAGACGGCTTGCAACACACCCGTAACTGGCTATTGAAGCATGTCAATACTGAGGAACCTGTTCCCACAAATGTAGAATACGAAAAGTTTATAAAGAGTGTCTTAAAAAGATCATTCGTATTGGCATGCGCCGATCTTTTGGATTGGAAGGTGAATAATCCGTATCCTGAGGTATGTAAATTTTTATTTTACGTTATTATTTAGAAGCAGGAACTATGAAAATATCAACTATGAATGTGTATTTTAACTATTTAATTGTACAATGAATTCCAAGAACATTGACACTGACTTGAAAATATTTTGTTTCGTGTTTTTAAGACATTTGTGTTGGATGAAGAACGATTAAAAGACTTGAAAATCAGAACATTCCAAATGATTTCTATAGCTACTGTCCTTCTGGTAACAATAAGTAATGCTGGTGCCGATCTACAGTCAATAGCTTCCTTTAAACAGTCACTAAAGGAACACATCTCTATCTTGCTACAAAATGTAAAAACTGAAAAGTAAGTTTCCGAGGATCCCCGTCTGCGACTTAAAATCTAGCACCGTAAAGGACCCCGCAAACATCTTATGGAAATTGGGTTTCGGTCAAATCGTCTGAATTCTGGATATGCTTTAGGCTTCATCATCTCAAGCAAAAGCCTCAATGGGCACAAAGCTCCAAACTCAATACTTTGCCTGCTACGGAGCCTCAAAGCTCCACAGATTTATTTATTCGTGCAGTCTTTATAGATTTTTAAGCAACTTATTCTTTCGATTTTAATGTCTAGATTTATGTTTTTGAGGTTGCTGAATTCTAATCCGATGTCAAATTGTCCAAATTGACACTTGACAGCTGTCAAAGTGCCGTAACAAAGTGCAAATCTTATTTTTTTTTGTTATGACTATGCTTTTTAAGTAATAATTCATACATGATGTGAATACAATAATTTTTGATAATTGCACTTATAATTTTTGATTTTTGATGATTGCACTTTGATAGCTAATTGACAGCTGTCAAGTGTCAATTTGGACAATTTGACATCGGATTAGAATTCAGCAACCTCAAAAACATAAACCTAGATATTAAAATGGAAAAAATAAGTTCTTTAAGAACCTATAAAGACTGCACGAATAAATAAATAAATCTGTGGTGGAGCTTTGAAGCTCCGTAGCAGCCAAAGGATTCGAGCTTTGTGCCCATTGAGACTTTTGCTTGGCATGATGCAACCTAAAACATATTCAAAATTCAGACGATTAGACCAAAAATCAATTTCCATAAGATGAATTGGATAAGACAAATTGGACTCCTAAATTTTCAAAGAATAGAGAGCGAATATGGCATTGTAGTATTTTTTTATGTAAAATACAAGTATTGAATTACAAACTCTGTAAATTGCAGTCCTCAATATTAAAAGATAGCAACACTAGATTTTTTTCAAAAAAAAAAATTCAGCTCCAAAGAGGGTCGTAAATAAAAAAAATGTAAATTTTTTTAAATTTTTGTAAATTTATACAAAAATTCCAGTTATTCAATGCTGTTAACAAAAAAGGGAAAAAAATATTTTCTTGAAAAAAAAAAATTTTTTTTTGTTAAAAAAATCCCGATTTTTCAACCGATTTTTCGCATATTAACGATCAATTTAAAAAGCGCGCAATAAATAAAAATGTTAGTACATTTCAAGAAAATTTTATTCTCAAAATTGACTAAATATGAAAGTGTGTATGAGCTATCTAGATTTAAAAAAAACGTGATTTTTTCGAAAAAAAAATTTTTTGCAAAAAGTTTATATTTTTTTATTTTTAGAAAATGGTATTTTTCAGTCAGTAGAGAACTACTTTTCACATTTCAGGAAAAACTTATTTGTTTTTCCCTCCTTCCCATAACAACAAAAGTAAACAAAACGTTTTAATTTTCACCCCCCCCCCCCCCCCACGGCCGTTTTTGATTTTTTTTCAAGCTGTCCTCGATTCCTTATAAAAAAACAAAAAAATTTTACACCCGTTTAACCCGTTTCCACTCTCTCCCCCCATCCCCCCTTCCCTTATCTAGCAATCTCAAAAAAATTCGACCCGGGCTTCCGACAACCCTTCCCTACAAGTGAAAAAAAAAATCAGCCTCCCAATCTCACCCCCTTTTCACTCACTCCCATTTTCTTGTCCCCCTAAAAAACAAAAACCTTAAAATGGCTGCATCTCCGGTTCTAATGGACCGATTTTGACCGTTCAAAAACCGGATTACGTGTATCGACGAGACCTATTTTTTTGTTTTTCATTTTTCTATCCGTCTACTCGATTACGCGTAATCTCAAAAAAAACTGTTTTTACAATATTAGGGTAGGGGGGGAACATTAATAACAAGTTGGAAACAAATTTTTTTCAAAAAAGACACTTCCGTTTGCAAATTTAGATCCGCTCCACTAATATGAGCATTTTAAAAAAACCCGATTTTTAACGATTTTTTTGCAAATAAATAAAATATTTTTCAATTTTTGATATTGGATTTCCACAGATCGATCCGTATTTAATATTCTACAACTTTTGTATAAAACTTTTTTTCATTTTGTGGCACCATGACAAAGTAAAATTGGTCCCAATTTACTATGGGACCAAGTTGTTTGTATTTTGGTTTATTGAATTTTACGGAAAATTTCAGATTTTTTACATATTTTTATTGTATCTCTGAAGTGAAAAATTAAAATAGGGCCAAAAATAGGCAGACTGCAGAAAAAAATGCAAAAATGCGCAAAAGATAATTTCCATTATTAAACATTAAATTAGATAAATAGCAAGACAGTCCCAGAATGGCCAAATATACCCATAAATATGTGCAATCTGTCTGTCTGCAGTGATTTAGATGATGCCCTGCCAAATGTGGTGGAGCAAGTACTAATCGAATTAAAATACGGGCAGATGAGATACGAGCTGCCCGAGATATATCAAGCAGCGGAAGCTAACCTTAAACTGCAAATATTGGATATAGGCAAGCGCGATCATACAGTGAAGGGGATAGTCAGTAAGTACCGTTTTAAGCGATTACTTAGCGCATTGCATTGCAGGCGCCTATATTGTGTGTTTTTAGAACAAAGAGTTAAGGACTTCTTCCTGGACATCATTGAATCATCGACGGCTGCACCTCAGAAAGTGCCATCGGGGCTAACCGCCGTACAGAAAGAATTGACGGAGATTGCGGGCCAATTTCTTAGAATCGTTTCACATAATAGCACAGTATTTTGCATTTATTACTATGATATTATAGCAGCTGCTTTACCTAAGACTACTTAAATTAATACAATACAAAATATTCCTTCTATACTTATAATAAACACTACTAGATGATTTAACTAATTTCATTTTAGTCCATTTATATTATTTGTTTTTCTTTGTTATGGTATTGTCTTTAAAACTTGTTAATTTTGTACATGTTGATTTTTTTTTTAATCTGGTGATAACAAATTCTACTAACTATATTTTATTAATAAAGCTTGAATTAATTATACATTTCTGTGATATTTTTCGCAATAACTATTACTGTGGTTCTAAGAAGTATGGAGAGTTGAATGACTGGCAAATCTGACCTACACGATGTTTCTCATGGACGTAGGCATTTTTGTTTTAGGAGACCGAAAGTAGAAGGTTTTTGTATGCAAATTTTCAACACCACAGCTGATATTGAATGCAAGTTTCCACACCACTCATGAAGTATTGTTTTCGGCGCGTTACCATTTTTTAGTGGGTGGTTTGGCGCCAGTAGCCGCCATATTATGTACAAAACAGCTAAATATCCGTTAAAAAACCTTGAAAATGGCAAAATAAAACAAGTATATATTCCAAAATAAAGCAAAAAGTTCTCAACAAAAAATAAAAACAGTTAAATAAATATATACCAAATTAAAGCAAAAAAAACCCTTAATAACAAGGACCAAGGTTTAAACAAAAACAATTAAAATAACTAATAAATGTTTAGGATTTAAAAAAAGTTAATTTTGTCCTGATTATTTTAAATGGTGATCATTCATTTTAGACAAAATGTCTCCAAGTACCTCGAAGTTAAAACAGTTTTTAGTTCCTAAATACTTTTTCGTATGTAGAATACCAAAAATTGTGCTTGTGTCAAGTCTATTTCTTTGATTGCTTGACAAAACAGCTGACACAGGGCTCTCAGAGTGTCATAAAATTAGCCATTTTGTCCTAAAATGGAAATATCTGTCATAAAATTCGTAAAATAAAACAAAATTAAGTAGTAGTTCATTTATTATCTTATAATAAGTACACGAGCATTTGAAGAAGAAGAAGAATATGACCATAGACTACTTCTCTGTAGACTGTGGTATGACTGACAAACATAACCTATGTTTTGTTGGCGGGTATCGTGATGTTAGGATAGTATCTATATTAGGGTGTTTTTTTAAATTTTATTTTCTGGTCCCATTGGCTAATGGTTTAGCATTGGACCTAAAATAGTTTCTCCCAAAATTTTAGCTTCCTAGATCAAACCTGTGAACGGCGCAAACCGAGTTTGTTTCTCATTTAATTAACATGGGAAAATCGACGTTTTTACTCAAACATGAATAGCTGGTAGAAATTTTTCTGAAAATTTCTGATAGCATATAGAGAATTAAATTTCCTACAAAAAAGGTCCTTAGTATTAAATCCGTGAATACATTATTTTCAAAGATATGCTCGTTTAAACATTCTCTTAAAAATCGGAATTCAGTCAATTAATTTTTAAAGGAAAGGACTGTCCGATTGAAAGAAATAGATACTTTGCCATCTACTATTTCTAATTTGCCTTTTATTTCGTGGGGACTACTTTTTAATGCACTAGTCTGCAGACATAATGCTAATATGTCTATTATGTGTGCGTTTTGCCTAGTAACACCTATCAAAATCACACGTTTTGAATTTCAAACAGTCTCTCCTTCTTATACATCGACTTTCTGCATCACACTGGATAGGAGAAAAGCTTATATTCAATTATATACTGCGATAATCCTTATAATCCCAATGTCCATGAAAAAATATTGTGCCATGTTCATGTAGGTACATTTTACATATAATTAAAATTGCGTCACACGGCTGTAACGCTACATACAATGTTCAATATTTATTGTAAATGCATATTTGTTTTAATGATTTGTCATACCTCTGATTATAGTAACAAGATAATTAACTACAGTACCAAGAAAATCGTGCATATAGTAATACGAGTTCTTGAAGTAACTGGTAATAACAATTTTATTAGTTTTCTGTCACACAAAAGAACTGTTCCATTACACATATGCGCAAAGAAATTTGATAATTACTAATTATATGGTAGTACTTTTTTTAATGCAACAAGTATACACAACGTAAATAGAAAACATTCAAGATAAAATTTAAATAAATAATGATGTTACCGCCGCAGAACGCGCCATCTCTTATCGGATAACCCAAGTACCCGCCAAGAGCCGTTCAGGGCCACTCAGATTTGCCATAAGAACATCAAAGAAACCGACGACTTTGTCACGCTGATTGTATAGTGTTTCCATCAGTGTTCCCAGATCTACTGATTTTACGTCTTGTCTACTGATTCGATAGTTTAATCTACTGAAAAATATGCTTAGTCATCACTTCTAAATTCAATAAAAAAGCACCTGAATTATATATTTCAGGTGCTTTTCGCTTCGCCATCTAGTAGTGAATCTATGAAGCGCTTAATTTATAAAGTTTACAAAACTACAGAAACCGCTGAATGGTAAATTTATTCCATTGACTTGTAGATGACGCTACTGTAACAGAAATGACTTCCAGGACAGACTGCTCATGCGCAGAAGTAATTTATTGTCGCCAAAGGCCAATATCGGTTAATGAAGACTACGCATGAGCAGCTGTTCTAAACTGCTGAATCAAAAAGGTAAAAATATGTTTTTACCTTTTTGATTAAGCCTACTGATTTCTACTGAATTTTAGGTTGGCAGTATCCTGAAAACAAAAATTATGATCTGGGACACTGGTTTCCATCTGTTATTGTCACCATTCACTGCATGGATATAAACATGAAACCGTTTTTATCGATCCGACGTTAAATGTCAGTATGTGTCTTATCTATGGTCAGTATCGAATTTTATATTGATATTAATAATACAGACATTTATGCAATCTTATTGATATTGCTGGTTTTTAAATTGGAACGCTGTAATGTCATTCATATACATACTCACACTTAATTTGTTCCAAGTTCGACTTTTCTCCTTAGTTCAATTGGCAGGTAGGTGTCTTTTGGTTGAAAAATAAATGAAAAAATAGTACTATACATATATTTGTATACAATGTGTATAACATCATTAAAATTTTATAAATTGACTATAACCTAACAATATATCAATATAAAGAATAAAAAAATATTAATCTAATATTATCTGATATGAATTTCATAACTTCATAAAATGGCCACTTAAAATTAAAATTTAAAGCTTAAACGTTACCGTTAACATTTTTCAGAGTACAGAGATAATTAATTATGGGCTCAAATACATGAATTTAAAAAAACACGTTTATACAGCATTGCGTGATTTAAGTGTTGTCCGTCCTTCAACTGAAAATTGCCTACAATTAAGAATCACCTTGCGCTAAAAAAAAACTATAAAAACCCATAAATAATGAGCTAAAATATAAATTTTATAAAAATTCTAATAATTATCTAATCCAATATTTTCATAATTCCATTTAACTAATACTTCAACTTTAACAAACATTTATTATAAAAATACGCTAGGTACATAAACGATACTCCTACTTTACCCAGTTAAATTATCCGTAAAAATAAATAATACATCATAGAGAAGAGTGAACCATTTAAATTTTCAAAGTGAAATCACAGTACGGTACTCATTTTAACCCCGTTGTGCTGTAGGCGATGCTGGCGCCTTCTTTGGGGACTCGTAAAAGGATGCCCAACTTTCACTACAACTTTTAGGCCATTAGTAAATTGATATGGGTTTTTTCTTAAGTCCTAATTATTTTACACAAAAATTGTTTCATTGAGAAATCTGTGAAAACTGATATCACCAAATATCAATGAGAATTGGCAGCGCATCATTTGTCTGGTACGGAATTTCATGAACTGAAAACAAGACTTGTAAGTCGCATCAGATGAATTTCAGCAACCGCAAGGTACGGTTTTTAAAAGGCACTTAAGTTCACTCAGTATACCTCGGTTTTTATGTTAGAAGAACTATCCACTAATATTGACTTCCAAGTGCTACGACTCTTCATTTTCCACTGTCCTACATTATCAGTTTCGCTACAAAAACTTGATAGATTGTCTTTAAAAATGGCAGATATTTTTCCTTAATCGTGCGTTGATTCTGAAACAGGATCTCCTGCACAGACAACCTTGCATGAGGCATGGGATATTAACATTCCTGTTTTTGGAATTTGCCAAGTCACACGAGCAATGCCCTTTCAGGTTCCTCGCGAATACTAGCCAATGCCTACCGTCTAAAGTAGATCTATCAGCGACAAAGAAGACACCTATTGTGCAAGAAAATGGCGAATTTCATTCAAGGTAGTTTCGAATTTGGAATCTGACAAATTTTAAATACTTAACAATAAAAATATTAATTTTAAAGGACCGTATATTACCCGATTTATAAAAAAATGCAGCTCTCTAACTTAATTGTAATGTTCTCTGCTAGATCACGACACGAGACAGCACACGGGAGTTCATTATATGTAATGAACTCATTCGTAATCGTAATGAAATGAGTTCATTATATGTAAATTATGAAATGTAAAAATACTATGAATAGCGACAAGGGACCTATACCGTATAGCGCGCTTTACGCGTTGCTTAGCAACTGATCATTGAAGCGTGTCTAATGACGTCACCATGAAAATAGTATAAATAGGGTAATTTTTTAGTTTAAAATTAGTTTCAATTGTCTCCGGATGTCGGTGTTTGTGGAAACTACTTCGAGTGTTATCATTACATCAAAGGTTCCAGCCCTAACCAGTTCCAATAATTTTTAAACAAATCTTACATGCATTAACCTATGACCCATACACATAAGTTCGGACACTTCAGTTATTTCAATAAATCAGGTCAAAACGACCTATATACTAACTTAGTTTCTGCATGCATAAGCAATTTCTGAGTCACGGCAAATCACATTTGACAGGCGTTTTTTAAAAAAGGTAATTTTCAAGAAGTTTTATCTCCAAAAGATTTTATTGCTGAGAATGCATCTTTTTTTCATCCAAAAATGGTTCGTTTTATTATTATACAAGCCTTAAGTAACATATTGTATCATTTAAGACCCTTTATAGGACGATTGTAGCCATTAAATGCATCCAAAAGTGCATAATTTGCATCCGTTTAAAAAATAAATTACGTATGTGTAGTGCTGTTTTACTGTGATTGTGATACAATATCAGTGAACGATGGAAAATATTCTAAAAAGTAGGCACTATCAAACGGTAGCCGAGAAGGAAAAATTATTTATTTTATTTATCCTGTTGTTTTAATATTTCGTTGAGAATTTTTTGCATTATTTTGGAATATATATTTATTTTATTTTTCCGTTTTCAAGTTTACCCTTTATAGGACGATTGTAGCCATTAAACGCATCCAAAAGTGCATAATTTACTTCCGTTTAAAAAATAAATTATTAATTTCTTTTAAACGGATTCAAATTATCTCTATTATGCTTTAAAATTAATAAAGTATCATTATAATTTTATACTTTGTCGTTTTCGAGGTCACTAATTACGATTTGAAGAGAAAATCGAAAAATTCAAAATGGCTGACTGATAAAGGCGCGAAATTTAAAAGTACATTTTTTCATTTTTTTTCCACATAAAATGTATATATAAATATGTAAATTATACGATAAATATGTAAATTAAATAAATTTTAATTCAAAACAAAAAAATATCTATTTTAAAAATTTTTCACCCCCAAAAAGTTAATTACAAAGGATATCACATTAAAAATTAAGTATTAATTTGTTTTATTCAAAATTAATTAATAAAATAGAAAAATATTAATAAAAACTTGAAAAATTTTGTCATATTTTTGAAAAAGTTAAGGAAAAATAATTAAAAAAAAGTCTTCTTTTATATACATTTTATAAGAAAAAAAAGAAAAAAATGTACTTTTAAAATTGAATCAGTCAGCCATATTAAATTTTCCGATTGTCTCTTAAAATTGGTAATTAGTGACCTCGAAAACCCCCGAATATACAATTTGGGCGATATTTTATTATTTTAGAGCAATTATTAAATTTTTTTGAAACGGATGCGAATTATGCACTTTCGGATACGTTTAATGGCTACAATCGGCCCATGAAGGGTCTTAAATGACCCAATATGTTACTTAAGGCTCGTATAATACTAAAACAAACCATTTTTCCTAAATTTTTATGAATCTTAAATGAATATCTTTATCTAAAAATACGTATCAAACAGCAGGCTTTGAAAACAAAATATAAAATCCTTGTAGATTGACAGTTGCGGATGGCAATTATTACCTACCGCAATAACTCGGATTCAAGGTGACAATGGCATGTGGTGTACCAGCAAATATACAAGAAATTTTATTAGCAAATATACAAATTATTTTTTAATTTAGGTCAAAGACAAACCGCGCCAGCCCGCCAATAGCCCCGGCCTTAATGTTATTGAAAATATACGGGAGGAAATGGAACAAAAGTTGATATCGTGCCTTTTAAAACGAGTGAAAGTATACCTTATAACAACAAAGAAAAGTGGGTATTAGCCTTTCCGTTCATACGAAAATTTGCATTTTCAACTTTTTTTTTTCACTTGCAAAAAACTTTTTTTCTCTCTGATATTATAATGATTGCCCCAAAATTATATGGGTTTTACGACACAACCTTTCATTTTTTCATCGACATGCAGCATGAAAACGCGGAACATGAACATCTTTATTGCAAGATCACTGAACTTTTAGAGTCCTTTGGAACCCTGATAATCGTATGCCTATTATTATAAGACTTAAAATTTGTTTTAACTTTCTTTTGATAACAGATCAAGCATTTTAATACCAGAGAAAACAAAAAAAACACAATCATAGGTACATTTTCACTACTCCAAAAGGCATGTGTATAAAATCGAAAAAGTAAACTATGAACATCTACCGGTCTATAACAAACATTTCACAATCCACCATTTCTGCTTTAAAAAATATTATAATGATTTTTAGGCAATATCATAATGATTGCCCCAAAATTATATCGATTTTACGACACAAACTTTCATTTTTTCGTCGACATGCAGCATGAAAACGCGGAACATCAACATCTTTATTCCAAGTGCACGTGACTTTTAGAGGCCTTTGGGACCCTGCAAATCGCATGCCTATTATTATAAGACTTTAACTTTCTCTCGAAAAAAGGTCAAGCATTTGAATAACAGAGAAAACAAAGAAAAAAACACAATCATAGATAGGTACACTTTCACTACTCCAAAAGGCATGCGTATAAAATCGAAAAAATTAACTGTTACCTTCCAGTTTATATAACAAACATTCCCCAATCAACCATTTCTGCTTTAAAAAATAGAATCACTGACATATACGAGGACTCTTATCAAATCAATACCTGAACGGATAGAGGCAAGTCATTAGGCCCAAAGGTGACTAGTTGTTAGTTCACATCCGTAAACATGAAATGGTCACCAGTGGTGAGCAAAACTGGTGACACATAAATGCTATTTATGTGTCACCAGTTTTATTGTTTATTGTAGAAATATTATTGCAGTAAACACATTTCATTGAAATATCTTTCTTGAAATGGTGTTTCACATGAATTTTCACAGGATTTATTAAATTAAACTTCGATGTCCGGAAATTTGTGTTAGGGTTTGTGCTATGTAGACGTCTCACCCGTTAGAAAATGGAAAAGCATCGGGATAGTGTGAAAATGGTAAATATTTTCAAAAGGCACTTGACTCGAACCTTGGTACAATCGTTGAATCCGTCAAAACTAATATGAATCTAGAAAGCAGTAACAGAAATCTGACGCTTAACACGTGAAATTGCACAAGCACAGGCTAAAATATCTAGTGTGTATGCAGGTAATTATTTTTTGGAAAATGTGACCGGCTCCTGCCTCTCCTTCTCCAAGATATTTCTCGTGATATTGAAGGCTTGCGTCTTCATAAAATCTACTTTCTTATATACGGTGTCCTCCTGATTTTTGTTGGGCGCCACTTTTGTACTGTTACTCGCAAAACTGGAACTGGTACCCTCGAGGTCCAAGTCCAAGTACTGCATTTTGCCCGCAAGGTAATGGTATATTTGTTCGTTGTCATTCTGAGATAGCAAACTGTCGTGGGATCTTCCTAAGCTAGGCGGAGTCGGACTCGGAGCGGCTCTAATCTTTCGTTGATCCTCCTCCACATTGAAGTGCTTCCTCATGTGGGCCTCCTGCAACAATCGATTAGCTTAATATTATATATGTTATAAAATACACAGTGCGGTAAGGCCTCTTTAATTCGAACGTACGTTAATAGGCGATGAGAAATGATGATTTGAGGTTGATTTTGGAGAAATTTTTTCTTCATGGGATTTTTTTGGATAGATAGATGTAAAGCTCTTTTTAACTTATTGGAATCATGCGCTGTCGGTCTTTCATCTGACACAGTCGGTAAACCCAGTAATTGTTGCCCTGCCTTTGTTTACCCAGATTGGCGGGATTTTCGCACGTATTCTATACTCTATAGTGGTCATTCGCGATTGGTTTCTGGTGGGATCCAAAATGGCGGACTATCCTATTTATGAACCGATTTGTCCCAAACTTGAAACTTTGCGGTGTTGAAGGTCACTCAATACAATTTTTGCCTCAAACTTAAAAAATCGAAATGGCGGACAATCGAATTTATGAACCGATTTGTCTCATACTTATTACTTGGGTTTGTTTAAGCGTACTGCGCTTATTCGGTTGCTTTTAACGATTCTCCCATACATTATACTTGTTGACGAGGGTTTGATGGTGGAGGCAGGAATTCGACAATGGAACTTAAAAAAACTAAAAACTACTATATAAAAATAGATAAAAAAACGTTTAACTTATACAGTTTTATTTTATATATATATATCATCAGTTGTACTATGAACTAGAAAATAATTAGGACACAAACTTGGAACTTCCTGAGATTCTGACGTTTGGTAAGAAATAAAAACATATTTCAAATGCGCCCCACGTTTATTTATTTTATTGTTTTTATTTATATTAAGAAATTTTTGCTTTATTGTGGATCATATATTTGTTTTATCTTTGCGTTTTCGAGTTTATTTTTCACGGCTACTTAGCTGTTCTGCACATATTTATTTTGGTTTCTGGTGGGATCCAAAATGGCGGACTATCCTATTTATGAACCGATTTGTCCCAAACTTGAAACTTTGCGGTGTTGAAGGTCACTCAATACAATTTTTGCCTCAAACTTAAAAAATCGAAATGGCGGATCTAAAATGGCGGACAATCGAATTTATGAACCGATTTGTCTCATACTTGGTACTTGGGTTTGTTTAAGCGTACTGCGCTCATTGGGTTGCTTTTAACGAGTCCCATTGTTGACAAGGGTTTGATGATTATGGAGGCAGGAATTCGACAATGGAACCTAAAAAAACTAAAAACTACTATATAAAAATAGTTAAAAAATCGTTCAACTTATACATTTTTATTTTATATATCATAAATAAAATAAAAACATATTTCAAATGCGCCCCACATTTTTATTTCTTACCAAACATCAGATTCTCAAGTAGGTCCAAGTTTGTGTCCTAATTATTTTCTAGTTTTTAGTACAACTGATGATATAAAATAAAACCGTATAAAAGTTTTTTTTACCTATTTATTTTCTATTTAGTAGTACTGAGATTTTGACTCATCAACGATAGGTAGACGCCCCACTCCGGTATTTCAACATTTTATTTTATTTATTTATTTAACGAAATATCCAATTGTTATAAGAAAGAAAAATTCCTTTCAGATTTCACAGTGACCTTCAATAATCGGAACAGTAATAAATGCATTAATAAATAGAAACAGCAGTTAAGATTCAAATGAAGACTAACCTGTAGTGGTGTGGGGGGCTTTAACTTCCTATCCACCGAAGGGGCATTCCTCGGCGAAGGCGGTTCAGGATTGGAGGATATAGAATGAGAATCGGATAATTTTCTTTTTGGTTTCAAATCTCTGTTAACAATAGGAGGCGGCATTAGCTGTGTATCGGCAGCGTACAAAGGACTAGGAAGATTAGAATAGACAGCAGTCGAGGAGGCGTGCGAATGGGCAGGTGATGACGGCTCGTCTTGTGTCTCATCTAAATCATATCTGAAAACCTTATAAAACAAATGTAAATTAATGTAGAGAAAATCTGGCACCCCCAGATGCGATGTTGCCACATCGTCGGGTGCGCCGTTGCCAGATTGTGCAGTTTTTCCCTAGATCTAGAGATTTTTCAATATATCGTGCACAATGATGATCCTGTGACAATATCTATCGCGATAAAAGCGATTTTTATTGCATAATTTAATAATAAAAAAATGCAAAATCTTATAAAAAGAAACCTCAAAGGACTTAGGAGTTCAAAGGGCTTCTGATGAGAGTTCAGGATGGTGATCGAAGAGGCAATAAATGCGATAATTATTGCAAATATTATGATCGAAAAAATCGATATTTTTTTTTGAAATAAATTTTTTATCGCGAGTTTCCTTCGCGATACATGCAATTTTCATGCAAATTTTATGATCGAAAAATGCGAGCTTTATTAACAGAAATTTCGAAGAGTTTTCACATCTGCTTAGACACATCTGTCACATTTTTTTGGGTATATTCCCAGTAGTATATTCCAAGAAAAGGGTCAGTTTTCCAAAGTAAATAATCAAATACAAAAATTATTTTTCGCAAAACTTTTTTTTTTAAATATTTTTTTGCAAATTGCATATTTCATGCAATATTTTTTTTTTGTTGTGGACTCCCGAGCTTTCTTCTCTACTGCAAAATGCATCGCGAACTCTTCTTCGTTGAAAAAACAGCGCAGCATGAAGTTAGCGCCGTAAAATTGTTTTTTATTTGTTAGAAATCATTGAGTTTAAACCAGAATTCCCTAGAACACTTTCTTGATATTTTATAACAAAATTCTCATCAAGTTGAAGGTGTTTCTCTTCAACTTGATGCTTGATGATGCTTTTATCGCAATAGAAACTTTTTTCTTTTGGGATTAGTACGAAGTCTTCGATCGCCATTGCATAGAATAAATTAAAAAAAAAAAAATTAAATATTTTTTTACAACTTGCAAATTTCATGCACTATTTGTTGTTTTTTTTCGTTGTGAATTCCTGAGCTCTTTCTTCTCTACTGCATGATGATGCATTTATCGCAATAGAAACTTTTTTCTTTTGGGATTAGTACGAATTTTTCGACGCCATTGCATACAATAAATTTAAAAAAAAAAATTTTAATATTTTTTTTACAACGCAAATTTCATGCATTATTTGTTTTTTTTTCATTGTGAATTCCTGAGCTCTTTCTTCTCTACTGCATGATGATGCATTTATCGCAATAGAAACTTTTTTCTTTTGGGATTAGTACGAATTTTTCGACGCCATTGCATAGAATAAATTTTTAAAAAAATTAAAAAAAAATTTTTAAATATTTTTTTTACAACGCAAATTTCATGCATTATTTGTTTTTTTTTCATTGTGAATTCCTGAGCTCTTTCTTCTCTACTGCATGATGATGCATTTATCGCAATAGAAACTTTTTTTTTTTGGGATTAGTACGAATTTTTCGACGCCATTGCATAGAATAAATTTTAAAAAAAATTTTAAAAAAAATTTTTAATATTTTTTTTACAACGCAAATTTCATGCATTATTTGTTTTTTTTTCATTGTGAATTCCTGAGCTCTTTCTTCTCTACTGCATGATGATGCATCTATCGCAATAGAAACTTTTTTCTTTTGGGATTAATACGAATTTTTCAATCGCCATTGCATAGAATAAATTTAAAAAAAAATAAAAAAAAAAAAATTTTAAATATTTTTTTTACAACGCAGATTTCATGCACTATTTGTTTTTTTTTCATTGTGAATTCCTGAGCTCTTTCTTCTCTACCGCATGATGATGCATTTATCGCAATAGAAACTTTTTTCTTTTGGGATTAGTACGAATTTTTCAATCGCCATTGCATGGAATGAATTTTAAAAAAAATAAAAAAAAAATTTTTAAATATTTTTTTTACAACGCAAATTTCATGCACTATTTGTTTTTTTTTTCATTGTGAATTCCTGAGCTCCTTCTTCTCTACTGCATGATGATGTATTTATCGCAATGGAAACTTTTCTCTTTTGGGATTAGTACGAACTCTTCGATCGCCATTGCATAGAATAAATTAAAAAAAAAAAAATTTATATTTTTTTTACAATTTGCAAATTTCATGCACTAATTGTTTTCTTTAGTTGTGAACTCCTGAACTCTTTCTTCTCTACTGCAAAATGCATCGCGAACTCTTCTTCATTGAAAAAACAGCGCAGCATGAAGTTGGCGCCGTAAAATTGTTTTTCGCGATTTTCAACCTAAATTGCTAGAACTATTTTCCACATTGAACTCCTGTACTCTTTTATTTCTAATGGGAACTTCAAAAAAAATTAGTGTTTTTAAAAAAAGCAGCGCCAACTTGACTGGACTAAAAAATTAACACATCATAGAAAAAGAATCAACATCTTACCGTTGTACTGGTGCCCGGTTTCGGCGAAATATCGTATCTGAACATGGTCTCTTCCACACAATTAACGGGAACGGCGTTATTATAAACATGCCGGCCCCGACGTAGTGTCGCCTCGTTTTCAACTTGATGAGAACGAGGGAAATCATATGTTTCATCTGATAAAACCTTTTGTGAATCTTTCCCTCCTTTGGACTGCTCATTTTCACTTCCCTCTTTGCTAAAAAAAACGTATGAGTTTACATTTAAATCATGATCCGAGAAAAAAAAAAAAAAAAAAAAAACTTACTTTGTTTTCGTAGGAGTAAGATTAAGGTAACAAGGAGCTGAAGTTTTATGGTTTGGTTTGGGAGGTCTTGGCGGTGGAGCTACAGTAGTTTTGGTAAATTTTTGAGTTGCCACAATATCGTTATCATTCGAACTGTCCGATGGTCTAGTATTCTTCGACGTATCTGAAATGTGAACTTCCTATGTTACACATAAAAAGCACGAGGGGTTAAAAAATTACTTAAATCAGAAGAAGTGTTTGTTATCCAATCCTCATCGTTAAATACGCTGTCCGAATCTGTAGGACTTTGCAACGGTGAATGGTTGTTTTCGGGTAACGCATTATTCTTATTCGCAACTGGCGCGCCCAACTTTCTCGGGCAATCATAAAATCGGGGATCCTGAATCTCCTGAACAATGTTAACGCAATTCAAATAGTTCCTTTGCGGAAACTCGTAACTTTCATTACTGTGTTCAAAGTTACAGAACGATTTTTTAATATTGTATTCCAGAAGAGTCTTAAAATCCTACAAAAAAAACAAAAGCATTTCAAGTGACAGATACCTAACTAAATAGTTCAATTCAAGTTTCATCTTTTTATGGTCAAAATGGTTACCAAAATTGTGCAAAAAACTTACTTTAGGATCAAAAATGGGAGACTTTCCTGTTATGCATTCAGATATAGGTATATACGGACTAGTACTGACAGGTGATATAGGTGGAGTCTCATTAATATTATTCATCAGAGTCTCCCTGCGACTTTCAGATATTTCTTCAGTTATTTCTATCTCTGCGCAATTTGCAGACAAGTGAACTGAAAAAGCATGCCAATACAAATCATTACGTTAAAAAACATCTAAATGTAAATATTTTCAGACATTCTTCAATATGGACAATAAATTACTTAATACTTAATGTGATACTGAATGTATTACATTATAGGAAATACATATAGTGATAGTTATTATAATATTATGGAACTGCTACTTTTTTTTATAAAATAATAATTTTGAGCATTTCTATTAGGTAACCCAATTAGATATAAGGGCCTCTTACCATCTTCTTCCTCGCTAGTGGACTTCAATCCGCAAACTTTACAAATACAGTTAACCCAGGACCTCATTTCATTATCTGAATCAGCAGCTAAGTAATAAGTACGAGTTGGTGTCCTTATATCAAAAACATGATCAAATTTTAATTTTTTCTCATCTAATTTCAAACCTAAATCTACTTGTTCGCAGTGATCCAGATCGATAACCCCTTTTAGTTTCCTACAATTTCTATCGGTATAATATGTTAGTACATACTGACCAGGTAATTCCCCAGAATGCGTCAATAAGAACCATCTCCTTCTCCACCTCTAAAAATAATATTAAAGAAAATAAATATAAGCATTGTATTTAGGTATTAACTGTTGAATCAATGAATCACTAATTTCTAATCTATAGGTGGAGAATGATGAAAAAATGTGGTAATTGCAACTTTCAAACGCTCAACTTACTGCTCTCCATATCCTTTTAGTTGGAGGCGACTTCGTTAACCAGCCCTCGAAAACTACTTCCTGTGGATTCCTTGCCATATTTTGCAAAACAAAGTCGTTTCTTTTCAAAAACCCATCACTTTTAAATCGACATACGTTGATGACTAATAAGCAAAGCACTTGTCAAAACCGAACCAAAACACTTTCTTTTTTCCCTAGTTCCAGCTCGACGTCAACAAGCTAAGAATTTACTCAATCTTTGTTTACCGAAATGCGGAAGAAAAGAAGCACGCCAATAAATAGTATAGAAAATTACAAATAAACGTTTGTTTTGATTTAAATTAATATAATACAGGTGCAGTCAGTAAAGAACGTCTCGAACTGCCATAGCCATTCTGTCAATGTCGAAATTGTCGAATGTCGAAACATCAACCGAAGAAAACCGAACCAGTGCAATTTGTAGGGAGATTAAAAATTAATCGGCACCTTGATACAAATTGACCATTTTAGCATAGATATTAGTTAGGTTAGGAAAATCCGAGTGCGAAATTTGAAATGGGTTCCTAAACACATTTCAAAAAATTTTACTGCCATGTGTTTCTTTTATGGGAGATTCAAAAGGGTAATTTTCAGACGCGAATTTCTCGGGTTATGGGCATTCCTTAGTATTTAAACCTATTATACGTCAAACTTTAAACATATTTCTCTGCAATTCAAGTCCAAATTGTTTTTTTAGACCTATGAATTCAATATACAAATATTTTAAAATTAGAATGTCTGCTTTCCGTGGAGGTAAGTTGCGTATTAGTTTTAACATTTCTTACGTAAGAGCGCAAGGTTCTCTGGCGCATGCAAGGTTCTCAAGATTTAGCCTAGCCTCAGGCTAGGCTAAATCACAGCCCGTCTCAATGGCGCATGCGCGAATTTGCCGGGCACCTTTCAAGAATTTAAATTAAATGAATTTGAAAGATGCATTGTCTATGGAAAGATTTAGATCGCAAGTCGTTTGATATGTTCTCTTACAAATTTTGTTTATTTGGAACGCGAAAAGAAATCGTGAAATATTATAGATATCTATACTTATCCTATCTATACTTATGTAAATTTTAGATGCTAGCCACAGAAAACCTGTATCCTTTTTCTATGATGCTACCTGCCATCTGCCATCCAATTCATTGTAACCAAAGACTTATTCACGTAACGTTAAAAGTGGGTAGAGAATAAAGATATTTGACAGTTTCATTATATATTTCTTAAATTGGTGACGCCATTCTCTCGTATAGGCATGACCGAGAAAAATAAGTTAAATTTAAATTTATATAACAAATTTTCATGGCTTCATAAAGATGCTAGTCTGAACTGTATGTCCATAGATGTCTCTGACAAAATTTCACAGAATTGCCAAATCATTTTTGCTGAATCATTGTTTTTATTCTGTCGACGAATTTCTGTCGTTCTAAATGTGGGCATGTAACCATAATTTTAAATCTTTTAACTACTATATCATTTCTGTTAGTGTATCTTGTATTTTCTTTTTTGTCTGTTAAATGTTGTCTTTTAATGCCCGAGTGCATGATTGTACGTTAAGTTGGGCTTAGTTAAGTCGACTTAAAATATTAAGTCATGATTATTTTTAATTCAAATTCACCGTTAAAAATTCATAAAGACTTAACTAAGTCCAGTTAAAATGTGGCAACGTTGCCTTTTAAGTCGAACGCCTAGTGACTGTTGACGCTCTTGGGTTATTTTGTTGAAAAATTTTGTGAAAATTGACAGCAAAATAATTTCAATTTGAATATTCGAGGTAGGTATTTAATTTTGCATCAATATATCTTCTCTGTGTATGGTCGAAGATCGTAATATCATTATACATTATAAAGATACAACTTTAATATCTACATTTATCCAGCAAATCATGGTAGATGAAAGTAAGAAGCAAACTTATTGTTCAAACTTTACTCCTGAGGAAAAATAACTCTTTTATTTTTAATTGCAGAATAAAAACACGAAATTGAAAATATAAAGATGGGATTACATCTGAGGAGAAAAATAGGGCGTGGGTAGAAATCGTAACAGATACGAGATCTCCAAATATGGTAAAAACGTCAGAAGGTCACTAAAAAACGGTTTAAAAAGCAAAAAAATTTGAGGCAAAAAATTACCGATGAAAGGAAATCTAGATACATGACCATCAGTGGTGACCCTGCTCCAATAGAGAGATTTTCTGGAAATGACGATTTTCTAATTAATTTCATAATTAATACCAAAATGAATTAATGTACCTATAGGTATATATGGTTTATCAATCCTGTATATATTTATATATAAAATATGTTTTTAATTATTAAATTCCCTCATTTTAAATCTTGCTTTAATTCTGCTATTGTTAAAGATGGTGGGTATTATCATGAAACATGAGCGCTACCGGGCTATGTTTACATCACAATATCTTTAATTTTTAAATCACTGTCCCCTATGGCTTGGACATTTATTGAAAAAAATATGCTATAGGAAAAGCCTAAAAGCGTATAAAATACGTAATAATGCCTAAAATGTTTTTTAAAATAATTAAACATAACCCATTTGTGACTAGACTTAACGTTACACTCCGTCTTAAGCCCTCGAAATTGGCGACTTTAATTAAAGTCGGTCTTATCACATTAATCCGGGCTTTAATACACGGTGCAACATAAATGTGTCAAAATAAGTCTGTCTTAAATTTAATCCAGGATTAAGACTACGGTGCACTCGGCCATTAATTTTGTTGGTCTGAATCTGTGACTTCAAAAGTACTGGATTGTATATAATGTGGTCAATAAAGTAAAGTAAGTAAGTAAGTAAAGCAATTGTGACGTTTCTGCTGGTCAAGTGTAGCCTTAAGAACCAGGATCAGCCGGGATAGCAAGAGCGATAAGATGAGATCAACTTTTTAGCAGGGGTTTTATGTGCACAGAACCAGATTTATATCTGGTTCTGTAGCTTGTGGCAAAAAAGCTGTAGATCTTTGTGCAAGAAATCGGTCACGTGGTCTGTGCTGTGAAATCAGCTGAGCTGAGATGCTTGAGGTTGACATTGACAGAGCGTTGTTTGTTTATATATTCAATTCAAATAATGTTCAAATATATTGTGGCACGATCTACGGTGGTATGATATGTCCTAATATTTTTATCTGAACACAATCGGATTTTAATTTCAATAGTTACAATGCATGAGGCATATCAAGTTTCTTCCTTGTTAAAATTGAATTACCAAGTAGAATCGATTACAGCTTACGGTATGTTTTATATTTACATTTAAGAGTGTGGTCATTACTGTTATATATAATGAAATCTTTGTTTCTCAGATGATATTCTACTTGTTGGTACAAGACAGGGACATCTTTGTATGTACAACTTAGTAAGAAATGATGATAAGTGTGAAGTACAACAGATGAGATATCACAAATCGTTTAGCAAGAAAGCAGTGCAACAATTGGAGGTGATACCTGATCATAATTTGCTGATAAGTTTAACAGGTAAGATGTGATGTGCAAATGTTTTTCTTCAACACCCATTTGATCTAAAATATATTTTTAGATAACATAATTCAAGTACATGATCTAAACGCTATCCACTTTACAACAATTTGCCAAGTTCAGAAAAGTAAAGGGGCTACTTTGTTTGCAATACATCTTAAGGTGAGAAATAAATATAATTTTTGCTTCTTCTCTTTTCCGGTTGTCAGTATTTCACATTTAAAATGTTGCAGAAACAAACGTCATTGACTGGAGATATAAGTGTCCTGGTTCGTATGGCAGTTGCTGTAAAACGTAAAATACAGCTGTATTATTTAAAGAACAATGAATTTCTACAACTAATGGATGACATAAATTTGTCTGATATACCGCGATCTATTGTTTGGTGTGAGGAAGTAATTTGCGTTGGGTTTCGAGGAGAATATGTGCTTTTAGAGGTATAATACTATGGCCTTTTCCCCAAATTTTAATATTTGTACTCATGGGTACATCTTTACAGCTAAATGGAAAGCAAACTGACCTTTTCCCCACAAGCAGTACCCGTTCCAATGAGCCTTGTATAATTCGCGTATCCGATACGACGTTTGCCCTATGTCGTGAGTCACAAACTGTTCTAGTAAATGTAAAAGGTGAAACTGAACGTAATAAGGCACTTCGATGGTCTGATGTGCCTGTTACGCTGGCTTGGGACGAACCGTACGCTTTAGGAATACTTACAGACTCTATAGAGGTAATTTTATTTTAAATATACATTTTATTTAGCAACTTAATTTCATGTTACTTTTCATAGGTTCTTACTCTGGAGCCTGGGGGTTTAATACAGACATTGGGCGATCTCCCAAAGGCCCGGTTTATCGTATCAGCTCAACAGGGATTATTATACGCAGCGTCCATCAGTCAGATCTGGTGCATTCAGGCGGTCGATGTGGCAAAACAGAGGAAAGTGCTGGTCAACGCTAAGCAGTTTGAGTTAGCCTTGAAATTGACTGTAAGTTACGGCGCCGCAAGGCACCTTTCCGTTTCTGTATCAACATTATTTCCAGCAAATCTCTAATGAATCGGAAGATGAAAAGAAAGAAAAAATACATCACATTCAGACCCTTCTGGCCTACGATTTATTCAATAGGAAACAATTTCATGAGAGTATGAAGGAATTTCTTAAACTAGGAACCGATGCATACGACGTTATAAGATTATTCCCCGATTTATTACCTCAGCAGCAGCAGACGCCTGATTACCCTGAACCTGTGCGAGATCTCACAGAAAAGGAACTGGAAACTAGCCGTCTCGCTCTCATAGATTATCTCACTGAAATGCGGCATCGTTTGCATTCTTCCGATTCCCAGGTATTTATGAAATAATAGCATGGGCGTCGTGGGGGGGGGGGGGGCAAGGGGTTTGTCATTTAATGTAATTTATTTATTCCAATTCGCCTGTATGTTTGTTACGCGATCATTCCGCCAATTATGAATTGATTTTGATGGTTCTTTTTTTGTCGGAATGGGGGTATTTTCAAGTTGGCCCCACTTTAGTTTTATTAGCATTGGACCTTGGATTCCGAAGATGTACGGGGAAAAAAACGCAGGATATACCAGAACAAATGGCGGCCACAGTCCTATTTTATAGATATTTAAATTAGTTAAAAAAGTATTTTCTATCGGATCAAATTGTGCAGCTCAAAACCATTCTAGAATGGACTTAATCATCGTGATAATCAGTACACGCTGTTAAGAGAAAAGAAGATGCGTGGAAGGGTACAGCCAACGAGATCAAGAAGCGGTCGAAATAAGATAATAAGAAACGTTTTCCCAGAGCCCCGGCACGGAAACGAGGTCCATGGAAACCGACAGATTATTCGTGTCTGTGTGCGATAGAAATGTTTGATGTGCGGTTTATTTTTATAATTTACTGCAAAACTAAGGAAATACATTTTAATAGGTCCATGTCCGTGGCTAGCTAGTGAGGATACGTGTGACCATTTTCTTGATTCCTGCTGCTCGCTGCTCGTGATAAGCAGTCAAACAAAATAAAATATTTTTTACAATAAAACTAAAACCGACTTCAAGAAATCTATTCCGAAAACTGCACTAAAAAGTAAAAATTATTCATTCTTACTTAGAATACAATCAATTTATTAGGTCGCTAATATGGGATTATCGTTATTTTTCGTCGGTCAGTGCATTTTTCTTTTTGTTGTGAATTTTTCTGTTTTCAAGTTGCGACGGCTATTTAGCTGTTTCATGCATATTTATTTTTGTTTCTCGTGGGAAACATGGCTACCCACTAAAAAATGGAAACACGCAAAAAGCAACACTGCTGCGGAAAAACCTGGCATTCGATATCGGCTGTGCTGTTTAAAATATGCACATAAAAACGTTGTAGTTTCGACCCCTTAAAAAAAATTTCCACGCCCATGAGTAGCGCTTTGTAGGTCAGATTTGCTTAACTTCAAAAGTGAAAATGACCCGAACTGCGCCTACGATTTTTAAGGGGTAAAAACAACCCCTTAATGGAAAAATTCACATTGAGCCATTTTATCGCTAGAAAACGCATCTAATATTAAGGGGTGAAATTGTAAAGTATTTTCTAACACAATCACTTCATATTAAAATCATTTCCAACCCCTTGAAAACCTTACTACCCTTGCGGACAACCCCTAAATTGAAAAAATCACAAAAAATTAATTTGGTATGACATAAAAAGATTAAGTATAGAGTAAATGATATTTTATGTTCTCTATTTTAATTATCGAATTGTCAACCCCCTTTCGACCCTTCAAATCAACCCCTTGATAAAAACATGTTTAAAAAAATTACTTTTGATGAAATAAAAAGGAATTAAATGTTATTCCACGTTCTCGAAAATGACTATCATATTCTCAATCTTTTCAACCCTTAAAACGACCCTAAATTAAAACATTGAATTACACATTTAAAAAAAATTTAGTAAAAGAGTAAAAAATCACCATTTATTGAATAAAACATAAACTTACAAGTGGTCTGAAACTGAATATCAGGCAGCCATGGGCGCCTGTTTCTGATGTCAACCACTGGTTGACGGCGGCGTTGAACGTGTTAAATGTGTTATATATACATATATGAACGTTGGTATGTATTCATGCCTACGGTTCCAAAATATGTGCCATAATATGTATATATATATACATAAGACAACAGTTTTGGGTCTCTATTACTGTGTACTTTCACTTTGCTCCAAAAATTCACACTCCGAAATTTAATAGGTAGAATAGTTAATAGAGAAGTTTAATAGGTAGAAAAAAATACGATTAGGTTTTGGACCATAACTCCTTCAATTTTGATCCTATCACAACTTCTAAAAAAGCATTTTAAAGGTAATTTAAAGAGCTACAACTTTTTCCATTACAATGTATAGTGAAAAACCTTTTATTTTGAAACGGTGAAGGGTCAAAGGGCTTGAGAGGGGCTGTGATTGCGCTACCGCGCGCTCTTTAAACAATCTCCGTCAATTTTTGTGTGGCAGAAATAAAAAAAAACCAAAATTTTTGTCAGAAAAAGACCTACATTTTTTATCACCACACTTTTTCACGTATCTTTCATCATTTTTGAGATATTATGAGAAAAAGGTGATTTTTTTAAAAATTCGAAAAATTCTTTTTTTCTAAAATCGTCATTTTTTGAAAAATACGTATTTTAAAGCAGTCAAACTGCTAGAATTCATCAAACTCTTACTACTAAAGTTAATTCCAGACGGAATACCATTAATTTTAATTTTGGTGGAAATGGCACTTATGAAACCCATCGATTTGAAACCCATCGATATTCCCCTTTTTTTCATTACAGCTCACTCATTTTAGGTGCAAAAGACTTTTAACAGTGCTCATTTTAAAGCTTATTTCAAGCACTACAAAATCCTATTTCAATAGAATGCATAAAATATATCTGCTCGCCGCTAGATGGCATTGAACACATCGATAAAATTTCAGGCAAAATAAAAAAAGGCTTTGACCTTCAATATCTCGCTTAATTTTGCACTTAGCACAGTTTATAAAAAACCAATTTGTTCATTTTTTAATCTACAACAATTTTGTTTATTATAAAATTTTTGTTAAAATGCATATTTTTGGAGATATTTGCAAAAAACCAATGAAAAACGTGAAAAACTTTCGAATTTTCAATTTCCAATAACTTGAAAAGTATTGAGTTTTTTTGAAAAACTTTATAGAACATTTTTAGCTTAAAATGAGGCCTTCTATCAATATCTGAGGTTTTTTTTTTTGAAAAAGCCACCGAGAAGGGGTGGCAACCCTCCCCAGGGTGCCGGCTCAGTTCGGGACATTTTCACTTTTGAAGTTCAGGGTAAGATGAGCCTAATTCCAAAATTTCATTCAATTCGGTGCACAGTAAAAAAAAACGGACCCAAAACGCTTCAATGCCTCCACTATAGTATGCATGTCCTGCCCCGTCTTTGAGTCATATTTTCTATTTTCCAAAAAATCAAAACAGGTGTTTGCTCTCTATTTATTACCTTATACAGGATGAATTTAATATGCACGCGATTATTAGACCTGTAATACCTGAGATGGTCCGATCAATGCATTTACTTGGCTCACTATATTTGACAAAAAAATCCATTCTTATTTAAAATATTTAACTATCAATCGAAACACTAATAAAATATACACACAATTATAGCAATAAATACTGCGGATGATTCCTATTTCAATACACATAATATTAATCCTAATAACAATTAATTGCATAATATGCGGCAACAATGAACTGAAAGCTGCCAGGTGGAACAAAGAACTACTACACTAGAATGCACAATTCCTTCAGGGTTTATAAGATTAGCCCCGAAATTGCTAATAAATATATGCAAATTTGCTAATACACTCAGTTCCAAAAAAAGTGGCACACCTAATTTTGGTTGCAACCTTGAAACCTTGTTATTTCTGAACGAAAGGACCGATTTTTGATTTTTTTTTGAGTTGCTAGGTAATTATCTTGTCTCTCAAAAAAAATTCAAAAGAGGTGAAAATTTTTTCAAGGCCTCCTAGATGGCAGTGGAAAGTCTCGAACCATGTTTTTTGTGTTGTGTTTTGTGTGTTAATCAAGTAATGGTATCGAAAATGTTTACACTCTATATGAAAGGCGCTTCTTTTACGAGCATTTTGTTTTATTATACACTGATCTATCTCTAAAATTGTCCAAATTACAACTTTTTTGCCGAAACCTTGCATAATTACCAAATTCCTGAACTCATCCTGAAATTTTTCTAGTGCAATGAATACAAATTAAACACAAAATTATAAACTGGGTTGACTGCTTAAAGCCGTGTATTGCCACCCCTGGCAACTCTGAGAGCTTCTAGTCTACGCGGCGTACTGGAAATTAGGTTTCTTATCGTTTCCATTGGTATACGATCCCATTCTTCCACTAATGCACGTGCCATTTCAGCAAAACTTACCGGAGGCCTCTCGCTAGAACATACCCTTTTCCATAATTCATCCCACAAATGTTTTAAAGGGATCCTAACGGCGCTTCTCGCAGGCCATTATAATGTAGTGATAGCCATAGCTTGTAAGAAATTTTACACTATTATTGCCGCAGTATGTGGTCGGGCATTATCCTGCATTAATATAAAATTATTGCCCAGCAACTGTGCATAAGGTAAGACATACTGGCAGTATACATACTGCTGTAAAATGTCACTGTACATTCAGGCTGTCATCGACTGTCTCGGTAGAAAAACATGAAGGGGTGTCTTTGCATTTGTTGAAATCTCTCCCCACACCATTAAAACTTTCACATTCTGTTATTAACCTCTGACTAAACCTTTCTCCAGTCCTTCTCCACACTCTTTTTGTTCCATCCGTCATGTGAAGACAAAACCTTGCCTCATCTGTAAACAATACATTCGACCATTCATGAATATTCCATGGTCCATAATTTTCAACGAAATTTCTACGAGCAGCACGATGTACAGGCAATAATTTAGGACCTGTCGCAGGTCTCCTAGCTTTTAAATTAACTTCTAACAGACGTCTACATACCGTCTGCTTATTTACTGCAACACCACGAATTTGGCGCAGGTCTTACTGAACATTTACCGCATTTTCTCGATTTCGTAAAATCCGATCTGATCCGAAGAAGCGATCATCTCTTGGAGAACCCACCCTCCGAGCAGTGCTTCCTGTTTGTTCGTACTTCGTACTTGCGGATCGCTCTACGAGCACTCGAGCAGTCGCTTCATGAACTTCCACTGCACGAGCGGCGTAACACGTTTACTACGTCCATCATTTACTACGGCAACTAATCTTGCTACTTGTTCAGAATTTATTTGAGGCATTTTACGGAACAGTCTCTAAAACTTTTTTACTGACACTTAATGACACAACAATAGAGTGAAATAGTGAGTACGTGCTATGACAACGGTCACTTGTTTTTCATAGACAATGTGATCCTACAATAAATTTAATGTGTGGGATAAACAAAGGTTTCGGAAAAAAAGCTGTAATTTGGACAATTTTAGAGATAGATCAGTGAATAAAAAAACAGAATGCTCGTAAAAGAAGCGCCTTTCATATAGAGTAACCATTTTCGATACCATTACTTGATTAACACACAAGGTGAGTTAAAAACTAAGAAAAAAAACGTGGTTTCGAGGTTTCCCATTATCATCAGGAGGCCTCGAAAATATTTTTCACCTTTCATTTTTTAAGACAAGATAATTACCTACCAACCAAACAAAAAGAAATAAAAAAATTGGGCATTCGTGCGTCACATTTTTCGGAACTGAGTGTAGGTATTAGCAATTTTGCACCACTTTATAAGTAATAATGTAAATAATTCAGCGTAATTCGAAGGACATACAAGCATTGTAAAACTGGCCCGGTCTTATGATTAAAAAACAGTTTTTATTCTATTTTACTACTAAATTAACGTTGATTTAACGATAGAAAATCTGATTTGACAGCAATATTTTTGCCATCAACGCCAACCCATAAAAATTAATAAACTAAAATGCATCATTTCTCAAGAGCGCCACCGATTTTTAACGGCCATATCGCGAACTCATACAACAGCATAACGCATAACCTATATTTTTGAGACTTGTTGCCCGTGTTGTGGTCAAGGATTATAGACTAGTTGGTTTTGTTTTTCTGTGTTGACTTTTGTTTCAAATAGTGACGTTTGTTCAAATAGTGTGTCTTAAAATATTGGTATTGTGCTTTATTATATTTCTTTTTCCCTGTTTTACTTGTGTAAAGTTCATTATTATGGCTATGCATCATAACTATTGCGACAGAGACACTAATATTAAAAGACAAGCTGAATGATTTACCAAATGTAAGTGTTTTCGTTTTAACTTTCAGTATAAACCTGTTTACTACCATCTAGGTAAATTACAACCAAATACACTCAAACAGGACTCTATTAGTCTATTCATTGCAACATAATTTTGCAGAAAAAATAGGTAACTAAAAATATCGGGATAGATTTTCTATCGTTAAATAACTTTACCACTAAGGTAGTGTTTCCTGCCTTTATATAAGAAATCCATATTTCAGGCCAACGTTAATGCCAGAGGAAATCTGAACGAGAAAGCGATGAGTAAGTCAACTAATCAGTTGCTACAAATAATAGACACGACCCTCCTTAAATGTTACCTGCAGACGAATGATGCTCTTGTCGCGCCCCTGTTACGTTTAAATCACTGCCATCTAGTCGAAACAGAGAAGATACTGAAGAAGATGGGTAAGCACAACGAGCTGATTATTCTTTATCAGACCAAGGGACATCATAGGAGAGCACTGGAACTCTTACAGTCGGAAAAGAGTATCGAGAGGACAATTGGATATCTACAACATTTGGGATCAGAAAACATGGGCTTGATACTAGAATTTGCCGATTGGGTTCTTGCCGAATCATCCGAAGAGGGAGTGAAGGTAAACAAGCTGGATATTGATTATAATCTCAGGCACATTATGACATTATCGTGTAGTATAACAAAACATTGATCACACTAAGGTAAGGTGGGGTAACTGCGGCCCAGAAATTTCATAATTGAAATGTAAAAAGCCATGAAAATTTTTGATTTTATCCCATATATTTCCAACTGTAACACATTAATCCACGAAGTATTGGGAGTGTAATAGTGTATGAATCGAGCAAATTTGTATTAATACATATAGAAAAAACAGAATTATATTTTCTGTACTATAGATCGCACTTGCCCCATATAATGGGGTAAGTGCGTTTCTGGCTCTAGTTTCCTGCTTAAAGCAATATTAAAGTGTTTTGGGGCAAGTGCGTGTAGTTCAATGCAGAATCTACGAGATCCTGTCTCCAGATTTGTCGTGTTTCTAGTGGAAAAAATTTTACCTAAAGAAACGGATGAATGAAAAACTTTTTATTTTCAATTTTCATTCTAACAAAATGGAAACTAGAGTATACCTTATAGGTATTACAAAAACGAAAATAACACTGAAGTCTATGTCCAATGTAATAAATAAGTACTTATTTTAACATTTATTTTATTTTATATAAGTTACAACTGAGTTACAGTCGCACTTACCCCAGATCACATTTTATTAGGGGCAAGAACGACATGACAATTTAAAAAAAACCAATATAATTAAAGAAAATAACACTTACCACTTGAACTACGTATATGCAACCTAAAAAAAAAAAACTATGAGGACAATATGATTGTTTAAAATGCTTGAGATTAGAGAGGATTAATATAAGCAACGCCAACTTACACCGAGAATTTTCCATAACAGGTTATGTCGTATGTGGTGACATCTGAAATAATTAAATTACGGATCTCTAGGAACTAATTTGTGTATTAGAGATTTATCTCGAGACCCGTTAGAGGGCGACACCTGTTATGCTTTTGTAATCAAATAATTAGGGCATAGTCGCACTTACCACAAAAACGCTCTTAGCCCACCTTACCTTATGTACGTTTCGTCATATCATAAAGCAATTGGATGGTGAGTGTGATGCAGAACAAGAATGTCGCCCATTCAAATATTACGGATCCATTTTACGCGTCCCTCGGCCGTGTCACGTCGGCATCATTGGCATTCATTCGGCATTGCCTGAATTGCCTAATACCGTCGGACGTTTTGCGGGAAAGTGGGGGAAATTTTCAAAAAAATGGTCCATCTACCGGAACTCTACCCCCCATATTTGTAATTTTAATTTAGAGGTAAAAATGGGGCTAAAAACGGGTGACGTGGCCGATTTGGAGACTTGACAATAAAAATTATTTAAACCCATTAATATGAATTTAAGAAAAAAAAAATGCCTTTTGGATAAACGACGGGAAAATATTTTCCCGTAATTTTTCCCAAACTAAAAACCTTAGATTTTTTTCACTTCTTGGAGCTATTTATTCTTGAAAGGCTTTAGAAAAGATCCCCGTTGGAGAAATTGAAAAAAATATATTTTCCGCTTTCCACAATTACGAAATTGTTTACCGTAATTCACGGTATTTTACCCTATTTTTATTACTGTAAATTACGGTAAACAATTTCGTAATTTACGGGGTCAATTACGATTTTACATCACTTTCCTTTACCTTTTTTTTTACCGTAAATTAATAATAAAAATTACAATAATATTATAAGCCCTAATTTCTGAATTTTGTATAGTAAACACACATTTATTATGTTAATTTTCTTAAAAAATGACAAAAAAATACCTGATACCTGATTGACAAATTACCTATTTATTTACAAAAAATAAATGGAAATTAACAAAAAAAAATAATTACCCGGTAATTTACCAAAAAGAAAATTAAGTAAATTACGAAATTGTTTACCGTAATTTACGGTAATTTACCCTTTTTTTTGCCGTAAATTACGTCATAAATTACCGGTAAATTACGAGGCGTAATTTACCGGTCAATTATGTACTATAACCAGAGATATAAAATCATAATTTACCCCGTAAATTACGAAATTGTTTACCGTAATTCACCTTTTTTTTATTACCATAAATTACGTCATAAATTAATAAAGGCACCTTTTGTTTTATATTTTAAAATCGTAATTATGTACTATACTCTTTTTTAAGTATCAATAATATTATAATTCCTGAATTTTGTATAGTAAACATACATTTATTATGTTAATTTTCTTAAAAAATGACAAAAAAATACCTGATAATTGACAAATTACCTATTTATTTACAAAAAATAAATGTATTACCTGGAAATTAACAAAAAAAATAATTACCCGGTAAATTACCAAAAAGAAAATTAAGTAAATTACGAAATTGTTTACCGTAATTTACGGTAATATACCCTTTTTTTTGCCGTAAATTACGTCATAAATTACCGGTAAATTACGAGGCGTAATTTACCGGTCATTTATGTACTATAACCAGAGATATAAAATCATAATTTACCCCGTAAATTACGAAATAGTTTACCGTAATTTACGGTAATATACCCTTTTTTTTTTGCCGTAAATTACGTCATAAATTACCGGTAAATTACGAGGCGTAATTTACCGGTCGTTTATGTTCTATAACCAGAGCTGTAAAATCGTAATTTACCCCGTAAATTACGAAATTGTTTGCCGTATTTTACCTTTTTTTTATTACCGTAAATTACGTTTACCATGTTCTGTATTCTCGTTCATTTTTGTTGTTTTGTTTTAAGAGCATATGAAGTAATGTTTATTTTTTATTTTATATTTTAAATTCGTAATATGTATACTCTTTTTTAAGTAACAATAATATAATTATTAAGCACTTATTCCTGAATTTTGTATAGTAAACACTTTTATTATGTTAATTTTCTTGAAAAATACAAAAAAATACCTGATAATTGACAAATTACCTATTTATTTACAAAAAATAAATGTATTACCTGGAAATTAACAAAAAAAAATAATTACCCGGTAATTTACCAAAAAGAAAATTAAGTAAATTACGAAATTGTTTACCGTAATTTACCCTTTTTTATTACCGTAAATTACGTCATAAATTACCGGCAAATTACGAGGCGTAATTTACCGGTCATTTATGTATATACCTATTTATTTACAAAAAATAAATGTATTACCGGGTAATTTACCAAAAAATTTATTACCCGGTAATTTACCGAAATGAAAAATTACCAGAGAATTTAATTCGGTAAAAAATATTGATAAATTACCAAAAAAAGAAATTACCGTAATTTTACATCACTGCTGGTAACCATACAATAAGATTAGCCTGCTCGATTTAAAAGACCACGAGCCGGCACCGATAATAATTAATGCAAATAATTTATACCATTGACTTTCCCCAGATATTCACAGAGGACATAGCAGAAGTGGAGGCTCTGCCTCGTCCCCGAGTTCTGGACTTCCTGCTAAAGTCGCACATGTCGGTAGTGATACCGTACCTGGAGCATGTGGTGCATACCTGGCAGGATTCCAATCCTCTGTTTCATAATGCGCTGGTCCACCAGTATAGAGAAAATATCGTGTCAGAGGGACCGGTCATTGCGACGCATACACGCAAGAAATTGCTGCAATTTTTGGAGAACAGCACGTATTACACCGCTGAAAATATATTGAGTAACTTCCCCACTGACCATCTATTAGAGGAACGAGCTATTATCTTAGGTAGGATAGGTCAACACGATGAAGCGCTCACCATATATGTGCGTGCTCTTGGGGACATAGAAAAGGCCACGGCTTATTGCAAAAAAGTATTTGAGAAGGGCACACCGGGGAGTCAAAACGTAAGTTTTCTAAAATTACTTTAGATACAGTCTTAATTAGGTGCGCATGTTTTTTCTAGATTAATTCATTGTTTAATTGTCAAACATATTATCTTCATATACCGACAGGCACAAATCCTCAATTCCACAGCTTCTTAAAAACGTTATATTTATTGTTTCAGGATTTTATACAGAATCATTTATTCCCTCCATCATCAAACCCTCTTCACTAAGTATAATTAATGGGACCCTTTAAAAGCAACCAAATGGGCCCAGTAAACTTAAACAACCCCAAGTACCAAGTTTCAGACAAATCGGTTGATAAATTCGATAGTCCGCCATTTTGATTTTTTTATGTTTGAGTCAAAAATTGTACTGAGTGACCTTAAGCGCCGCAAAGTTTCAAGTTTGAGACGAATCGGTTCGTAAATAGGTTAGTCCGCCATTTTGGATCCGCCATTTTGATTTTTTTATGTCTGAATCAAAAATTGTACTGAGTGACCTTAAGCACCGGAAAGGTTCAAGTTTGAGACAAATCGGTTATTAAATAGGATAGCCCGCCATTTTGATTTTTTTATGTCTGAATCAAAAATTGTACTGAGTGACCTTAAGCACCGCAAAGTTTCAAGTTTGAGACGAATCGGTTCGTAAATAGGTTGGTCCGCCATTTTGATTTTTTGATGTCTGAATCAAAAATTGTACTGAGTGACCTTAAGCACCGGAAAGGTTCAAGTTTGAGACAAATCGGTTATTAAATAGGATAGCCCGCCATTTTGATTTTTTTATGTCTGAAACAAAAATTGTATTGAGTGACCTTAAGCACCGTAAAGTTTCAATTTTGAGACAAATTGGTTAATAAATAATATAGACCGCCATTTTGGATGCGCCATTTTGATTTTTTTAAGTTTGAGTATAAAATTACATTGAGTGACTCTAAGCACCGCAAAGTTTCAAGTTTGAGACTAATCGGTTCATAAATAGGTTCGTAAAATAAATTAAATTTATTATCTCGAGAATTTATGCCATCTTTTTATTAAAATTATCCATGTTATATTATGTTTTGAACTACAAATAATCATGATACGTTATGCATAAACTATGAACATTTTACTTGTTTATTTAGTGTGTTCAGCTCATTCTGTTTTAAGATTATTTCATTTTGTTTTATTCAGTTCGATCTAAGTAATGCTGTTGACCTTTTTGTTCCATTCATGACTACGAGTAGGTTTTTCATACTTGTGGGTTTTGGCTTATAACTTAATTGCCGCTTATTGTGTGAGATGATGAATGTTTGCGCCTTGTTGAATTTATTAACACTTTTCTCCCGTGCCTGGGCGAACACGCTAGTTGCCTCCCGTATGGGACCTTCGTTTTCGCACCAAAACCTTACAACTACTAGCTGGGTTGCCTCCCGTATGGGACCTCAGTACCTTCTGACGAAAGTCGGCTAACTAACAACAAACTCTTCAGTTTTGTATCTTGAGAATGATGGTAGGTTAAAACACAAGTATGGCAACCCTTGTAAGTTTTAATTTTACTTTCAGCTAAATGTCTAACAGCATTATTGCGATTCTTTTGAATAGAGATCGAGGGTTTCTCTGCCGTGCTCTTTCCCCTCGTGAATTCAAGGCTGAGTACGGCATTTATTTATTTTCTATTGTTCATAAATTAATACCTGTTTAAATAAATCAGTAGGTGTATTAAAAATGCTTAGTCTTTTCTTTTTCATCTCAAAACTCCCGCTTTTCGTTAGTAACCAGTGCATCTCGGACAGGGTTAATTTAAATTAAATACAACGTAGGGTAGGTTTTTCCCCTTTTGACGATCACGTACCCCGGCCATGTGTTTCTCTGCTTATTATGTTTAACCGACCCGGGTTGGTTACATTACATATGTATGGGTCAAAAATTGTATTGAGTGACCTTAAACACCGCAAAGTTTCAAGTTTGAGGCAAATCGGTTAATAAAAAGGATAATCCGCCATTTTGGATCCGCCATTTTAATTTTTTTAAGATTGAATCAAAAATTGTATTGAGTTGAGTGACCTTAAACACCGCAACATTTCACGTTTGAGACAAATCGGTTAATAAATAGAATAGATCACCATTTTGGATCCGCCATTTTGATTTTTTTAAGTTTGAATCAAAAATTGTATTGAGTGACCTTAAACACTGAAAGGTTTCAAGTTTGAAACAAATCGGTTCATAAATAGGATAGTCCGCCATTTTGGATCCGCCATGTCATTTTTTTTTTGTAATAAGAAAAACATTAAATTATTTGTCACCGGAACACTATACACCTACCAAATTTCAAGTGTAGCTGATCGGGAAGTAATTGAAATCGCTGTTGCAAGATTTGAAACAAACATTTATAAACAAACGAACAAACAAGTATACGACGTAAAGCTAAATAAGACCGTTTAATATTAAATCAATGTATATGCGAGTATACAGATTTCAATATAAATATTTAAATTATTAACTAAAATAGACGATTAAATAAACCTTCAAAAAATTTAATTAGCTTCTGTTAACTATAGCATATTCTAAAAAAACAAAAGGACTAATATTGATTGAGTTTATTGTAAAATATAGTAATTGAAACTCACTTCCACTTCTACACTTTGTTGTGCCTAATGAACAATGTACCGTAGGCATGTTAGAACAATTTAATCTCGCTTCACGTTTCTGGTCCACTCCGTACAAATCACCACTATCTCTTCTCAGCAAGAACCCGACTCACTATGTATGCGCTGGATCCCTCGCTCTTCACGGGCGGTCTGCGGGGAAGAGGGGAGCAGCATTAAGCGGCACGTGACACAACTGATATTTATTCTGTAAACTTTGGTGATATACGCATGGTCTCAGTTATTTTTTCAACATTTACATTCCATATTATAATCATTATTGGTTGTTATAGGTCAATACATGTCGCACTATATTCGTAAATCTTGCTGTTTATTTAATACACAATACAACACGTATTTTTGTCGACAATGAAATTATTTAAATATTGGTTTCGTTTTTTATATACCTATAATATAACCCCTCCAGTGTGCCTACTGTCTGTATAGTAAATATCATATCTGTAGCCGCCTTTAATCATAAGTTCAGATCGTTCTATATCATTTGTTATATGTGTGTCAATTAGACATATAAATAGGGTCTTGAATTATGTATTAATAATTCCATTTCATCTTTATTATGAAGGAGCTCTTGTGCACTAAGGTTTAATATATGAGAATTTAATGGCTCTTCTGACTGGTTTTGTTTTATTAATTAATGGTCATCTATCTTTATTTTGTACTTCTGTATTGCAATTTATACATTTTGTTTCGTGGGCCTACTTGAAGTCAAACCACTTTATTTTACTTTACGATACAAGGGATAACAATTTAACACAGACATCCTCGTGCATAGTCTGTCTAACACTAATCTGTTACAGTTACCCCGACTCGACTCAACTCCCCCTCTCATCCTGACTGCTTCGTCGGTTCGGGCGGCCGGCGGCAGCCTCATCACACGATACAACAAAAAAATGACATGCACATAATACAGGGTGGTCCAGGTAACCAACACATTTATTGTCTTGGGGTCTTTCTCTTTTTGCAGTCTCCTTCATGTTGCAATGAACATTTATAACATATTCTTTGTAGAGTCTTTTGAAAGTGATGAAACCCTAGACGTTTCTAGCATCTAACTACATAAATATAATCACATTCTCATTTATTCATCACATTTTCTCTCATTTTTCTTTTACTCGTTTTATAATCTTGATATGATAAAATATTTTTAACAAAAAAACAGAACCGACTCCAATGAAATCTATTCTAAAAATATTCACGAAAAAGTTAAAAATAATTACGTTATTTTACCACTATTACTACTTAGAATGCAATGAATTTGATAGTCCAATCAATTTATTAGAATGCAATTATTGTTATTTTTCAAGTGCAAGCCAAGAATAACAATAAATGTTTAATAAATTAATTGTATTCTAATAAATTGATTGATCTAACAAATTCATTCTAAGTGGCAATAGTAGTAGAATAACGTAATTATTTTTTAGTGCATTTTTTTAGATTTAATTGAAGTCGGTTTTGTTTTTTTGTTAAAAATATTTTATTTTTCACTTTTTAGTGCATTTTTTTTATAATCATAAATATATTCAGCGAGAACAATTATAAATATTAGACTAGGTAGTCGTTTTCTATGAATATCGGTTCTCTGTCAAAATTAATGACCCATCAAAGTGTCACTCGTAAATTCAAGTATACACTACCAATTAAATAAATCGTACATCATTCTGAAGAGCCTCAATGAAGGCCAAAGAACTTGTACAACTTCTAAATGATTCGTTTCCGTATATACATAACGGGTAAGTTATGGGTCGGGTGAGTGTTGTCATTGAACTCCACCTGAACGGCTGCACTGATTTTTATAACGGTTAAGTTGATTGGGGAATGGTTTTTAGCTTCACAATTTGATCCCATAGAAAATATTTTTTAATTAATTCAAATATCTATAAATTAGGGTTGTGACCGGCGCATGACATTTCTTCTGGCAGATCTGATGAGTTCCATGATATATCTTCAGGATCCAAGGTCCAGTGCAAATAAAACTAAAACGGGACCCTCTTGAAAACACCCCCTTTCCAATAAAAAAAGAATTTTTAAAATTGATTTATGAATGACGGAATTCAGAGGTAACGAACATAAGCCCTCATCTGTGTATATCCATATCTAAAGCAGGCATCAAATGTACAGCGATATAATTATATTATAATATTTATTTCAGGTGTACGTCTCGCTGATAAAACTCGTTCTGGACCCGGACAGTTGTCCTCTAAACCTTCCCGGTCTAAATTTGTCTCCGAAAACAGCGCAGCCCGACCTCGAATTAACCCTCCAGTTACTGGAGCAGTACGCAAGTTGCATGAACCCCCTGGAAGTATTAAAGATTCTACCAGATAGCATTCCAGTGTCTAGAATTTATAAATTTCTATCCGTGGCACTCCACAAAATAATACAGGAGCGGCGCCGTGTCCAGCTGATGAAGGGACTGTTGTATGCCGAACATCTGCAATGTCAGGAAATGAAACTGGCGTTACAGAGCCAGCATGTTCTCGTCACTGAATTGAATGTCTGTCCTGTTTGCAAGAAGAGGTTTGGCAATCAAAGGTAAGTGCCGTAATAAGCTATCTCGTTATCCTAATATGATAGACACGCAATAGACAGTTGACAAGTAAACGACTCTTATAAAATATTTTTCGTTATTTTAGCATCATGTGGCTTTTGACAGTACAGACTTGAATTTTGATGTCTAGATGAACGGTTACCGAACTTTTATTGCCGCGGAACACTTTTACGGGTCACTTTACTTGGCGGAACACTAGCTCCTGACATTGAGAATAGGCGGAGCATAATCATTGAGTGTGTGAAAAATAGCGGCGCAGGCAAAGATTTTCAAACGGCGTCAACTGATTCTGAAAATTTTTAGTTGCATTTGCAATATTATCAAAAAACTGACGTTCACGAGACAGATTTTGATTCTTATTTTACAAAAAATAGAAATGATAGTTCGTGGACTTAATGATAGGTGAAGCACTGGCAAGATATGTTTCCCTGTCAAATGAAATCAAAGACAAGAGAGATAAAAACTATTTATTCAAATTATGTCTATCACATTAAAAAGTTGAATGAAACGTATTGTCATATTAAACAATTTGAAAATTGAGGTAAGCGATATTTTTTACCATGAGGTCATTTTCCATTTCTGCCTTTTTGTGTTCTCTAGGCCCTGCCTTACGTTAACTCTTAGTGTTTATTGAGGGATATATTGCTAGGCCACTATGCGAAGCCGTTTTACATCAATTGGTTTCTTTTTGTGTTCTCTAGGCCCTTCCTTACGTTAACTCTTAGTGTTTATTGAGGGATATATTGCTAGGCCACTATGCGAAGCCGTTTTACATCAATTGGGGTCTTTTTGTGTTCTCTAGGCCCTTCCTTACGTTAACTCTTAGTGTTTATTGAGGGATATATTGCTAGGCCACTATGCGAAGCCGTTTTACATCAATTAGTTTCTTTTTGTGTCCTCTAGGCCCTTCCTTGCGTTAACTCTTGGTGTTTATTGAGGGATATATTGCTAGGCCACTATGCGAAGCCGTTTTACATCAATTGGTTTCTTTTTGTGTTCTCTAGGCCCTGCCTTACGTCAACTCTTAGTGTTTATTGAGGGATATATTGCTAGGCCACTATGCGAAGCCGTTTTACATCAATTAGTTTCTTTTTGTGTTCTCTAGGCCCTTCCTTGCGTTAACTCTTAGTGTTTATTGAGGGATATAATGCTAGGCCACTATGCGAAGCCGTTTTACATCAATTGGTTTCTTTTTGTGTTCTCTAGGCCCTTCCTTACGTTAACTCTTAGTGTTTATTAAGGGATATATTGCTAGGCCACTATGCGAAGCCGTTTTACATCAATTGGTTTCTTTTTGTGTTCTCTAGGCCCTTCCTTACGTTAACTCTTAGTGTTTATTGAGGGATATATTGCTAGGCCACTATGCGAAGCCATTTTACATCAATTGGTTTCTTTTTGTGTTCTCTAGGCCCTGCCTTACGTCAACTCTTAGTGTTTATTGAGGGATATATTGCTAGGCCACTATGCGAAGCCGTTTTACATCAATTGGTTTCTTTTTGTGTTCTCTAGGCCCTTCCTTACGTTAACTCTTAGTGTTTATTGAGGGATATTTTGCTAGGCCACTATCCGAATCCGTTTTACATCAATTAGTTTTATAATTAGTTGTGATTAACCTGTAAAGATGCAAACTTATTAGATGTTTCGCATGCAGGGCTTCTTATGTCGAGTAAGTTCACTCCTCCTGTACCTCCTGTCCCTGTACCTGGTGTCGCGTATCTAGGTCTGAAATCTTCGCTGGACCTGCCTGCACTGGTGCGAAATCTATCGGCTACTACACGTAGATCTGGATACTGGAGAGACCCATCTCACTAGAAGACTTGCTTGCCACACCCTCTTTTAATAATTTTTGGTATTACTTGCCCATATCTTAGATATGCAATTTCATTCATCGGCAATTAAATTTATATGCAATTTAATTTATGTTCAGTTTGACTTTTAAGGCGATCTAACATGGTATAGGTTCGTGACCGCGAATTAACTTTTACGCAATTTTGTGTACCACTTTGGACAACTTAAATGTAACTACGATTACTATAGTGGAAGTAAACATACATATTGGTATACTTTTTTAATTTTTCTCTCACCAATATCACGGAAAGTGCCGAGAGTAGTTGGGCACCATTTGACATGGTTGCGCAACGGTCAGCGGCGTCCACAGGCAATTAGTGACCTCGGACTAATTTTATTTCTTTTTTTATATAAAGCTGAGCGAGCTTAGGCAAACTTTTATTGCCCACCTTTATCGCCGTTGGTTATACTCTGGAGGGTAATAATTAATAATGAATGGATTTTGTATCCAATCACAGCCATAGTTATTTCCGTAACACTGGTTACGAATCTGCGTAACGCTCGCGCGCTATGAATTCGTGCATAGACAGAAAAAAGAATGGGATAGAAACGAAAACCAGGACGATCTTTCCGCAGAACACCGACGACTCTTTCGCGGAACACACTTTGTGAATCGCTGGTCTAAATTATAATTTAGTATTAGAAAAAAATACGAATATGGGTACATTTTGTCAAGAATTAACTATAAGTCAATAAAACTGATTTTTTAAACACTTATTTTGATAATCATTTTCTTCTTTGCGAGTCGATGACTTGTTTTTATTTTTTTTAATTTTATTTTTAATCTTTTTTGTTGTTTTTTTTTGTCTTTTCGTTCTTTTTCGTAATCTTTTTGTTTTAATTTTTTTTACTTTTTCAATTTTTAGCTTTTATGCAATTTTGTGTATCACTTTGGACAACTTAAATGTAACTACAATTACTACAGTGAAAATAAGAAATAAACTTAGACATTAGTGTACTTTTTTAATTTTTCTCTCACCAAAATTACGGAAAGTGCCGAGAGTAGGTGCGATACCCAGTATGGTTGGGAACCATCCGACATGGTTGCGCAACGGTCAGTGAGCTTAGGCAAACTTTTGCTTATGGGTAATAAGTCAATAAAACTTGATTTTTTAAACACTTAATTTGATAATCATTTTCTTCTTTGCAATGACTTGTTTTTAATTTTGAAGTCAATGACTTGATTTTAATTTTTTAATTTTTTTGTTGTTTTTTTGTCTTCGTTCTCAAATTTTTTTTTGTTAATTTTTTTTATTTATTTCTTTGCTTTTTTTTGGCTTTTTATATTAACCAACCTCATTGAAGAATGTATAATATTTCAGGGTCACTTATCACAAGAAATAGGCCCTCTAATGATGCCATTTCACTCCACTATAAAATATCATACATTTACTGTCTTTGTTTTCAGTGCTTTGGTGCGATACCCCAATGGTGATGTAGTTCACTATTCCTGCCAAGAGAAGAAGTCAATAAATTAGCAAAGTGTCTAGTGTTATATAATTTTTTTAACGCCTAATGAAAGACTTATTTATGACGTGATAGTGGTAACTAAATAATGTACAACTGAATTATTGTTCTTGTTATGTAAGTTATTATTAGAAAATTCTTTTAGCGATTATGAAATTGAAAAATAATTTTTTATTAATTATATTTATTGCATTCTTAATTATTTTAGCATTGAGCATTTCGCTCTGGCTTTTTGAGGAGGCGGCCCATCGAATGCTACATTGTTTTATCGCATACGAGCATATTTGTTTAGAGCAGTATGGGCCATTTTACAAAAATAAATAAATGTATAAGGAATGATCAAATAAATATCATTATACCTAATTATTCTGTAGTTTTTATATTGCACCGGTAATTATTTCTATTTACTTCTGTAATTGCCTATTTAAAATTTCATGTTTAAATGTGTTATTGATTGGCAGAGAGAACTTGATATTCATAGATTGTATTCTAAAACAAAACAAATATTGAAAGACAGACCAGGGCTGAAGCCCTTGGAAATGGTAAAAAGTGTGGAAGGGTAGGTGAAAATTTCAAATAACCAACTTTTTGGTTTTTATTTTTTTTCGAAATTTTTTTTTCCATAATTTTTTTTTTTAAAGAAATTTAGTGAAAACACCTTTAAACGCCGCAAAATGTGAAAATTTCAAATAAGCAACTTTTCGGTTTTTTATTTTTTTTCCAAAAATTTTTTTTAAAAAGAAATTTAGTAAAAACACCTTTAACCGCAAAATTTATGTGAAAATTTCAAATAACCAACTTTTTGGTTTTTTGTTTTTTTTAGAAAATTTTATTTTCCATAAATTTTTTTTTAAAGAAATTTAGTGAAAACACCTTTAAACTGCAAAATTTATGTTAAAATTTCAAATAACCAACATTTTGGTTTATTTTTTTTTCAAATTTTTTTTTTAAGAAATTTAGTGAAAACACCTATAACCGCCGCAAAATGTGAAAATTCAAATAACCAACTTTTTTGTTTTTTATTTTTTCTCGAAAATTTTATTTTCCATAAATTTTTTTTAAAGAAATTTAGTGAAACACCTTTAAACTGCAAAATTTATGTGAAAATTTCAAATAACCAACTTTTTGGTTTTTTATTTTTTTTCCAAAAATTTTTTTTAAAAAGAAATTTAGTAAAAACACCTTTAAACCGCAAAATTTATGTGAAAATTTCAAATAACCAACTTTTTGGTTTTTTATTTTTTTTTTCAAAACATTTTTTTAAAGAAATTTAGTGAAAACACTTTTAAACACCGCAAAATGTATGTGAAAATTTCAATAACCAATTTTTTGGTTTTTTTTTCCAAAAATTTTTTTTTAAAGAAATTTAGTAAAACACCTTTTTATGTCCCAAACACACTGTAATTTTTTTGATTTAAAATATTTATTTTTCACCTTATTTAAAATATTTATTTTTCACCATTAGAAAGTAGATTACAACGAACAAAAAGTCCACCGATTTTTTTAAAAAAGCAGATCTTTTGCGCGACGCGAGAATTTTCAATTGAAAATTAGGGTGCTTTTTCGATATTATGTCAAAATAAGGTGAAAAATAAATATTTTAAACCAAAAAAATGACAGGTAAGGGACATGAAAAGGTAAGTTTTCACCAAATTAAAAAAAAAGATTTTTTTTGTAAAAGAAAGATAAGGAACCAAAAAATTGGTTGTTGGAATTTCTCACATAAATTTTGAGGTTATGTGAAAAAAGTGTAAATACAAAAGTTGTAGATCTTTTTATTACCTACAACTTTGAAATTTAACTTTTTTCCATAGGACTTGTAGTTTTGCCGGAAATCGAGATAAACCGTTTTCTTACCCTTAAAAACTCACCCCCTCCGTTTTCCGACCTCAGATTGCCCGTAAATTATTTTTCCTTTCATTTTTGTTATATTCTCTTCCTTTTCCAATGGGTTTCATCCTACTGTTATTTTTTTTTTTTAATTATTGAGGACCCTGGAGGTTTGAATGTTATAAAGAAGCAATAAAGGCAGAACAGATATTAAAGGTAAGAAATAATTTCAATAACTTGACTTTGACAGTTTTCAGGTTCTGCGATCAGATAGGTATATCTGGCATGTTACAATTAATAGAGCATTTACATGTAGATGGCGCTGCGGTACATCTTAGGTATTCAATCATAACCTAAAAAAAGTTTGAATTTATCATGTAATTTTTCCGTTTTATCTGCGTCTGTAGTTTTTCTTTGCTCATTCGAATTTATTGGTGATTTTATTTGCGCGTCTGGTCCTTTTGCGCAGTTTTGTTAGTTTTATAAGTAGTTATGCCTTATGCAATGTTGATCTGTAGCTATTTCTTAACAAAAAAAAATTCTTAACAAATCAGAGATTCCAACGTTGTATTTACCTAAACGAAAATATTACATTACTGTGAAGAATATTGAACGATCAGGTATGTGAAGAAGAAAAAAACTGGAAAAAAAAAATAAGCACATCTTCAAAACGTTGAGGAAATCGTCCAATATAAGCAAAATGGCATCGATTTGATAATACATTTTTGGATCGATATAATAATACAATTTACTGTGAAACTTCTTCACTTAGAAAATTTCTATTTAATATCAAATTATTGTATGAAAGTAGCAAAGTGTGATAGCAAATTATTGTGTTGGCTCTGCATAACATTTTCCTTTAATAAAATAAATGTTTCCATCTTTTGCGAATTGTGTGTACTTGATGAATATTTTACGAGCTACATTATGCTCCTTTCTTTTCTTTTTTTTTTGCCTTTCTTGCAAGGAACCATTTTTCAATAGTCGCAATCTATAAATTTTATATTTTCACAAAGGTTCAGAGGTTTAAAACACTCATATTCGGGAAACTCATTGGGTACTTTAACAATTTCAACGTTAACAATTTCTGTATTAAACATGGTTCTATTAATCCCCTTTTCTCTCCAAATCGCCGAACTAAAATGTTAAACAAATTGTGAGGCTAAGAGGATGATTTCAGAGACTTTTAAAAATACATAGTACTTACCGCCTTTCAAGTATTTGTTTGGTTACTGTCATTAATCTATGGTGACTGTTGTCTTTGCTACTAACAGACTTAATTTTTTTTGTAACTGCAACCTTCATTTGAAAGTACTTAAAATTCAGTTATTAAAATTAGTTATTTTAAAATAACAATGCCATAGAAAATATATTAGTAGTATTAGTACCATAATACAAAGACAATGGTATGTCACGTTGCCGAACCAAAATTGGTCAGTCGCATAATACAAAGACAACGGTATGTCAGCGCGCAGGTAATGTGACGTCAGGTGAGGTGCGACATTTCCCCGTAACACGGTATCTACCCAAGCACAACGTAACACAATTGTGGTTGCCTCGTAACCCAATCCCACCGCGCGACGTCATCTTTGTATAAATATTGCTAATATAATTTATTAAATCAATTATGTTAATTTCAATTTGAAAACAACAGTAGGTAGGTATTTACATTCAATTGTGTAAAAATCGAGCCTAAAATTATGTTGGCTATTTCTCGCCAACATGTGAGATGCATGCGCACGACTGACCAATTTTGGTTCGGCAATCTGATATACCATTACCATTGTCTTTGTATCATGGTTACCACCGAACCTGAAACATATAGCGACCGCCAATGTCCCCAAAACGAATTGTCCCGAGCAGTAACTTGACCAATGAGATTCAAAGTCTAGTTCTGTATACGTATTTCATTCATCTGAGTTATTATCACAGCTTAATTATTATTTCTTTATTATCTAGGAGTGCTACAAGAACTATAGAACAAAGCATAATCAGCTGCTGAGTTATATAAAGAGCGTCTCGCAGGAGTATCAAATTGGCCGCAGACAGGGGAAATCATGGCATCTTGTAGCTGTGTGTGTGTGTAATTTAACCGCCACGGAACAATATAAAAATATTCTTGTGAAACCAACTGGCCGTCCTTGGGAGTCTTATGCACATGTATCTTTATTATCGCTGGTCAGTCGTCGATCCTGTGACGAAAGTAATAATTGTGTTTTGGGGCAAGGGAATAGTTATTTCTACTATTTTTATTATACTTATATTTATTATTACTGTACTGCTAACTAATTTATTTAATTTATATTCTGTAAATTTATTTTGTTGTCAATGATTATAGTAACATATATTTTTAGACACCCTGTGAAAGATATGGTGGATTTGTTTCATAGAACCAAAATTACGACCCTTCGTTCAAATAATGTTAAAAATTGAGCTTTTCGTATCAATACACAATTGACACCATTGTAATATTTAATTTTCTATTAATACAATTTTTGTAAAAGATATTGACAAAATAATTAATATCTCAATAACGGTACGAGATAAGTATAGGACATGCTTAATGAAGGTTACCTGCGATTTTAATATAGAATAAAAATATGTAATAATAAGAATCCATCTTTCATAAAGAAATAAAAGAATATAAAGAAGAATAAATTTGAACTCATGTTTGTATACGTCCATTCGCGTACGTTTGCAGACAAACAATTTTTAAAATATTCCGCCAAAACACTTCTGGTATTTGATTGGTTACAATGGGAAATTTACCGATTGAGGTCCGCCATGGGTACCCAGTATGTTTGTAAACTGGGTTTATCTTAATTTTTGTCAAAACACTGACGTTTGAAGTATTTATATTATTTATTTTTAAAGAGTCTTTGTTTTAGTGCTGAACTGACTAATATTTAGCAAGTATCTACTCGATGTGTGAAGTGTGTTAGTATTTTTTTGTGACGTTAGGGGTTAGGTTACCCTTGCGGCCTTATTGCAAACGTAAGATACGAATGTGCTCTCCATAAATAAAATGTGCAGCATGTAGATACAATGTTTTTGTATATTTATGACCAGATATATAAAAGGTGAATCCGCTTTAAGTATTACTGCTCTGTGTACATGACCTACAAAATAATTTTTGTAGGGATGAAACTTTCTCAAATGTCATCTTTTAGCAACTTGTCAGATTCCTCAAAAGTTACTTGTAGTGTTTATTATCACATTTAATACTCTAGAAATCATCCTGATTTCATTAAATTATTTTGTACAATGCTAATATACCTATGTTGCTGGCTAGTATAACATAAGATGAAGCTTATTGTTGTCATATATTGTTATTTATTTGTATACAAATGATTTTACAAATTTCAACTGATTTTTGTTATAGAATGCAACAAAACTACTTTGAATAGTATGATCGAAACCATAATGTGGTTGTCTGAATGTTGATATTGAGTGGCTTTAACGATGCAAAGCCTGGAGGCAGCATGTGAGGAGGGTGAAGTAAGTATCTATATTAGATAAACACAATTGCTAGAAAAGTATGCCGAGATTTTACATTATGAGTTACAAATCATGTTATTCTTTATTTTATAACCATATAACCAATGTATTAAATGGACTAGTGCATTGGAGTGTATTTGTGGTATTATTTAGACTGATGTTTTCTAAAATATGTGTCAATTATAATTTATCTATAAATGCCTAGTTGTAGATCGATATGCTCACCTAATCTTGCAAAATTTGACAAAAATTAACAACAAAATTTGTTATATTAGGCTTTAAATTAGGCATGGATATATTGATATTTTCATTGCCTCCGATGTCGGAATGTTCAAATGCTGCATATTGCATTAATAGCACTCGATACTTTGCTATGGAATAATTTAAAGACATGCATGCTGTGATGGAACAACAGTTTGTTGATACATGTCACTATACCTATAACTTTTAACATTCAGCCTTGTAGATAAATCCAGAAAGGAATTGCCAATTTCAAACAATTTTTTTAATCGGTTTTCCAGATCATAGGTCGAGGACTCAAGGTCACCAATTAAAACTCTTTAAATTTACTGTTTCATGTTGGGGTCCGTCCTCATTTCGGGTCTAGGGAATTGGGACTTTTGTCAGCATAAACCAATAGTCCATTGGTTGCAGGCGATCAAATTAAGACACGATTAAATTTTTTGACTATCACCGTACTTTGGGTGCCAGGTTGGCAATCACTTTTTAGGTTAGGCAATATCGTTAACCTGTCTAACTGTCATTAGCCCAGTGATCCCTGGTCATTCGGAGGAGTAACAGTATTTAATTTTTAACAATATGACATTTAATGAGAAACAAAACAATTGCTGCAGAAAATATTGTGCTGGCAATATGGACCATTCGCCGGGTTCGCATTAAGTAAAATTAAAAGCTACACTTTCTTGAAAATACTGTTGATATATGAAAAAAATTATTATTTATTGTCTGCGATATTATTAAGCAAAATAAAAAATCCAAATGAAAAAAATATTGCCTTAAACACAAAAAGTTGGCATAAATATTTTGCCAGCGGATGCTCATCTCGGAACAGTTCCTTGGTTTTCCACATCACTTACATGAAACCATTACTAATTATCATGGTTAGCTTAGCTAACAACCGCAAATTCATTTGTTTTGACACTATTGACAGCTGTCATAGAGAGATGAAGAACTTATCGACTGTCATTTTAGGATGTCTAGTAACTATAGATAATACGGTAATGATATTTAGGTCGCTTCTACGCTGATGTGATATAATGGATGTAATAAAACTACTTTTTTTAACATATTTTATTTTGAAATCAGTACAATATAACCTCAAATTTGTTTGTGTTGCGGTTCCTTGGTCTGCATTATAGTGTCTTGCATGACTTTTTCATCTTTACTCTTAACACCTAACAGCATGACAGTTGTGTATTATTAAATATACAGTGTGCCCATAAAGTAGTGCACAAATAAATGTTGAACTAGGATAAAGAATTTATAGAAAAATACCCGGACAGGTAAATGTTTGATTTTGATTATGCTTAACTAGGAACTAAGAATCAGCATACAGGGTGTTGTTCTATGCAATGGCGATCAAAGAGTTCGTACGAATCCCAAAAGGAAAAAGGCTTTTATTATAAATTATGAATAATAAAATTATTAAAAAAATAATATGAAATTTACAGGACAGATTTTGGTGTGTACTTTTCTAAATACTGTTCACATAGTTTTTCTTACATTATGCGTTCTAGTTTCATCACTAGTGCTTTTTACGTACATAATATAAGGTATGATTTACAAAAAAATCTTGCATTTTTCGATATTAAATTTTGTAATAAAAATCGAATTTATCGCGAGAGAAATAGTTTCCTTTCGAGAATCGCACGAACTCTTCGATCGCCATTCTGAACTCTCATCAGGAGCCCTTTGAACCCCTTTAAAATTTCTGTTTAAAAAAATCTTGGATTTTTCGATATTAAATTTTACAATAAAAATCGCATTTGTCGCGTTATAAACTTTTTTCTTTCGGGATTGTCACGAACTCTTCGATCGCCATTCTGAGATCGCATCAGGAGCCCTTTGAACACCTTGTAAAATTTCTGTTTAAAAAAATCTTGTTCGAAATTAAATTACTTTTTTCTTTCGGGATTCGCACGAACTCTTCGTTCGCCATTCTGAACTCTCACCAGGAGCCCTTTGAACCCCGTTAAAATTTCTGTTTAAAAAAATCTTGGATTTTTTTATATTAAATTTTGCAATAAAAATCGCATTTATCGCGTTAAAAACTTTTTTCTTTCGGGATTGTCACGAACTCTTCGATCGCCATTCTGAGCTCGCATCAGGAGCCCTTTGAACACCTTGTAAAATTTCTGTTTAAAAAAATCTTGTTCGAAATTAAATTACTTTTTTCTTTCGGGATTCGCACGAACTCTTCGTTCGCCATTCTGAACTCCTTTAAAATTTCTGTTTAAAAAAATCTTGGATTTTTTTATATTAAATTTTGCAATAAAAATCGCATTTATCGTGATAGAAAACTTTTTTCTTTCGGCCTTGTCATGAACTCTTCGATCGCCTTTCTGAACTCTCATCAGGAGCCCTTTGAACCCCTTTAAAATTTCTGTTTAAAAAAATCTTGGATTTTTCGATAGTAAATTTTGCAATAAAAATCGCATTTATCGCGTTATAAACTTTTTTCTTTCGGGATTGTCACGAACTCTTCGATCACCATTCTGAACTCTCCTCAGAAACCCTTTGAAATTCTTCTAAATTTCTTTTTAAAAAAAATCTCGCATTTTTAGATCATAAAATTTGCAAGAAAATTCGCATTTATCGTGATAGAAAACTTTTTTCTTTCGGGATTGTCACGAACTCTTCGACCGCCATTCTGAACTCTCATCAGGAGCCCTTTGAACCCCTTTAAAATTTCTGTTTAAAAAAATCTTGGATTTTTCGATATTAAATTTTGCAATAAAAACCGCATTAATCGCGTTATAAACTTTTTTTTTTCGGGATTGTCACGAACACTTCGATCGCCTTTCTGAGCTATCATCAGGAGCCCTTTGAACCTATTTAAAATTTCTGTTTAAAAAAATCTTGGATTTTTCGATATTAAATTTTGCAATAAAAACCGCATTTATCGCGTTATAAACTTTTTTTTTTCGGGAGTGTCACGGACTCCTCGATCGCCTTTCTGAACTCTCATCAGAAGCCCTTTGAACCCCTTTAAAATTTCTGTTTAAAAAAATCTTGGATTTTTCGATATTAAATTTTGCAATAAAATTCGCATTATCGCTATAGAAATATTCTTTCGGGATTCTTACCAACTCTTCGATCATCATAGCATAGAAAAAATTTAAAACATTTTTTTTTTCGAATTTTCTTTTACAACTTGCAAATTTATTGAACGATTTTTTTTATTTCGTTGTGAAGTCCTGAACTGTCCCTTCTCTACCGAAAAATGTATCGCGAACTCTTTTTCGTTGAAAAAACTACGCGGCTCAGGGAGATGAGGGGCTAAGGGAACGAAATCCCATAGGCGTATCATTTTAGAGGGGGCAGAATAAAAAAAAATTAAATAAAATATCAAAGTTATTAACATTATTTTTAAGTGTACTTGTGATGGTTTTATTTTCAGTTCTCCTCCTGTAAAATTCGGTTGCTTACGATAGGAATTATTGGTTTTATAACCACTACTACTCGCATTCGTCGCTTCCATCGCATAAAAACACTAAACACGCGCGTATAACACAATATTATAATTAATTTATATCGCGAAGCAACCGTACATAAGACAAAATGAAACGCCACTGTCGCACCAAAACATACATGCATGAAACAGCGCATGCGTCAATATATCCAAGGAAATCCGGCGTCTTTACCTCTGATCAATGAAATTTAATTTAATTTAGAACCGCCTAAAACTCACCGAGCGGTAGACCCGGTAGACCCGTAGCGCAAGAGCGGTAGACCCGGTTACTAATGAGTTCTGCCCACCATTTCTATAGAGTGTACACAAATTTGCACTCTAAGAAATTCTGTGATCCATTGGAAATAGGCAGACCGTTCAATTGTGATGGTGGTGTGATATTATGTATGAATCACGCCACATTATTTAGGAACCATGGTATAAATTGCTAGAACTATTGCTGTTTTTCACATTGAACTCCTGAACTCTTTTATTTCTATTGGGAACTCCCGAAAAATGGGTGATTTTTAAAAAAAATCAGCGCCAATTTCATAGGTTTTTTAATTAATTTGATATTTATAGTAATTAGATGTTTATAAGACGTCTATGAATGTAAAATTGGCACCACTTTATAAAACGTTTCAGTTTTCGTCAGTATTTTGTAAAAGCTTTTGGAAACTAAATTATTTTACAAACATTTCAGCCAATCTTAGAAAAACTTTACAAAAGCATAATAAAACAGTTCTGTTAAAGCTTTTTATACTGCATTATAAAATATTCTCCACAAAAGTATAGACGTTACAATAAAACAACTGTTTTATAATGGCTTCACGGAAATAATATAAAATAAAATGGATATTGGAATGACAGTAGCAGTAACAAAATAAAAAAGTTTTTTAAAGGTATTCTAAATGTTCAGAAATGTTTATAAGACCGCTAGAAATGTAAAATTGGCACAACTTTATAAAACATTTCAGTTTTGGTCAGTATTTTGGAAAAGCATTTGGAAACATAATAAAATTATTTTATAAACATTTCCGCAAAACTTTACATAAGCATAATAAAACAGTTTTGTTAAAGCTATTTATACTGCATTATAAAATATGCTCTACAAAAGTATAGACGTTACTATAAAACAACTATATAACAGTTTTATAATAGCTTAACGAAAATAGTATAAAATTAAAATGCAAAATAAAAAAATAAAATAAAATAAAAATAGTATAAAAATAAAATAAATAAAATAAAATAAAAAAATAAAATAAAAAAATAGTATAAAATTAACAAAATAAAAAAAGTAAGTTAAAAAAGTGTTTATATATAATTATATATAAATGATTTTTGTCCCGGCTATTTTTAATAACTGGTCTAACTTTTTATTTGTTAACGTTGTAAATGGAATCAAGTCGATCTCACCCAGTCTGCATTAATAAAATAATAGCAGATGTTCCACAAGGTTGTATACCGGGCCCTATACTATTTTTGATATATATATATATATATATATATATATATATATATATATATATATATATATATATATATATATATATATATATATATATATATATATATATATATATATATATTTTTAATATTTTTAACTCCGGTTTTTGTGGGAGATTTTAACCTTGCTAAACTGACCGAGACTCCATTTGACCGGCCACTGCCTCAAAAAGAGGCGTTACCTCTACAATTCCAACAGAAACATACCCATGTATTATGTACATAAGTATGTAGGAACTATGCTTCGTATTCCTGGTATGTGTCATGGAAAATATTTGTTTTAGCGTACAATAAAAAGGTCCAAGTCAAGTCGTTCCTCCTTACCTCTGCTACGCCCCCAGGAACCATCAACGTCACTGGAAGCTACAGGGAGTGTTCCTCCGAAACGTACGTTCGATATCTTTGCCAAACTACTAGAATTACACGAAGAGGATATCAGGGAATCTGCGGAGGCTACGGTAAACAATTTATACGAGATAACGAGATATAATTGCCTTTGTATTTTGCTCATATTTATAGGTGTGATATATTTTTAGGGTGGATCTACACGGTGTAACTACAGATCTCTGCTGTTAGAAAAACTTATAGCGCGAGAAAGACTGAACACCCTAATCGTAAATCTGTATCCCGGCAACAAGGGCTACTCGTTGGCTTTCAGAACTCTGCCCCGTTCCGATCCCTACAGTGACGATCCCGCCAACATGATAGAGACCAAGCAGTGGCCCCCCGACGAGGATGATCTTCTTCGATACGTGGATAACGAGGAGCTTCCCCCTTTCATCATAGACTTACTGGAACCTCAGTTTAGCTCTTTGTTTTACAACGGCTGCATAATTGCGGAAGTGAGGGACTATCGACGGGCGCATTTCAAGTGTGATATCCATCATGTCTTACTCAGGCCTACACACAAGGTAAATTTATGTATTAATTTATGTGGGTTTGCCATTCAGATACAGAATTTTGGGCATAGGATAGAAGGCGGTTGTTGTAACGTTTTTTTGTGGAAACTTTAGTTTTACACTATCTTCTGGAAATTTTGCGTGGCGATTAATAATTGGGAATAATAAATAATAAAATTCAACAATCAATATTAATATCAACGTCGATATTTTACAAAATTTTTGCATCCTTTTATCTTAGGAAAGTGGGCGTGATTTGTTGGTATTGAAATTTTTCTCTGAATATACGTCCCTACTAGCATTTTTGTACCTTATACATTACCCTCAGAAACGTTTTCAAAATGTTTATAAGACAGCAATAAATGTAGACGTGGCAACACTTTATAAAACAGTTTTGGTTAGTATTTTGTAAAAGCTTTTGGAAACATAATAAAATTATTTTATCAACATTTCGACAAATCTCAGAAAAACTTTACAAAAGCCTTATAAAATATACTTTACAAAAGTCTGAACATTACTATAAAACAACTATATAACAGTTTTATAATAGCTTCACGGAAATAATATAAAACAAGAATGAATATTGGAATTACAGTAACAAATTAAAAAAGTTTTTTTTAAAGGTATTCTAAATACTCAGAAATACTGGTTAGTATTTTGCGAAAGCTTTTGGAAACATAATAAAATTATTTTATAAACATTTCGCAAATCTCAGAAAAACATTACAAAAGCCTTATAAAATATACTTTACAAAAGTCTAAACATTACTATAAAACAACTATATAACAGTTTTATAATAGCTTCACGGAAATAATATAAAACAAGAATGAATATTGGAATTACAGTAACAAATTACTGTTTACAGTTACAGTAACAAATTACTCGTTTTGTTAAAGCTTTTTGGACTGCATTATAAAATATACTTTAGAAAAATACTTTACAAGAGCATTATAAAACAGTTTTGTTAAAGCTTTTTAGACTGCATTAAAAAATATACTTAATAAAAATATAAACATTTCTATAAAACAATTAATAGTTTTATAATAGCTTCCTGGAAAGTGTATAAAATAAAAATGCATATTGGAATTACAGTAACTTTATAAAACATTTCAGATTTGGTCAGTATTTTGTAAAAGCTTTTGGAAACGTAATAAAATTATTTTATAAACATTTCGGCAAATCTCAGAAAAACTTTACAAGAGCATTATAAAACAGTTTTGTTAAAGCTTTTTAGACTGCATTATAAAATATACTTTATAAAAATATAAACATTTCTATAAAACAATTAATAGTTTTATAATAGCTTCCTGGAAAGTGTATAAAATAAAAATGCATATTGGAATTACAGTAACTTTATAAAACATTTCAGATTTGGTCAGTATTTTGTAAAAGCTGTTGGAAACATAATAAAATTGTTTTATAAACATTTTGGCAAATCTCAGAAAAACCTTAAAAAACTGTTCAGATCTGCTGTATTATAGCACATTAATTTGAGCTGTACGATTGTATACATCATACAATAACACAATAGCAGTTGAAATATATGTAAATTCTTTATTCTAGAGTCTTCTAGCAGATATCAATAATATAGTAGAGGAAAAATCCGAGTGGAGTAACGATGAGAAAGACCAGCTAGAAAGTCAGTTGTTAATGGCAAACCAACCTACACTTTGTTTAGATCCCGATAATTCCATAGGCGAACAGGTGGCGGAGATAAACAATCAGAAATACATGTGGAACACCCACAAGTTCAGACGAATGGCTAGGAAATTTTCACAAGTGACAGTGAACCGCAAAAGGAAATTGGATCGATTTACCCACAGACACGGGTTGGAGTTGTACGATTTCATCACTCGAACGAGAATAAAACCAAAGACGGGACCCTCCTCAAACGCAGCCTCTAAACCATTGAAGAAGCCTCTAGACAAGCTGGAACCGGCGCCAGTTCCAAACTTGGATTCCCCTCTGCTTGTCCCACCTTCCGAAGAGGTGGTCATTAAGGAGTTTAAGACCTACAAGCGACCTAAAGAGACGAGCGATTGTTTGCCGCAGCTCATAGAGGAGTACGTTCTAGAAACTGATATGCCTTCAAAGGAGAAAGTGAAACCCAGGATATACCATATCAAATTATCGATACTGCAGAGACCGTCAAATTCCGAATACCTGGGCGAGCTCTACCTGGACAGGGACCACAAAAAGAACGAGCAAAACGGCGTGGCGTGTAGATTTTCGTTGGGTTCTCGCGCGAATGCCAATCGATACATACAGCAGTTCACGGAAATATTTACGGAGAGCGGTAGGAAATCCGTGAGGATACGTTACGGGCTGAGTCCGGGGTACATAGAGCAAGTGGCGATTGCCCAGGCGCAAGCGCAGAAGATACAGGCCCAAAATGCCATACAGACCAATTTGCCGCAGCAGCACTTGAATCAGCTGAATCAGACGTTGCAAAATCAATCGTGCGCCGCGCCAATGGTGAACGGTCACAGTTCCACTGTAGGTCTGCAGAATCAGGCGATGCAGAATACGTCTAATGTTCCCATTTTGGTATGTTTGCACATTGATCGCTGTGAGCGTCGTTTAATGGACGGTTTATTTTTTCAGCAAAGCCACTTGCAAGGAACTTCTCAGGTAAAAGCCACATCGCAGACGATTTCAAGTCAATTGGCGATAAATGCTTTAGCTACGAAATTAATGAATTCTGCGCAGCAATTCCAGGCAGCTGGTAAGATATTGGATTTATTTGGCGAATATTAAAATTAAAAATTATACATTTTTATTTTTTATTTATTTTATTTAAATTTAAAAAAAAAAAAAATTATTTAAAAAAAATAAAAATTATTTCCTTTATTTTATAATTTTATGGCCCGAATATCATGTGCTCATCATCGTGCTCAAAAAAGGAATATACGGGGTATAAACTAAACCCATGCAAAAAATCACAATTTCATTCTCACGAAGAATTTAGGAAAACCGAAATCGATTTTTTTAAAAATTTTTTTTTTTTTTTTAATTTTTTTTTATTTATATAGTAGGTATATGAGAAAAAAATAATTATTAATTTTTTTATTTATTTTTTTAAATATTTTTATTTAAAAAAAAAATAATTTCCTTTATTTTTATAATTTTATGGCCCAAATATCATGTGCTCATCATCGTGCTCAAAAAAGGAATATACGGGGTATAAACTAAACCCATGCAAAAAATCAAAATTTCATTCTCACGAAGAATTTAGGAAAACCGAAATCGATTTTTTTTAAAATTTTTTTTTTTTTTTAATTTTTTTTTATTTATATAGTATATGAGAAAAAAATAATTATTAATTTCTTTATTTATTTTTTTAAATATTTTTATTTAAAAAAAAAAAAATTTCCTTTATTTTTATAATTTTATGGCCCAAATATCATGTGCTCAAAAAAGGAATATACGGGGTATAAACTAAACCCATGCAAAAAATCAAAATTTCATTCTCACGTAGAATTTAGGAAAACCAAAATCGAAATTTTTTTTAAAAATTTTTTAAATTTTTTTATTTATATGATTTATATTTTTTTATTTATGTAGTTTATGAGAAAAAAAATTATATTTAATTTTTTTATTTTTTTAAAAATATTTTTAATAAAAAAAAAATTACCTTTATTTTTATAATTTTGTGGCCCGAATATCATGTGCTTATCATCGTGCTCAAAAAAGGAATATACGGGGTATAAACTAAACCCATGCAAAAAATCAAAATTTCATTCTCACGGAGAATTTAGGAAAACCAAAATCGATTTTTTTTAAATTTTTTTATTTATGATTTATTTTTTTTATTTTTTTTCATTTATATAGTATGAGAAAAAAATAATTATTAATTTTTTTATTTATTTTTTTAAATATTTTTATTTAAAAAAAAATAATTACCTTTATTTTTATAATTTTATGGCCCGAATATCATGTGCTCATCATCGTGCTCAAAAAAGGAATATACGGGGTATAAACTAACCCATGCAAAAAATCAAAATTTCATTCTCATAGAGAATTTAGGAAAATTAAAATCGAGATAATTTTTTTAAAAAATTTTTAAATTTTTTTTTTCATATATAGATTATATAAAAAAATAAAAATATAAAAAAAAAAAATTTTATACATTTTTTTAAATCTAAAAAAAAAGAGAAAGTATTAATTGCGATTACGCAACGAGAAGCTGGTCATCTGGTGACCCGAAACTTCGCGTGCTTTTAATTTGCGTAACAGTATCCAGTTTATTGTGTCTATTTTGATTTATTTTGTGTGAATCTTTTTTCTTATGGTCTACCTAATTAGTTGAATTAGTTTTTTTTTTAATAAGTTTTATAAAGTACAGCGCAGGCTGGGTCACCAGATGCGCCAAAGCAGACGAAAACAGGCCGGCAAGCCAGAATATCATATCTTTCTATTTGAATTATGTGAATCGGGTACCGAGAGAGTTACTACGCAGTTCAGTATGGGACGTCCCCCAAGTGCGTCACGATTGCGGGGATGCCCCGGTTGCCCTGCCCTATTAGTGCATAATCATATTTTTTTTTCAGCAAATGCGAAGCAGCAGCAACATAAACTGGCAAGTAACAATCCCTCTATAATAAACTTGTTAAATAGCCCGCCGGCAAGTAACATGAGCGGTGATGTAAGTGCAACGGAAGTGAATGCTATTAGCAGCCCGTCTCTGTTACCGCAGCAGATTCAGGCCATTAACCAAAAAATATTAGCACGCAAAATGACAATTCCCAATGTAGCTAATGCGCGAGTGTTAAACCACAACAGTTTAATCTCCCTAAACAATAACAGGATGAACCTGCAAGAATTAAATACTCAGCTGGCCCAACAGCAGCCCCAAACGATAACGTTAACGTCAGTGAACAGTGGCAATTATGCAAACTTCACTACCGTGCCGGTTAAGCAGCAAGTGGTTAATCAGAGGATTTTATCAAATAATTCAAGTGATAGTAACAAAACCGCATTATCAGCGTTATTAGTCGGTACCCCCGCAGCGGACAGACCGGACATTGTAGGGCCCAACACGCACTCGTTACTCTTAGAAAAATTAAGTGCGTCCAGCAGCAACGCCCAGGGCACCGCGCACCTAATACAGAGCCCTAAGGGGCAGCAGTTCATGCTGCAATCGCCTAAAACGAATACAGTGCTCAGTCCTATGTCTAGCCCGCCCCCGCAAAATTCAAACACCATAAATGTTCAAAACCTCAATTTCGCTCAGCTACAAAGTATTCCCGGCTTGCAAAACCTGCAGGTGCAGCTGCCGGTTTTCGCGCAGCCAGTGTCCGTCTCGTTGAACGTCTCCTCCACCGGCAACATACAGGGTCATCCAACGAGTCTCATCGTGTCCATGCCCGTCACCACATCGTCCCAGACGTCTAACACGATAACCCAGGCTGCCGGAGCTAATTCTGTAGGTGCGGTTAACAATATTAGCGTTGGACCTCAGACCGTGGTTCTGGCTAACACGGGAACCTCGAATTTAGGTAAGATCTCTAATATTTATCGTTTACATATTACTTTTTTTATTTGTATAAAATAAGATTGTCTTAGATTTGATTAGTAGATGGGTAATAAGAGGAGTAAGTAAGCATCATCATCATAATATTGTCATCGACCTAAATATCTAGCGTCTAGAAAGAAGTTATTAAACAAAACAACACTTCCTTAGTTACCTGCCCTATTTGTGGAGCAACACTTCCTTTCCAACCAATCACGTCATTTTCTTTCGGGATTCGTACGAACTCTTCGATTGCCAGTGCAGAGAAAAAATTTTAAAAATATTCTCGAATTTTTTTTACAGCGCGAATTTAATGAACTGTCGTCTAAAATTTAATTAGTAGATAAGTAATAAGAGGAGTAAGTGAGCTACATCATCATAATAATGTCATCGACCTAAATATCTGGCGTCTAGAAAGAAGTATATTAAACAAAAACAACACTTCCTTAGTTACCTGCCCTATTTGTAGAGCAACACTTCCTTTCCAACCAATCACGTAATTTTCTTTCGGGATTCGTACGAACTCTTCGATTGCCAGTGCAGAGAAAAAATTTTAAAAAATATTCGAATTTTTTTTACAGCGCGAAATTAATGAACTGTCGTCTAAAATTTAATTAGTAGATAAGTAATAAGAGGAGTAAGTGAGCATCATCATCATAATAATGTCATCGACCTAAATATCTGGCGTCTAGAAAGAAGTATATTAAACAAAAACAACACTTCCTTAGTTACCTGCCCTATTTGTAGAGCAACACTTTTTTTCCAACCAATCACGTAATTTTCTTTCGGGATTCGTACGAACTCTTCGATTGCCATTGCAGACAAAAAATTTAAAAAAATATTCTCGAATTTTTTTACAGCGCGAATTTAATGAACTGTCGTCTAAAATTTAATTAGTAGATAAGTAATAAGAGGAGTAAGTGAGCATCATCATCATAATAATGTCATCGACCTAAATATCTGGCGTCTAGAAAGAAGTATATTAAACAAAAACAACACTTCCTTAGTTACCTGCCCTATTTGTAGAGCAACACTTCCTTTCCAACCAATCACGTAATTTTCTTTCGGGATTCGTACGAACTCTTCGATTGCCATTGCAGACAAAAAATTTAAAAAAATATTCTCGAATTTTTTTACAGTGCGAATTTAATGAACTGTCGTCTAAAATTTAATTAGTAGATAAGTAATAAGAAGAGTAAGCGAGCATCATCATCATAGTAATGTCATCGACCTAAATATCTGGCGTCTAGAAAGAAGTATATTAAACAAAACAACACTTCCTTAGTTACCTGCCCTATTTGTAGAGCAACACTTCCTTTCCAACCAATCACGTATTGTCATAATTTATTATTTTTAGAAGACTACATCCGGTCAAGATCAAAAACCGGTCAGGGTCAAAGGCCAATGAACCTGTTACCAGATCTGTCAAGTCGCAATTTGACCACTGGTCAAGCTCTATCAATTCGACCACTGATGAAGCCACTCAATCCGACCACCGGTCAATTCGACCACTGGTCAATGCAATAAAAATCCCATTTATCGCGATAGAAGTTTTTTTTTATTCCGGGATTCGCATGTACTTCTTTCGCCATTCTGAACTCTCATCAGAAACCCCTTGAAATCCTCCGAAAAGTTACCTGCCCTATTTGTGGAATAACATTTCCTTTCCAACCAATCACGTATTGTCATAATTTATTATTTTTAGAAGACTACATCCGGTCAAGATCAAAAACCGGTCAGGGTCAAAGGCCAATGAACCTGTTACCAGATCTGGTGTCTAGACTACATCCGGTCAAGGTCAAGTCGCAATTTGATCACTGGTCAAGCTCTGTCGACCACTCAATTCGACCACTGATGAAGCCGGTCAATTCGACCACTGGTCGATGCAATAAAAATCGCATTTATCGCGATAGAAGTTTTTTTCCTCCGGGATTGGCATGTACTTCTTTCGCCATTCTGAACTCTCATCAGAAACCCCTTGAAATCCTTCGAAATTTCTTTTTAAAAAAATCCTGCATTTTTCCAATTTAAAATTTGCTATAAAATACGCATTTATCGCGATTGAAATTTTCTTTCGGGATCCGTACGAAGTCTTCGATCGCCATTGCAGAGAAAAAATTTAAAAAAATATTCTCGAATTTTTTTTTACAACGCGAATTTAATGAACTGTCGTTTTAAATTTAATTAGTAGATTAGTAATAAGAGGAGTAAGTGAGCATCATCATCATGATAATGTCATCGACCTAAATATCTGGCGTATAGAAAGAAATCTAGTATATTAAACAAAACAATACTTCCTTAGTTACCTGCCCTATTTGTGAAACAACACTTCCTTTCCAACCAATCACGTATTGTCATAATTTATTATTTTTAGAAGACTACATCCGGTCAAGATCAATAACAGGTCAGTGTCAAAGGCCGATGAACCTGTTACCAGATCTGGTGTCTAGACTACATCCGGTCAAGGTCAATAATCGGTCAAGGTCAAGTCGCACAATTCGACCGCTGGTCAATGCAATAAAAATCCGAGATTCACATGTACTTCTTTCGCCATTCTGAACTCTCATCTGAAATCCCTCGAAATTTCTTTTTAAAAAAATCCCGCATTTTTCCATCATAAAATTTGCTATAAAATTCGCATTTATCGCGTACGAACGAACTCTTCGATCGCCATTGCAGAGAAAAATTGAAAAAAATATTCTCGATTTTTTTTTACAACGCAAATTTAATGAACTGTTGTTTTTGTTTCGTTGTGAACTACTGAATTCTCTCTTCTCTACCGAAAAATGCATCGCGAACTCTTTTACGTTGAAAAAGCAGTGCAGCGTGAGGTTAGCGCTGCAGGATTGGTTTTTGAGCAATATCTCCACCTAAATTGTGACCACTAAAGTGACGTTCGCAACTTTAGTAAATTTACATGTAAAATCTGTCATCAGTTTGACCATTCGCTCTGCACAATCATTAATAACTTCTAATATTTTACTAATATTTGTATCACAAGCACAGTAAAACAGCACTACATATACGCGGATATCTCGACCAACGCACTACTCTATCGCGACTGACCGTTACAGATTACAGAATGCGCGCGAGATTCCCGCAAACGCGTCATTCCAATGAGTTAAAAAGGGATATACTGCTGGCATATCCGGCCTTGGGTCTACAATAGAGCGGCTTTGCCGCTTTTAACTATAAAAAAATGTTTTCTGAATTGCCATAATTATAAGTATTGCCATAAGTAGACGAAAATAAATATGTCTTGGCCCATACTATATTATTGTATACACAATAATAATTCTTTTAGACATTCATAAATAATATATACAACTTTTATATAATATTAGTAAATTTGAGAACTACATGTGACAACTGCGGTTTTCCTTTACGCGGTCAGTCAACTGCTCATACTTATTAGAAAGTTCTCTTAAGTAGAATCGGCCCCTGTATTTCTTAGGGGTTGTACGTGGACCCCTGTATAACTTAATGCGCATCGTAAGGGATATCTCCAGTAATTCGATTGCATTTCTTAGCTCAGTTAGTGACCTCAGGCATGGCCCAGCAGGCCATTAGGACATCTACCTCCGGCCCGCAAACGCTATCACTAGGCCAGGGCGGGCAACCCTTTCAACTGGTGACCCCATTACAGAGGCCCAGGCTACAACAGACCGGCATCCAACCGAGCCTGGCCTCTAGGAATCTTCAAAGAACACCCATCACAATCAAGATGGCCGCACCCAATGCAAGTCAGTTGACAGATATACAGTTAAATTTTGATAATTGACAGTCATTATTTTTAGTTGAATATATAAGTAAAAGTTGAGAGTCCATAAATAGTAATGCATGCCTCTTTTAAATAGATATATATTTTTTAAATACATAGCCTAACTGTGATATAACCTAAAAATTGGAATTAAAAACTTTTTATTAACGTTTTATCTCAGATGCGTCACAAGTGACTCTGCCTTCGAACTCCGCAATCGCAAGTCAGCTACATAAGCAAGGGCAGCTTCAATACCAGCAAATCTGCCTAAATCAACCTAGCATTCTGGGGAAGATTAGGAGAAGATCGAATGCCTCTGAGCCGCAGTAACATTATGCTTTCGTGTTGTACATTACATTAAGAACTAGTCTCATATCTGTATATTTTTCGAAATACTTTCTATATTGAGTACTGTACTAACATATAACTGCCATGCATCAGTGTTGACTTTGTATGGTTTCAAATTTTGATGCAAAATATTTACACTAACTTTTAAGATTTTACTTTTGTGTATGAAACATATATATGTTATAAGTGGCAGTTTGAAAGTTAACTGTAGTGCTCTCTCTCTCTCTCTCACGTTACTATAATGGGTCTGTCTCAAAGATAAAGTGGACTATTTGAAAAATATACACTGCTCAAAACGAATAAGGGGTCGCTGACAAAGTTTGTGTTGAATTTAATCTTACAATATTTTCAGTCAATGGAACTTTTCTTGTAAACTTTTATGATTTAAAGCTTCGTATTCGAGATATAGGATGTTGAATTTTTACAAAAAAAAATGGTTAATTAATATTTTCAAAACGACTTGGAATATTGCAATGAAATTTAGTGAGAAGTAACAATTTCTAAGGTTGCTTATTTTGCGTGTGAACTTTATTAAAAATTTTTACAGCATACGGGAATTGATATTTTTTAAGGAAAAATGGTACGCCACTGGCGTATTTCAAATTAAAAAAAATTTTGGGTTCCTTGTTCATGTTAGAACGAAAAAGGTCTGTTGCGGTGTTTCTCTCCGATGCGTCGTTTTTGAGAAAAAAATGAAATCTGTTTTGAGGGCCAATAAAATTATTCAATTTTATCGGACAATTTTTTAAAAAAATATTAAATTTTTTATTCAAATAATTCACAATAATTTTTCAAATTGTTAACCTCCAACATCTATACATTTTCTGCAACACAATGGCAAAGCCCGTACCGTTGTCATTGATATTTTTGAAGGAAAAATAGTACGCCACTGGCGTATTTCAAATTAAAAAAAATTTTGGGTTCCTTGTTCATGTTAGAACGAAAAAGGTCTGTTGCGGTGTTTCTCTCCGATGCGTCGTTTTTGAGAAAAAAAATGAAATCTGTTTTGATGGCCAATAAAATTATTCAATTTTATCGGACAATTTTTTCAAAAATTATTAAACTTTTTAATCAAATAATTCACAATTATGGTTCAAATTGTTAACCTCCAACATCTACACATTTTCTGCAACATAAATCAAATATAAATTTTTTTAAAATTTTTTACAGTGGCGTGTGTACCGGCATTGTCATTTATATTTTTGAAGGAAAAAATGGTATGCCGGTATATTACAAATTAAAAAATATTTTTGAGTTCCTTGTTCGAGTTAGAACAAAAAATGTCTGTTGCGGTATAAAAATTGAAACCTGTTTTGATAGCCAATAAAATTATTCAATTTTATCGGACAATTTTTTCAAAAATGATTAAATTTTTTATTCAAATAATTTACAATTATGGTTCAAATTGTTAACCTCCAATATCTACACATTTTCTGCAACGTAAATCAAATGCAAACTTTTTTTAAATTTTTTACAGTGGCGTGTGTACCGGCATTGTCATTTATATTTTTGAAAGAAAAAATGGTACGCCACTGGTATATTACAAATTAAAAAATAATTTTGAGTTCCTTGTTCGAGGTAGAACAAAAAATTGAAACCCGTTTTGCTGGCCGATAAAATTATTATCGGACAATTTTTTCAAGGATTATTACATTTTTTATTCAAATAATTCGCAATTGTTAACCTTCAACATCTACACATTTTCTGCAACGTAAATGCAATGTAAACTTTATTTTAATTTTTTACAGTGGCGTGCGTAGGGCATTGTCATTGAAATTTTTCCGCCACAGGTGTATTTCAAATTGAAAAATATTTTTGAGTTCCTTGTTCAAGTTAGCACAACAAGGGTCTGTTGCGGTATTTCTCTCTGAGGCATCGTTTTTGAGAAAAAATTTAAACCCGTTTTGTTGACCAATAAAATTATTGAATTCTATCGGACAATTTTTTCAGATTATTAAATTTTTTATTCAAATAATTCACATTAATAATTGTTCGAATTTTTAACCTGCAACATCATTTTCTGCAACGCAAATGCTGTATACTTTATTTTAATTTTTTACAGTGGCGTGCGTGCGGGCTTTGTCATTGATATTTTTGAAGGAAAAATGGTACGCCACTGGTGTATTTCAAATTAAAGAGAATATTTTTGAGTCCCTTTTGAATCCCAAATCAGAACAAAAGAGGCCAAAAAATTATTCAGTTTTATCGGACCATTTTTTTCGTTTTCAATGAAAATATTTGTTCGAATCATTGACCCGCCAACATGTACACATTTTCTGCAAAGGTGAGGAACGAAGATGAAGGGCGACCTGATTCGGTTGCTTAGAAACGGAAATATCGTACATTAAATTGTGACACCTTATTCGTCTTTAGCAGTTTATTTACTGCATATAGAAGACCTAAAAAATACACGTTTCTTAAATATTTTGCGTCAGAATTTGTTTGATATTTTAGAAAAAGGGATAAACTGATCTCAGACCACTGTATTACATTGCACAATTATAGTTGTTCGTATGTGTAAAATATTATGGTGCCAAAATGACCTATTAGTTTTCCAAGAGGTAAAATGCACTTACGTCTCTGTTGTCTTTCGTTTGAAACAGTACAAATTAATTTAATTCTCTATATTTATGTATTTAGAAGAACCGCAAAATAATACAGATGAGCAATTTGTGTATTTGTAATAAAACAGTGTAATACTTAAACATATATTTTGTTGTTGTAGTGTAAATATTAAGCAAGTATGTAATATGTATGTACTTTTATTATTTATTTTATACCTATGTTAATTGATATCAACGAACCATATTTTCTGTGAAAATATCACATAAGTGCATTAGCAATATTTTTTTAAATTAAATTGTTTGAATGTTTTGTAGCCTCGAGGGGGGGACGATAGGGAGAGTTGAAAATTAATGAACCTGTGATAAGGATTTGTTGTTTTCCCTCGCTTCTCGTCCGATTAGTCTTATAAATTTATTTTGTAATATAATTAATAATTTATATATTTGTTTGTAACTATTTTTTTTACTAAAACGGTTGTGCTCTATGTGTTCTTACTTGTTTATTTCTCTTTGCGCACTGATGGCTCTGCTTTATACTCGCACTAAGTTTGGCTAAAAAATAAATATAGTCATAATTTTAGCAATACTAATTATAACCCATTGGAAAAGGAAGGGAATAGAACACAAATCAAAGGAAAAATAATTTACGGGCGATCTGAGGTCGGGATGTGGAAGGGAGTGAGTAAGTGAGTAAGTGAGAAACGATGGAAAAAAGTTGTAGGTAATAAAAAGATCTACAATTTTTGCATTTACACTTTTTTTGCATAACCTCAAAATTGATGCCAAAAATTCAAATAACAAGTTTTTGGTTTTTTAATTTTCTTTTACAAGAAAAATTTTTTTTCAGAAATTTGGTAAAACACCTTTTTATGTCCGTTTTTAAACGTTTAAACCGTTTTTACCCTTAAAAACTGAGCCCCTTCCCCTTCCCGATGATCTGAGGTCCCGTAAATAATTTTTCCTTTCATTTTTGTTATATTCCCCTCCCTTTCCAATGGGTTCCATCCCATTTTTTTTTCACTTTTTACCATTTTCAAAGGCTTCTGCTCTGGTCTATCAGTGTTTTGACAGGTTAAAAAGGCAATACATTCAGTCTTAGATTTGTAAAGCACTTTTGGCTACAGTCAGTATGAAAAGTTCATTGACCGGAAAAATGGCGAAGTTCACAGGCATGGGCGTAGGCATTTTTTTTTTAGGGGGTCGAAACTAGAAGGTTTTTATATATGCATATTTTAAGCACACAGCCGATCTCGAATGCTCAAGTTTCCACATCACTCATGAATTAGAGTTTTCGGCGCAAATTTCGATGAATTTTTTTCTTCAAATCTTGATGAAATGTTGGTTTCCAAAAAACACGTAGCCATCGATTTTCTTGAAATTTTCTTTAAGCTTGGTCCTTATTTCTTCCTCCAAAGTAGCTTTGATGTAAAGTATTATTTCAGATATTTTTTGACATATAAACAAGTGATATAAACAGGAAGTGAAACAAAAATTTTAAATTTGAAGAAACATCCGAACGATGCATGATCCGTGACAGTATTTTCAAGGAAAATTTGATGAAAATTGATTGCTACGTGTTGTTCAAAAATCAACATTTAATGTTCAGAGCTCGAACATCATATGGAAATGCGATTTAGAGAATTTCATACCGTTTTTTCCCCTAAAAGTGCGGCAAAAACGAGAAATTAAAAAAAACCTTCTCACTGAACATGAAATTTTTAAAATTCGAAAAAAAATAGATTAAGGGAGTAGGCTTAAAAGTTGAGGGGTAAGTGATATTTTTTAGAAATAATTTTCAAGAAAATCGATCGCTATGTGTTATTTTGGAAATCAACATTTTACAATCAAAATTTGAAAATCTTATACGGTTTGGATTTTTTTTTTTGATTTTATATTCCAAAAGTATTGTAAACAAGAAAATTTTTAAAAAAACGTCCCGATAGGCCCTTTTTCGCAAAGTTACGGGCATTTGAAAAAAAGGAACGATTTATTTCAAAAGTCGATATCTCGAAAACGGTTGGCAAAAAAATTTGAAAAAAATCATGGAGGCCTTTCTCAATGGGTACTATAACATAAAAAATATCAATAAAACCGGAGATGCAAAAGCAGAATGGTGTCCGGATTTGGCATGGAATGCCCCATATATTTATCCAAAATTAAGCAAAAAATTCTCAACAAAAAATAAAAATAATGAAATTCATCAAATTAATAATAAACTAACAAATAGCCATAATATTTTAAAATGGGTGGTAATTAATATCACTATGTTCAGGATCAACGTCACTATGACCGCCATTTATAATAATTGAAAACCTCTTGATATTTTCAGTTCCACACTTCAGTACACTTCACTATCTGCACTTTGTTAAGTCACTTTGACACCTAATTGACAGCTGTCAAGTGTCAATTTGGACAATTTGACATCGGATTTGAATTCAGCAACCTCAGAAACATAAACACAGACATTAATCGAAAAAATTAGTTTTTTAAAAATCTACAAAGACTGCCGAATTAATAAATCTGTGGTGCAGCGGAAGTATTGATTTTCGATTTTCGGGATGACGAAACCTAAAACATCCGAAATTCAGACGATTTGACCGAAACCCAATTTCCATAAGATGCATCTGGGGAACAAAACTAAGTTTCCACGCGAAAATATGCATTAAAAACCATTTTTGAAATAACAAACTATTAATGTAGAAACAATTGTGTAAGTCATCTACTGGGTGTTTTTATTATTCTGATTTACGGAATATTATTTTTTATTTTCATTAAGGATGGTGGAATTGGTGTGCGGATTTAATTTTAAAAATATTTCCGACGTTTAGTCCATATAGTATTTAGTTTTTAGCTTACTTAGTGTCGGATGGCGTATAAAGATAAACAGAGCTTGTTTTTTCCTGTTTATAAATTTGTTTTTTGGCACCTTGTTACTCGCATTATGGGATTTAAAAATTACGAAAAATAAAAGAAAAACTGAAAATTTACAAAAAATCTAGATACCTAGCAAGTTTTGAGTTAAATTAAATTAAATTTCAAATATATTTTATTAAAGAAAATTAGGTTACTATTTATTTACACTTATTTTAAACACAAAATTGGTACATGTTATTTCTTATAAACGTAAATTGTTCCAATGATAAACAATGAAAAGATTTCTTGTTTCTACCAATCCACAATGAATATAATTTCATGCCAAATTGGTACTATCAAATGATTTTTTGATATGTTTGTAATCAAGTCAGTGTAATTATGTACGTGTGCATGGCGTCTAGCACTTTTTTTTTTACTGAAACTGAATATCTATTCGTTTGTAAATATTTCTATCTAAAAATATTTGTAATATAGAATGAGAATGTAAATACAGTATTTAGAATATTTTCATATATATACACCATTCATATTAATTTTGTTTTTCCGAGAAACAGAAGAAAATGTTTAAAAGCGGCTTGTAAAGAGTGTAAAATAAATAGCCGTGCAATTAGATGTATTGTAGATTTTTTTGTAATGTATATTATTATTATTTTACACACACACAATATGCATACACAAATAAGAATAGTAAGTTTCATTTTTTTTTTGGTTGGAAATTTGATATTTTTTGTGATTGGGTGCTGGTCTAACGGGACTAACTTGTTTTCAAATAACAATTATGTTATTTCAGATTATTATTGGACGGCTGATTTTGCTAATGTGTCCTCCTTATGTCGATGGCTGTCATGATTTTTGGGATCAGACCCTAAAATTTCTTATTTGCTCCTATTTGTGTATCCATATATATGGACATACTGTATATATGTATGTATGTATATTTATTATTTATGAATTTAGAATTTTCACCAGCAGATTATATTGTATAAAATTGTAAAGACAATAGTTTTTAATCTAGTTTAAATGTGATTGTTCAGCTAAACATAGAACTGAACTAATTAAGTTTTTGAACGATCACTTTCTGAAATGATGAGATGGAGAAATGATAAAAGTTGTTACAAATTAATTTGAATAAATAGCAAATACATTTTCTAACCGATTTTGATTTAATTCTATTTTCGTTGAGGAGGTTCTGAATTCGACTGTATGTTTGTTACCCCAGAACTCCGCCATTTACAAATCAATTTTAAAAATTCCTCTTTTGTTGGAAAGGGGGTATTTTCAAGTGGGCCCCATTTTAGTTTTATCGACATTGGACCTTGGATTCCGAAGATATACATGAGATGGAGAAATGATAAAAGTTGTTACAAATTAATTTGAATAAATAGCAAATACATTTTCTAACCGATTTTGATTTAATTCTATTTTCGTTGAGGAGGTTCTGAATTCGACTGTATGTTTGTTACCCCAGAACTCCGCCATTTACAAATCAATTTTAAAAATTCCTCTTTTGTTGGAAAGGGGGTATTTTCAAGTGGGCCCCATTTTAGTTTTATCGGCATTGGACCTTGGATTCCGAAGATATACATGAGATGGAGAAATGATAAAAGTTGTTAGAAATTAATTTGAATAAATAGCAAATACATTTTCTAAACGATTTTGATTTAATTCTATTTTCGTTGAGGAGGTTCTGAATTCGACTGTATGTTTGTTACCCCAGAACTCCGCCATTTACAAATCAATTTTAAAAATTCCTCTTTTGTTGGAAAGGGGGTATTTTCAAGTGGGCACCATTTTAGTTTTATCAGCATTGGACCTTGGATTCCGAAGATATACATGAGATGGAGAAATGATAAAAGTTGTTAGAAATTAATTTGAATAAATAGCAAATACATTTTCTAAACGATTTTGATATAATTCTATTTTCGTTGAGGAGGTTCTGAATTCGACTGTATGTTTGTTACCCCAGAACTCCGCCATTTACAAATCAATTTTAAAAATTCCTCTTTTGTTGGAAAGGGGATATTTTCAAGTTGGCCTCATTTTAGTTTTATCGGCATTGGGCCTTGGATTCCGAAGATATACATGAGATGGAGAAATGATAAAAGTTGTTACAAATTAATTTGAATAAATAGCAAATACATTTTCTAAACGATTTTGATTTAATTCTATTTTAGTTGAGGAGGTTCTGAATTCGACTGTATGTTTGTTACCCCAGAACTCCGCCATTTACAAATCAATTTTAAAAATTCCTCTTTTGTTGGAAAGGGGGTATTTTCAAGTGGGCCCCATTTTAGTTTTATCGGCATTGGACCTTGGATTCCGAAGATATACATGAGATGGAGAAATGATAAAAGTTGTTTAATCCACATTTATGTATGGAAGGAATGAAGCCAGATTATCAAGCTTTTAGAATGTTGTTTCTGGTGTTTTGTTTTTTTTTTGTTTTATTTGTTTTTTTGTTACGCCGAACACGAACTTTATAGTAATTTAGCTCATACGTAGATTTATTTCAAAAAATATTGCCTCACATCATTTTATACAGCTTTATTTTTTTTTATTTTCATAAAGTTGCGAAATTGTAATAAAAAAAAAATAGTACAGGAAATGTCACCTATAAAACCATATAAATATTAATCAGAAAAGCGTTATGTAGTAAAAATAATAGGAACTGTATACAAAATCTCTTCTAAAAACTGATAAAACTTGAAAGGATCCACTATAAGTTCATGTATTTCTTATGCTTCCTTAAATGTCCAGACAGATACGTGGAGGTGGCAAAGGCCTTATTACAGATATTACAGGTGTATGGTTTCTCACCGGTGTGTTTCCTTATATGAACGTTTAAAGAGGATGCTTGGGCAAAACGCTTATCACAAATAACGCACGCAAATGGCTTTTCACCTAAAAAAATAAATATACAAACAGTCCTGTTACGGTTAAAACAATTTCTATCTACCGGTGTGTGTCCTGATGTGTTTCTCCAAATAAGTAGATCTGGTGAAAGTTCTATCACAGAACGTGCAGTTAAATAAGTTTTCCCCCGTATGTGTTCTCGTGTGCTCCTGTAGGTATGCGGCAGTTGTAAATTTTTTATCACACGTTAAGCAATGATACTTCTGCCCGGTATGCTTCATGATGTGTGTCTGCAATTCGGATGCATAGTTGCATATTTTATCGCAAATTTCACATTTGTATGGCTGTTTCCCAGTGTGCTCCCTCGTGTGCACCGTCAGTTGGGACGAATGTGTGAATTCTCGGCTGCACACTTTACACGTGAACTTCTCGCCGGTATGTCTTTTTATGTGAACGTTTAGGTGGGACGACTGGGTGAATGATTTTGTGCAATAGTTACACTGCCAGGGTCTGTCGCCCGTGTGAGTTTTTAAATGGGAATTAAGAATATATCCCGACGTAAACTTCTTGTCGCAGTAGCTACACGCAAAGGGTTTTTCACCTGAAACAAGAGTAGACAATCAATAAAATTTTGTTGTTTCGTAGCAGCTGTAAAAACCTGTTTTTTTAACCTGTAAAACCTGTTTTTTTTACACCAGCAGAAAGTCGAGATTTCAACGAACAAAAAGCCCATCGACTTTTTTAATAAAGCAGATATTTTGACGCGAGAATTAGGATGCTTTTTCGATATTAACTCAAAATAAGGTGAAAAAATAAATATTTTAAATCAAAAAAATTACAGTGTGTTTGGGACATAAAAAGGTAAGTTTTCACCAAATTTCTTTAAAAAAATTTTTTTTTTGTAAAAGAAAAATAAAAAATCAAAAACTTGGTTATTTGAATTTTTCACATAAATTTTCAGGTTATATGAAAAAAGTGTAAATACAAAAGTTGTAGATCTTTTTCTAACCTCCAACTTTTCCATTTAACTTTTTTCTATGGGACTTGTAGTTTTGCCCCAAATCGAGATAAACCGTTTTTGGCCCTTAAAAACTCGCCCCCTTCCACGTCCCGACCTTAGATCGCCCGTAAATTATTTTTCCTTTCATTTTTGTTATATTCTCTTCCTTTTGCAACGGGTTTCATCCTACTATTATTTTTTTTGGTTTCAAAAATTATCGACCCTGGTCTATTGTATATAAAATAAATATTAGCAACATTTTAAACTAAAACAAAACAGATGAACGATATGCTTGTAGTTTAGATCTGCACAAAGATGACGTCACGCGGTCGGACTGTAAGTTACGAGGTAACCTATCTAATTTAACCGATCTTGGCAAATAATTGAAGGATCGCGAGTATGCCGTTAATCGGAGAGTTCCTGGTACGCTCTTTACGAGGTTTGTGTACAAACATCAGACCTTTAACTTGGATGTATCTCTTTCTTCATCAAAAAATGCATTTGTCTCTCACTCAGTGTCGCATATGAGAGTAATATGTGACGTGGCGCTGTTTCGCGGGTTCATGACAGCACCAGGCACATTTCACTCTAAGTCAATATACATATATATTTTCTCTGTTTAGAGGGTCAGTGCAGTTTGTATATCTCTTAGAACTACTTGTATATTAAATAAATATTAGCAACACATATAAATAAAACAAAATAGATGAATACAATTTTAATTAGTGAACGCTGTTTATGATCTGCTTGTAGTTTATATCTGTACACAGATGACGTCACGCGGTCGGACTGTAAGTTACGAGGTGACCTATCTAGTTTAACACATCTTGGGTTATATAGGCGGTCTGACAAATAATTGCTGCCAACTTAATTCCAGGCTGTGTGACGTCACTCAGTCTCAAGGTTAAATGAGTGTTCAAGTTGCTATAATAAATATTTTTTTTTAAACACCGTGTGAGATTTATATTCAAGACGAAGTTGCAAGGGGTGAATATCTTATCAGTTAGCCTCTATTACTCGTATTATAAGTAGATAATGTGAAATTATAATTGGATTACCTGTATGAGATCTCATATGGACTTGCAAATCACTGGCCTTTATGTAACGTTTATCGCAGCGATCACAAGAATACGGCTTTTCTCCTGTGTGCACTCTCATGTGAACTGTTAATTCTGCGGTTATGGTAAACCTTTTAGAACAAATAACGCACTGAAATGGCTTCTCTCCAGTGTGGCGCCGAATATGCTCTCGTAAATGAGATGAATGATAAAATCTATTAAAATAAATGTAACTCAATTTATTTTAGCATCAAAATGTAAAGATCGAGTGTACAAACCTTTTCTCGCAGTATTTACACTCAAATGGTTTTTCGCCTGTATGAGTTCTCATGTGAATTTTTAAATTAGAATTCTTTGCATATTTTTTACCACATTGTTCACAAGAAAATTTATAGGGATCCTCAATAACTATTGTTGTTCTATTCTGCTGACTTTCTAAGCGTGCTGCTGCTGGAGTCAGTGTGGGATACTGTGGCAAAGGTTGTGTTTGAGTTTTTATCGACCTTGTAGTATTAAGGACCTTTTTATTTGCCTAAAATAACAGGTTAATATATTTAGCTCATGATAATCTCATCGTAGATATAAACTAACAGCCTTGGTAAGACCAATGTATGGCTGCGAATCAGATGTGTCATTCCTAAGCTCTTCGAGTAGGCCTGCCTCATCTAAAAAAAGAAATTTAAAATGCTGTGGCAGAAGATAATACGGTATGATTACTATTTGGGATATTCTGTATTGTATTACCCACATAGGCAGCACCACTCATATTTTGATTGAAATACTGCTGTATGCTATTATCTGACTGGAGACAGAGCAATCGAAACTCGTAAGCTATTCGTAAAGTGCATAAACAATTTGAACATAAAATACCTGGGACGCTTTCTCTTCGCCATTCCTATACAAAAATAAACACTTTTTGAAGGAATATAATTCAAATATGAATGAAACTCTTACACATTATTACAATAAAATTCATGGTTTAAAACTATATAGGAGAATGTTATGCCTAACACCCTTACCTAATTCAAAACAAAACATGAGATTTAGGTACTTACAATATTAGAAACGCAGGCCACTAGTTTATCACATATTTTTATATTATCACTATCTAAAGCAATTATGGAAGTACCACTGGTTTCTATCCTTAAACAAATACGACAAATACCTGAGAATGGTACATTGAAATTATTCATTTTCGAACCATCGGTATTACAATTTGAGTAAATAATGTATATATCAATGAACTATTTCAATGGTAAATATAATAGGTGCCATGACAATAATGACATTTACCTAGAACAAACGTCAAAACAAAACAAATGAAATGAAAACAAATACGATCTGACAGTCGGCAATTTTGACACCCCCCTTACAAAAATGTACAGTAACCTGTAAAAAATCCAATGCCTTGGTTGGAGAGAGAGAGACCGTCGTGAATTTCGCTATGCATTGGCACCTATTTCTTTGAAATACTTTAGGCCAGTTATTATTATGTTATAAGTTCTTCGTGTTCTGCGACTATCCAGTTTTATGGTTCATTGTTTCTAATTCTAACTTATGGTATTTTTTAGGGTGTAGGTGGATTTATGCGGGTATTAGTGCCTTGGTTGGCTAAGGGACTATATGTAGACAGTGGCACAGAATAAATAAAAAAGCAGAAGGGAAATAGAAAGAGAGATCAGACGACGGCTATGATCTATGATCTTGAACGAACGTGTCCTATGCAAAACCAGGGTCGGTCTGCACCATACAGATATAGTGCACTGGGCAAATGTTCTTCCAATTTTTCCAAAGCACGAACCTTATAAATCTACCACGGTATCGAACATCTCTTTCTGTTTCCCTTCTGCTTTGTATCTACTTGTTATTCTGTGACATTGGCGACAACAGTATGGAGGGTAAGAGGGATAAGGAGAACCATCTCTATGCACCAAAACGTGTCCTTTGAAAAGCGTTAAATTAGGGTGGCGCTATTGTAGCAGGTGGATACATTTTAAAGAAAGCCCTAAAAAATATTAGAGAAGTAATAGGAAAGAAAAACGTCCGTTGTGTGCTACAATCATTTTATATCCCTTTGCTACTCTAGCGCCATACTGGAGGGATTTGGAACTATTATTTACTGCTTACAGCGTTTGCAACTTATATACGTTATATGAGTGTCCTCCTTACCACTACCCTCCACAGACAACAGAACAATAGGCTACGCCCCCGCCACCATAGGTCTAAATGAGTTATATGTTTAAAGTTTGACGGTTTGAATACGTTGAAAATATGTTGGACAAACGAGACGATCAATTAACACCAGATTTAAAGAGCATATGGCTCATCTAAAATATGGAAGAACAGATAAGTCTAATGTTGCACACCATGCTTTTGACAACAATCATAGAATAGATAGTAGTAATTTAAGATTAGTTAGAAATGTGACCAATAATAGACAGTTGGATGCATTTGAGAGCATAGAAATTGTAAAATGTAAAAGTAGTATGGATAGCGACAAGGGTCCTATACCGTAGAGCCCGCTTTACGCGTTGCTTAGCAACCGACGATTGAAGCGCGTGATTAGTCACTCGTAAATTTCACGGTGATATCATTAGTGACGTCACCATGAAAATAGTACAAATATGGTAGATTTAAATTTAAAATGTCTGAAAAAGGACAGGAAACCATTCAATTAATTTGTGTAGTAATATAGTATGAAAACAAGTAGTAATATAGTAAGCAGTAACATAGTATGAACAAATTAAAACAAAAAAAAGTAGCGCCCCCCGTCGGTCTCGAAGCCGGGACCTCTAGCTTGCCACTCCAATACCATGACCACTAAGCTATCAAAGCAGTTGATAAATTTTTAAAGAAGGAGAATATAAAGTGCCCATATAACAAATAATGGCAACAAATAAAATTAACGCCTGGCACATAGTAAACAATGATAAAAATGTCTGGCAATAAAAAAATTGTGTTTCTAAAAGCTAACTAAAGTTAATAAAATAAAAAAACTTTCTTAAAATGATTTGAAACTTATTATTTTTACCTGTACAGGTACGATGCGCATTAATGAACGCAACCTCAGCCAGATAGCCAGATAGTTATTTACCAGACTACCTACAAAAGTAATATTCTCAACAAACAGGAAAATACAAAAATACATTTATGAAATCAACTGAAATTCAATATCCACCAAGTTAAGGCATACCTTTGAAGTCTGCTAGCTATTAGAAATGTAACAAACGAACTGAACTGAAGTAATAAATTAGTGATAAAAAGTGTTAAAGAAAAACCTCAAATTCTTTTCAGTAAATGAAGAACAACTTGCCAACAAAAACACAGCCAACGTGTATACAAACGATCACTGGACAGGGCCGGCTTTAAAACTGGTATTGGAACGTTTGGAAACTTTAAAATAATGTCTTGTTCTAAATGCAAGCCCCCAGACCCCAAATAAGAAATTTAAATCAGTCTGAAAATGTTAAACTAAATGAGGTTAGGTACTTACCATCCTAGATCACAAATTAATAATTTACATCAGTGGGCAAAATTAAAAATTAGTAGGTAGGTACCTACTTACACAATAAATATGACTGTATTTCAATTGCAAGTATATTTATTTTATTTTTCCGTTTGTAAGAGAGTATTTTTTCCATTTTATTATAGATTGTATATCATATATTGTTTACCACAAAATGGCATTATTAAATAATCTTTAAAATTTAAAACACACTTGTTTCGATTTAATGCTTGACACTTTGTATGTAAGATCATTTGATTAGGTCACCAAATAACTGAAAGAAATGAGGAATGTTATGCTTGGGCAGGACGATGCGCGGAGAGAGAAAAGCATTAGGCAGTTAGTATGTGAGTGCTCGCATGAATGCACGTTTTATGCGATATAGGCCAAATAAAGAGTATTATGCATAATGTGAAAACGAGTATGTTGTAACAAAATGGTAAAGTGCAGGTCATAATTCTGTTCGGAAAGGGAATAGCAACCCAAGAAGTCCTTTGTTTATTATTTAGAGAATTCTAAGAAGGTCCACATTAAATGAGTAATTCATCTTGTATAGTGTGCTTTCTTTAAGTACGGTCTTAGCAAAATTTCATAGCTTCGTAAATGCATAACTTCGTAATCGTAAACAGATGTGTAACTACCAAAAAGTAAAATATCTCAAATCAATGGTAAAATTAACAGGATCCATAAAAACGTCACGAAAAGATTCGACCATAAATAATAGTTGTCCGTTAGAAGCGTCACTTAATTTATGGTTTTCGGGTATGGGAAAAATGGCCAAACATCTAACTAATTGATGCAGAAACAGTAATCTCAGAAATGTCATGTAAAATGTTTAGTTTCTATTTTGCAACCAGATGTCGTTAGCGTACGGGAATAGTTTCCTGAGATAATGTAAGGGGTAAAGTAGGTCCCGTAGGATTGGTTGAGATTTCACCCCCGGTAAGTGGTATTACTTAAAGGGGATGAAAGATCGACTTTGGTCCCGCCCAGCGAGGACTGGAGCAACAATCTTAGCCAAAATTATGCAGTTTCTGGCAGGTTTTCATACAGTAAATTCGGGTTTAAAGTCAAATAGTTTAATAAGCGGAAAGGCACTCAAGATTGTTCTATTAGAATTAGGTCTACTTAACCCTAGCGGTTAGCTTTGTTTTCATGTGAATAGATTCATTATTTGCGCGACGCATTTGGTTGTGTTCAAATTTATAGTTTGTTTAGTGTAAATGTTTTATTGTCAGCGTAATTTATTCTGTTAAATATTAAATATATATCTTGGTTTGAAGTTATTTGAATTAATCTCTTGACCAACGAAATTCAATATTATCCGACAAAGTTAGTTCGTGAATCTTAGTGATGATGTGAGGTTTTAGCCATACAGGATTAACACCGACATCATGAGAGCATATGAGGTAAGCTAAATCTCCATGTTTCGATATTAAGATTTCCCCTTCTAACTTTAAAGCATACGCGACGAACCCAGGACTATGAGATCATGTGTGTATATATTTATGTATGTATACATATTTTTGCAAACCCCGACGCTCCCTTTCATTTCAACATCGGTCAATCTGGTAAAAACCCCAGTGGTTACAATGTTACATGTAATAATTCACCCTAGTGCACTGTTGCCCGTGGTTCCTTCGAGCGGGATCACTCACAACTTGGGGGTGTTGTGGGCTGCTCGAATGACATGATGCAGGTGGAGAGGGTAGCCTCATTCGGTGCCCCCGATCCGGTCATTGGAATGCCAACCCCAATGGGGTGGGCGTTCGGGGAAGCCTCAACTTATTTCAGAGTGGCGCTAGCTAGTTGTCGAAGAATTCATTAAGTAATAGAATTAATTAATGCAACGTAGACTCCAACCATATGACACTGGACGAACTGATGGCGAGGGGGTGGAGACCCTCGGTGAGTACTTTAGATTGTTCCAATGCTAACAGATCAGTAATTGTTATATTTATTATCGTAACCTGCCCACGAGCGCAAGTACCGATGTGCAAGTACCAAAGTGAACCTCTTTGTGAGAACCCGCGGGTAATCAGGTGAGGATAATTTAACCCAATTTACACGTTTTAAAGTTTATTTTTCACGGCTACTTAACTGTTTTGTACATATTATTTTTAAGAATGGCTACTAGCGAGCCACCCACTAAAAAATGGTAACGCGCTGAAAGCAATACTTCATGAGTGGTGGGGAAACATGCATTCATTTTCAATATCAGCTGTGGTGTTGAAAGTATGCATATAAAAACCTTCTACGTTCACCCCCCTGAGAAAAAAAAATGTCTACGCCAATGAAAAACGTTGTGTCGGTCAGGGTTGCCGGTCGTTCAACTACACATACATATTGTACGCCGTATATGTGTCCGTGTTTTCTTTTCCAAAAGATGAGGAAATTAAACAACTATCTCGAGACTTAACTTTATTAATTTTACCTCTACGGATTTTAAAGAGAAAGCGCATCCGAACGAAACGAGAGAGTGAATTAAGCTGCTCATTTATCGGGTTTCGCGGTTATTCGAAACAATCATAGACGCCTTTTTCACAAAAATATAGGCTCGTGTACTTTTTAAATTCCTCCTATCAACGCGCGGCTTCAATCACAGCTTAATTGTGACTCTTTGTTGCATTGTTTTATTGCATTCGCCATTTTGGGGACCTGATGCTTAATATGGTTCATTCCATTCACTCCACAGTTCATTTTGGTTTGAAATTTCAGCTTTGATATGTTTCGTTGTGATTTTGAAACACTGCGTATCTTATTGTACCTATTTACGATTAGGAAAATTCGGAATCCTAAGGGCGAGCTGCGACCAATGATAATAATTAACGCCGCGAGTTTCACTGCTACGAGCAGCTTGAAACGCGCATGGGCGCAAGTGTGCCTGAAATATTTCATTCGAGGAATCCGGTGGATATCATGTAATCGGGCGTGGAAATTGCAGAAAAGTGATATGGAAACCAAGTAATATCTCTGCATGCCAACGGGTGAGTCGCATAAACTTTTCTTGTCTCTTAGCTTTACTATTAAATCTTCTTTCAATTAACCAGGGCACGTTTAAAGGAATATTGATGTTTTAAAATCCACAGGAAACTCAAACAGATTGATGTCTAAGAACTATTTAGATTAATAACGGTTAAATAATTATCCGGTTAAGTTTCCGGGAATGTTTTGTTTCTAATCAAACGAGGTCGATTTTGCCATAGTTAAGTATCTATCCATGATTAGAATACATTTATTAGAAAGGGGGCATAGATATCCATTTCCTGCGGTATTGATCCACGTTGGCTGCGTAATATAAATGATAGCTGTACGTACGCTGCATATTTTGAAGGCGGCTCGTTTATGTTATGTGGATAGCGGAATCATTACTTACACATACGTTTTTTTTTATTTTGCATGTCATAGAAATCAATCAAAGCAAATTTATTGTTAGGAATGTTTTATAAACGTCATTAATACCTACAGATAGCTTCAAATTTTTGGATTTTACTGTAATAAAATGCGAGATCTCGAGGCATCCAAACCGAGAGACTGGAAATATTACATCAATCGAACTATTCATATATTTAATTATTAGCAGACATTTTGCAACTTTAAAATTTGTTCTTGTGATTTTCAGGCTGTCCTATTTATTTTTATTATTAAGGGTGAAATTGGCCTACATTTATAATTTCATTAATTAAATCTTCTCTCTATATGATGGGCTAAGCCCATCAGCTTAGCCTTCACCAGCTCCATCAGATGGACCATAATGCATTTTAACTACCTATTCCAAGGAAATCAATATATTTGCCCTACATATACTCTGCTTCGGGTCATGGGTAGAATCGGCGTCAGCTTTAGTGGAGTAAAATCGCTCCTCTAACTCGCTGTTTTCTGAGGTAAGGTGATTCACACACCTTACCTTAAATGCACACCTTTTTTTAGTAGGACCGAACTTTGATAACGGCGCTTAAACGCGACTGATCTCGAATTCAAAAACTACGATTTTCTTAACATCTACACTGGTATTAATTCAAGTTTACAAGGTATGATTCTGATTTTTTGCAGACTTATACATAAAATATGAGCGATTCCAGTGGCGAGCTCAAAATTTCCAAAATATTTAAAGTTTTCGAAAAAATAAATAAGGAATATAGAATTAAGAAAATCGTGCATCGAAAACTTCACCCTGCGGCGAGCTATGTGAATTATTGAAAATATCTACATACATACATCGAGTCAAATGTAGTCAGAACATCAACAAAGTTTTTTAAAAAAAAATTTAGTCGCTAACTTTAGCGGTTATGGAAATATGAATTTTTATCCAAGAGCCTTGGAATACGCGCTAATGCTGTGAGCGGCTATAAAATTCTATAAAATTTATGTTTAACACGTTGACGGACAACCATTTTAGTAATTGTCCGTAATTAAAGACCGTAATTCAAGATCCTAATTACCGTATTCATGAAGTTCTTATGTACAAATTTGACCTTTCTATCTTAAAAGTTAACTAAGAGATCAATGCGTCTTTTTGAAGTGACACCCATGTTTTTTGTGCATAACTCTGCAATAACCATCTGCCCTCTGACGGCATATGCCGCGGATAATTTTCTTGTCCATCGTTTACTGAGTTTCCCTCTCAGTAATGAGGTTTGAAAAAGAAAAAGTATTAATTAAAGATATAGCTGTGAGTAATGGTTATCCTAGAGATATAGTTGAAAAACTAATTAGGAAGCGTAAATTTAAGGACACACTTCGTAATTCTACGACCTTTCAAAAGGATATAGAGACTCCAAAATATGAACAGAGGGTTGAAAATTATTGATTAATAACTACGTCAATTTTCTCCTATTCAGTTAAATATGCCATTTTAATTCATACTTACTTGCTTTTTAAATTTACAATTTTTCTTAACCTAATTAATTCAAGAGAGAAATGGAATAAATTAATGGTTAGAATTACTGATCTGAGAATGTCAAAATTACAAGTTTTTTTTAATAAATTTCTTGCATACATTAGTTTTAGCGATTATGTATAATTTCTGTTCTGAATAAAAGCTGCAATTTGGTTAACTTGATATATTTAGCCATCCTCAATCTCAAAAACAGTACTCAGACAACTCCTAATAATACTGTTCGCGTTGGACTAAAAAACTATAAGGTATTAAATTTTATTGAAAATTAAAAAAAAATCTGTGACGCAAACATAAATCTCAGACTAACGGTGTAATTTTGCTCCATTGAACGCCTGGGGTAGTTTTTGCTCCACTCGGAGAGGGTTGCAAATTTAGGATAATAAATCTGCCATATAGAGGTAGACATTTCCGAAGTTTCTTTGTTGGCCAGACGTTCTGGGAGAAACGGTGTATTTTAAATACGTATGACAGGACCAAAAAAGTTTCTAACCAACTAATAAAAATAAAAATTTCATAATAGCTAGCTAAATGAATGGGGAGGCTTAGCATTCCTTGCCTCCTCTGAGGACCCGCCACTGCTAGAATATAGAACATTTCAATTGTTCTTATTCCTGAATCCCCTAACATTAATAGCTAATGATAATAACCCACATAATAGCGTGCCAAAGCGATAAGAGTGTGGTTATCAACGTCAACGTAGATACCTAGTTCTGTTTAAGCCACAATAACATTAGTATACAAAATGTGTTCGTTAAGGTGAGTCATAAATTGACTTTTCCTTTACTAGTTGCCGCAGTACATAAATATACCGCTAGATTTTATAATATCTGATAATTGCAACATTTAGCTATTCAAATAAAAATGTGTATAGGAATCTATACTGTATCCAACGAGAGAATGGACTTGCACTCGAGCGAAAATTCGTCTGTTTTGGTCAGATCTCCGCCCCTTAGAACATTAGTTCAACGCCCTCAACGTCTTAATTGGCTCAGCAGGTAGCCAGAGCCGGCGCCTGGGTCTGATACCTACCTGGTACCTAATTATATAAAGTAACTACTACTGCCTACCTATTCACAGTTTGTATTTGTAGTCTCGCAAGTCTCGAATTTATTTCATCGAATGACGGTCCTGCGTAGCTCGTTACAGAGCCCCCCCTCCTCTTTAGTCGCCGATGCGCAAAGCAAGTTCATTCTCTCGTTGGATAGAGTATAGTGGAATAAGGAGCCACATGGTGCCGAAATTTTCTGTCTATAGTCCATTTCGTTCCGTAAGCAACTAACACCAAGCTGATTAAAATCGGTTAATAAACAAAAAAGTTATCGGCCAAAGAAAAAAAGGGTAATTTAAGTATTACAGCTTAAAAATGAGAAAAAGACGCTTTGTATGATTGCTCTTTTGCACTGGATGAGACATTTTTGCTTCAAAAAGAACTAGCCCAAAGAAAGGACTATTTTCAAATGAGGCTGCCATCTTGAATTTTAAAAAATCGTCCGGATTCAAATTTCCTGTGCGTAGTCCATAAGCCACGGCACCGCCCTATGTTAATTTTTTAAACCTCATTGGCATCAGTGCTTCATAATCTCAATATGTTTTCTACTTTCAAAAAATGAACGTGAAAATTCTCCATTCTTTCTATTTATTGAAGTAGCTTATTATTTTCCAGATTAAACCGCTCTCATCGCACTGACCCGCAATAGGTATGTGCTACTTCACTGAACCAAGTTTAACAGATAGGTGACCCAATAAAGAAGGAGGAACATGTCTCTAGATGCAGAGAAACAATTTCTCTGTCCCCGACTGATAGACTATCTCACTATAGTCGGAGCCCGCCATAGCAATAATCCCTTAAAGCAGAATGCTAGTCCCCATATCCAGGTAAGATCATATAACATCGCAATGCGTTTTTCATATTAACAATTAATATAAAACGATACGCCGCGTCGGCACTGCAAAACAAACTAAAAAGTACTCGACACTCAGCCGGAGATTAGGTTGGTGATTTCACTATCAGTAGTGATAATAAGAGAGTTCTGAACCCCCCCACCACCTATTTGCAAAGCAAAGAGAGCAATAAAAGCTCATTAAAAATACAAATCCTCAATAAATGTAAGTATGCTCTCAAGTTTACATCCACTATGAAAATGTATACATCTCCGAGTTGAACCTTATGATTTGCCCTTGTGTTTCATGCGTTTCAAACTATCGACCGAGTTCTCTCTCTCTACCAACCGGCATTAGTTTGCAGAATTTCGTGGCCGGTTTTAGAGGTTTATGTGTAGTGTAAAAAATATTATGGAATTATTTTGAATTATTTATTTTTTATGGATGTATGCGATTTAATTCATTTTAAACTATAAAAAAATATGATGTAGTGTTGAATAAATGCGTAAAATCAATTCAGTAAAATTAAAGTTATCCTCTGAAAATTCTAACGAACTATATTCAGCTTCTATATTCCGCTGCATATAGGCTCCATTGGGCCCCTTGTGCTTCCTCCGTGAGGGAAATGTCTCCTTAGGCCGTCGACCAGCCTAAAGGCATTTCCCTCAAATTGGCCATAGAAGGCCAACGTTCCCCCAATATAGATTCTCTGGTCGATGACACGGCGATACAGTCATAAAGTGCCATTTCATCTTCTTGTTCATATCCTCTGCAGATGGGCGTGTCACTTTGTCTCATATTATAGAGGTGCCCGGCAGTATCCGGTTAGAATTCCTGTTACTAATCGTAGGTTTCCTCTAGACATTGCCAGATAATTCCTCGCTATCTCGCTGTTCTCGGATATCTCTGGCCAGTTGACAGCTACTTGTTTCATCCCACAACGTCTTAAATTTCTTATGGATGTTTTCCTTTAATATTTGGAGTTTCCCAGCGATTGATAGTGTACTTGAAGGACGAGGCCCAAGGATTTTCAGGCTAGCTGCCCTCTTGGCCAGTTTGTCAGCTTCTTTATTGCCGTTGCATTGTGAGTGTCCTTTGACCCAACATAGGCAGATGTTATTCATCTGACAGGCTCTCACAAGTCCTTGGTGACATTCGCATGTTGATCCTTTGGTTATTTTTTAGTTTATAGTCTTGCCCGTTATTTCTCTGCGAGCAATCTCTTGTGCGGCTACGGTTATACCTGTATCCAGTGCATAGTATAGTTTTTACAGAGAAAATTTGTTAAAATGTAGGGATATGGGAATGGGCTTTAAGCCATTGTGTAAATAGTACGTTTCGGTGTGTTGGTATAAGTAATCACGTTTTCATTTTTAGGCTCCCGAACTTCTTAGGCGATACCCCATCCAAGACCACAAAGACTTTCCAATGCCCCTAGATATGGTCTACTTCTGCCAGCCCGAAGGTTGTTCATCAGTTGGACCCAGACGTACGACGCTCCGGGAGGCATCGTCTTTTGTTTTCACTTTAACAGACAAGGATTGCGGCAAAACTAGATTCGGAATTTGCGTGAATTTCTACAGACCGATAGAAAAAACCTCAGCTAATATGGGGGCCGCCAAAGGCAGGGCGAATACGACCTTAAGGAGGGACTCCTGGAGAAAAAGCATGGAGAAGAGTTCTGATTCTGCTTTTTCTAGGTAAGTTTGTAAGAGCCTTTAAATGTTACGCATTATCATCATAAATATCCGTAATAATAATAAATCTATATCGGCTTTATCTCATAGGAATTTTCATTTGCGCTCATTTTATATATATACATACATCCAGTGCTCTCTTCTTTCGCGATATATACAGGGTGTCCCACGGTGACGAGATTAGACGTATTTCAGAGACTACTTCGATTTTAATTTTGAAAATTTGGGCAGTAGTGTTTTCGGGCATGTCCTTCGCAACTAAAATAATGGTGTCCACCTAATGCTGCCCGGTTATACCGGAAGTTGACGTCATCCTCGTTATTTTAAACGGAACATCCTGTCTATTATTGCAATTTTGGATTCTACGTGATTTTTTTAGAATAGGATATTCTCATAAAGGTATCTTATTATTAAAGTTTACACTTTTTGATATATGGAATTGTTTTAAAAAAAAATTTATAAAACACTGCCTAATTCAAAAAGATGTGTATTTTACAATAATAAAGTTAGAGCGATAAAATTTATAGGGGACATAACTTAGAGTCTAAGCTTCCTTGCCATGATTTCAAAATGTCTTAATTTCATACAGGGTGGTAGAAACTTAATGCCGAATTTAGTAAACTTAAAACCATCTTAACCTATTTTTTTTATATTGAACACCCTGTATATTTTTGTACGACCTGATTGAGAATTTTCTTCTCTTTCGAATGGTGTAACGGTTCCTTATACCTATCTCTTCCGGTTTTTAAGGTATTTACTATTTTTTCGTGCAGTCAACCATAATTTCTTGCGAGGATACCGGCATTTAAATGAAATTTTTGAAGACTGGTGGCCAGTGGCGGCTCGTGCCATATTAAACAGGTAGTGCCGAAGCTGGGACAGACACATAATAAAATGCGAGGCAAAAAATAAAATTTTTAAAGTTTTCAAGGTCACGCGTTTTCCTGGCACCTCAGAATTTCAATAAAATATCCATTTGAACAAAAATACAGACTTCCACAAGAATAATTATTTGAGTTTATGATTACCATGGCCACCGGCTTTAAGGGTGCATTATTGTTTTGATTTTCAACACACATTTATTTTTATAGATAATTTTCAAAAAATGCTCATAATGTATTAGTACAAAATAATTAATCAATATAAAGATTATAGAACATTACTTACTCACAGTAGTTGTAGATTACTTCTAACCTCCTGAGATATAATACTATAGAGAACTCCTAAAACTACTTAACGTCTTTATGTCTATTAAAAAAAAGTTATTAAATTAATTTAATTAACACACGCGATGAAAGTTTATTAGTGTCAAAGACTAATAAACAAAACAGTTTATTAGTCTCTTCACATCCACGCAACCATTAATTTTTACCGTAGATAGTTTTATTACATTTACGGGATCGAGATGTCCACTGCCACTTTGTTTTATAATATTTGTAAAACAAAGGTCTAATGCTTAAATCGGGTCGTTGTAACTCTTTAACTTTAAGTTTTTTTTCCAGTCAAAAGTTACTAAAAGTTTTTGAATCGCCGATCTTATTCATTATTAATTTGTTAAACACCTACTAAAAACTAAACACTATTTATCACACACAGACACACTAATCCAAGATCCAATAAAAGTTAACTACAACGAAACAAATCTGTTGATTCAAAAATAAAAATTGTCCTAGAAAAACACACTACACGTGATGTCTGCATTAACAGTAAAACGCGATGCAACACAAACCGACTAAGTCAAGGAACTGAGCCCTGCTGAGCCACAGAATACTGAATTAACAACATAATTCTGCGCCTGAGCCTGGCACAGCAGTATTCTTTCCTTTTACTATTTAACCTCTGTATGTAAAATTGTATGGACTACACATTATCTCTGTCGCTCACACACGATTCTGGAACAACTATTTCATTTCACTGTGTCAGGCGCAACGAGCTTGCGTGCACAGATTGAGCAAGAAACCGGCCTCGGCTAACCGTTTTCCAATGTTTACGTACCTACCTATTTTTCAGAGCGTGCGTCTCGTCGACGGGGCAATACGGAGTGCGCTATTGCCAGACTTTTTATAAACTCTTGAAGAATGGGGAGAAATGCACTAGATAGACAATATGTTTAAATGAAAGATACAGTTAATATTTATGTATTTTTACGAATAAATAAGGTGGTGCCATGGCTCCATGGCACTACCTCACCAGCCGCCACTACATCGTCGGGTGCGATGTTACCGAATTGTGCAGATTTTCCCTAGATCTAGGGATTGTTCAATGTATCGTGCTTCTGACGATTCTGTAACAATAGCTTAAAATATTTATTCTTCTACTCTTCTACCTTGTATGTGCATTAAGGACAATTCTTTTAGTGATTATAGGAGCAGTAACATTGGACCAAGTGATTCTGAAAAAGACTGTCCTAGCAGGAGAGACTCTGAATCCACGGCTGTCAACCTTCCTCGTTTGGGTGTGATTCCGGCCAATGACTCTGAGAGCGGCGGTAGTCATTCTCCTTCTCCCAGGGCAAGCCGCCGCAGACACGTAAGTTCTCTATTCGATGACTCCCAATTGTATACATCTTTTTGTATTTTTAGAAAGTAAGAAATCTTTCACTTACCTCATTGTGTATACTTTCGCATCATCCGTTTTTTACGATGTTCCGAGAATGCTTGTTTATTCTCAAGAAACTGATAGATGCTTGTAATGAGTCATGTAATCCTAGGAGAGTTGGCGGTTCCAAGCAAATGTCTAAGTAAGTATACCTACCATGCGATGACATATCCAATTTAATGCCCATTCAAATAATCAAATGTTAGACTTTTATTAATTATGTAACCACTGGGGTATTTACCAGATTTGACGATGTTAAAATTAAAGGGAGAGTCGGGGTTGGCAAATATATGTATACATACATGTATACACACACGATCTCATAGTCCTGGGTTCGTCGCGTGTGCTTTAAAGTTAGAAGGGGAAATCTTAAGATTGATACATGGAGATTTAGCTTACCTCATATACTCTCGTGATGTCGGTGTTAATCCTGTATGGCTAAAACCTCACGTCATCACTAAGATTCACGAACTAACTTTGTCGGATAATATTTAATTTCGTTGGTCAAGAGATTAATTCAAATAACTTCAAACCAAGATATATATTTAATATTTAACAGAATAAATTAAGATGACAATAAAACATTTACACTAAACAAGCTATAAATTTGGATACTTAACCAGATGCGTCGCGCAAATAATAAATCTATCAATATGAAAAACAAAGCTAATCACTAGGGTTAAGTAGACCTGACTCTAATAGAACAATTTTGAGTGACTTTCCGCTTATTAAACTATTTGACTTTAAACCCGAATTTACTGTATGAAAAGCTGCCGGAAACTGAATAATTTTGGCTAAGGTTGTTGCTCCAGTCCTCGTTGGGCGGGACTCAAAGCTGATCTTTCATCCCCTTTAAGTAATAACACTTACCGGGGGTAAAATCTCAACTAATCCTACGGGACCAAGTAGGTCCCGTACTAAGTAGTGGATCCAGGACCAAGTAGTCCGTTACCCCTTACATAATCTCAGGAAACTATTACCGTACGCTAACGACATCTGGTTGCAAGATAAAAACTAAACATTTTACATGGCATTTGGATGATTAATAATAAAATACTTATATGGGGTAGCCCGTTGTACACATGAAGAGAAAACCCCATGAAAAACTCTTCTCTTCTTGGGCTTTGATAATTCATTTTCCAAAACAATACAATTATGGCATTTCTGAGATACTCGGTCTGCATTAATTAGTTAACTGCTTGAAACCATAAATTAAGTGACACTTGTAACGGACAACTGAGGAATAACAATTATCTATGGTCGAATCTTTTTCGTGCCGCTTTATGAGTAGACCCTGTTCATTTTACATTAGGACAATTGCTTTACTTTGGACAGATATTTTACTCAGCGTCATACATCTGCTTGTTATTAACTTTCGAAATGAATTTGAACTTAGCAGAGAACATAAATAAAGATGAATTACCCATTAAATGTGGACCCTCTTAGAATTCTCTAAATGATAAACAAAGGACAACGTTAAATTTTGGGTCGCTATATAATTATGGTCTGGACTTTTTGTTACATTTATTGATCTATTTTAGAGAAAACGTATGGAGTGTACTGACTGGACATGTTACTGATGCTACTTCATCTATAGTACTTCACGATGTGAAAGAAATCGAGACTTGGATTTTGAAGCTCCTTTCATCGCCCGTACCTATTCCAGGAAAAACAAAGTATATAGCAAGATCATACCATATCAGAAGTTGGATCTCTTACAGAATTGTTGTTTTCAGAGTCGAAGTGGAGATTCTATCGCCGAGTGTATATGATCCACTAGTATTTGCCTTACCTAGTCATACCAGATTTAGTCTAGTAGACTTCCCATTACATCTGCCTTTAGAATTATTAGGTAAGTATACCAGTATATTATATAAATTAGTCTATTACATAATTTTATTTCCTACCCCATAAGTAATGACATTAGACTTTTTAAAATTTGTTTGTTGATTTTGTTTTATTGTTTCATAATTTCAAAGAATAATTCCGATGGTTGTTTTAAGGCACCTTTTGTTAAATTTTTAAGATATTCGCTAACATCAACAGAGTCGTTTTCAGAAGAGTAAATTGTAGGAAAAAAATCTGAATTTGTAGTAATGTATATTAAACAATTTTCGCAAACATTAACAAATTTAATAACAGGCTATTCGGAAATATTCGGAAATATAAAATAGTGATGATAATACTGAATAATTTAGTTTAATGTCAGACAAATTAGGAAATATTTCTGAAAAGAAATCGATATTTCTGACAGACATGTCAAACGAAGAACCAAGAACCAAATGAAAGCTATTTTAAGGAAAATGTAACAAACTTAGCCGACTTTACTCTAAGAAGACTTAAAACTTTTAGTTTTTTTCTGATTCAAGGACTTGTGTCACGATATATAGAAATAAAAAAATCTGAAACTTTAAAAAGGAAATGGAACAAATTTTTATACGAAAAATTCTTTGCTATATTTGCTTATTATTGTCCTATTTAAAGTGATAAATATGTTGCCTTGCTTTTTAGGGGTGGAGACATGCCTAAAGGTATTAACCATCATCTTATTAGAAAACAAAGTAGTATTTCAATCAAGAGACTACAATGCATTATCTATGTCTGTGATGGCCTTTGTAACAATGATTTACCCTCTAGAGTATATGTTTCCTGTGATCCCATTGTTACCAACATGTATGAACTGCGCAGAACAGGTAAGCGCATAGAGGCCAAAGACATTAATTCATCCCATCAGTCGTTAGCTTGATGATATTTCTTACGCATTATCCTAAAAAAATCGTCTTTATAAATTTACCTAATACAGCATTTGATAAATAACCGGTCTAATAATAGTGCAGTCTGCCTACGGATTTGGACCCCTAAGTGCAGATTAGGGTGGCCCATCTTTTTCGAAATCGAATTTTTTTCTTTCTCACTCCAGGAAATGGTTCAGGACAATCACGTAAACATTTATTTTTATAGTTAAAAGCCGCAACGCCGATCCACGACCTCTCCAATACCGAATATTGAAGCGGTATATCTCTTTTTAACTTATTGGAATGACGCGCCGTCTGCGTTAGTTTGACAGTCCCTATGGACTCTCGGAACGTTCGGATCTCTTACAGTGGCGGGTTTGCGGGTATTGCTAATATATTATTTATATACCTACCTATGTAGGTATACATCGAAATGACGCGCCGTCTGTGTTTAATGAACGGAGTAGCAAATGTCCCCTCTCTTACATAGGATCCTTGGGTTATACGCACGTAAATTGTAACGGTCATTCGCGATAGTGTAGTGCGTTGGTTAAGATATTCGCGTGTATATATATATATATATATATATATATATATATATATATATATATATATATATATATATATATATATATATATATATTTTGGAATATGAGTATATTTATTTTATTGTTTTTATTTTTTGTTGAGAATGTTTTGAAATATATATTTATTTTATTGTTTCATTTTTTGTTAAAAATTTTTTGCTCTATTTTGGAATAGGTATATATTTATTTCATTTTTCCGTTTTAAAGTTTATTTTTCAGGGCTACTTAGCTGTTTTGTACATATTATTTTTGTTTCTTGTGGGAAATATGGCTACTGGCGAACCACCCACTGGAAAATGGTAACGCGCTGAAAGCAATACTTCATGATTTGTGTGGAAACTTGCATTCAATATCAGCTGTAGTGTTGAAAATCTACATATAAAAACCTACTACTTTAACCCCCTGTAAGTAGTTTAACCCCTTGTAAGTAGGTACCTATTGTTCATTGACTTTATTTTTATGTAGGTACTTACCATCCTAGATCACCTTCTACTTTCACCCACCTAATAAAAAAAAAATGTCTACGCCAATGAAAAACATTGTGTAGGTCAGGGTTGCCGGTCGTTGAACTATACATACATATTGTACGCCGAGTATAATAGTATATTTTCGTGGGGTGAGACTTAAAAAATGCCCCAAAAGAAATTCACCCCCTATAGAAATGGGCCACCCTAGTGCAGATATAGTAAACAAAAATATGTAAAAATCTGCTGTTTAGTGTATCTCCGAAGTAAAAAATTAGACAGACTGCACTATAAGTCGCCATGACGACGGTAACTGTCAAAAATGATGCATCAGAGAACGACTAAGTTCTATGTATAACAATCAAAACTATGTACACTATTCAATTAGTAACGATCATATTTTTAATTTTTAGTTGCTTCTTGCCCCAACACCATTTGTCATAGGACTTCCTGCCAGTTTCTTAATGTACAAGAAAAATTTTAAGTAAGTAAGAGCAAATCTGGTGAAGAGAACTTAAAAACAATGTTTAGGTGCATCTAAAAGTATCGCTAAACTTCTCTGTTCCAGTAATAAAATTATTTTCGAATTGCAGATTGCCTGACGACGTTTGGCTCGTTGACTTGGATTCCAACAAGCTCATCTCCCCGTACGAGATCCCGCCTTTGCCGGAGCCAGAGGGCACTGTTTTAAAAAATCACTTGAAGCAGGTAAGCGTTCTCGGAAGCCGTTCTAGAAAAACATTGATGTATTCTTCTTAACATTCCTCGCCACTTTCTAAATCTCTTTATCCTCTGCTTCCACTCATAAGGCAATGCAACTGATGGATCAAGTTGGCACTGGAGTAAATATTTCTTATTATGGCACTTTATACGTTCTACTGCATATTTGTTATTAATCAGTTCTAGCATTGGTAGAGTAGATTTTGCGATTTTTGCCGCGAAGTATATAATAAAAATTATTGTCGATATTTTCGATAATAATTTCGATTATTCGATAATGATGTTATATCAAGTAAACCAATAAAAATAAATCACATCACCTGAGGTCTGGAGACCTAGCATGCCACGATTTACCTGAATTTCGACCAATCCACTGCTCAATAAACTCATTGTTCATCCACTTACTTACTGCACGTGTAGAACGAACAGCACGATTTTGGAAGAATAAAAACCTAATAGTTCATGGTAAAAACCCAGTTCCTGAAAAGTTTAAAACTGCGCGGTACTTAAAGTTTGTCCGCAAAACTGGACGGTTACGTTTTGCCATTCTTCTATTGCACCTCGTGCCACAAGCTCATGCCTTGTCAGTGAAGCTTGTGGACGTCGAGCAATCGCCCTCTTAAGCGTAGACATGTTCGATGAGATTTAAATATGGTGACATAGTGGGCCATTCCATATGGGCGAATCGTGAAGTACCCCTTGAAAATCTAACTTTTATTCTAATATTTCTAAAACATACAAATCTAACATTTAAGGCATTTGACCTTGTGTTAAAAAAAGTCGCCTGCGGCGCATTTTATAATGGCTTTGGATTAACTACGTTTTTCAGAAATTCAATACTGCATGTTGTTTTAATTCTATAAGTTTGCACTTGTTATTATGCTAGCGTAGATATATTGTGCATGAACTGATTTGCGTATTTAGGTAGACAGCTAAATAATATATATATAGGTATAGAGGTGACCATTTACCGTGTAATCGGATCATTAGCTCCCTTCCTCCTGATCCGATATCACCGGAAAAAATCCTTAACGTCGTGTATCAACAACACCTCTAATACAAGGACAAAGTGCTGCCTCGTGACGTCACCGTCCGGAGGCCTACGAGATACTTATGTTATTACGGGCTTTATGTATTATTTAGATAGGTATGTCTGAAATCGTTTTAATGTAGTTTTGGAGATCAATAAAAAGATCAAACTAAACAAAGATATTACGGCATAAATACACTCCCCGGCACAAAATTCCGTCACCCTAAAATTTTGCCCAATTTTGATGTTTTATAACTTTTTTATTTTTCATCTGATTTTCATAAATTTTTTACCAGTCTGTAGATCAGTTCATTGTGTGTCTTTTTAATTATTGTAATAAGTCATATTTTTCGTCCAGGCAATATTATACAGGGGTAAATCAAAGTGTTGTTTTTTGTCGTAAACTCAAAACACCCTGTGGAAAAATTGAGGCGAATAATTTTGTTTACAAACTGTTTGCTGCCATCTTAGACGTATTGTAAACATTTTGTTTTTTGATTCATCCCATTATCTCATTTCTTCTGCGAGCAGCAAAATTTTAAATGAAACGCTGTTAATTTTATCATTTTTAATTAAAAAATATCGACGTTGGCTAAATACGCGGTTATTGTGACAGAATATTTGACAGTACAGTTAATTTAGTGTGTTGTCATCATGGTAACTACAGCAGACGTAGGTAGAATTGTTGCCTTAATAGAGGATGGCCGCAATAAGAGTTATGTCTCCCGTACTCTGGGAATTGCGCGGTCTACAGTTTGTGATGTTTGGAATAGGTATCTACAGACGGGAAACTTTATTAGGCGGCAAGGCTCTGGCAGAAGGAGAATGACCACTCAAGCTGATGATCACTTTGTCATTATGAGTTCTTTAAGAGATCGAAGAGCTACTGCTGTGTATCTAAAAAATGACTTGCAAATGGTACGTCGAGTAAGTGTAAGTGAAAGAACGATACGTAGAAGATTGTTAGAAGCAGGATTGCATTCACGAAGGCCAGCAGTATGTCCAAAATTGCTTCCTCGGCATCGACAACACCGACTGAGATTTGCAAGAGCGCATGCTGACTGGACTGTAGAACAGTGGGGAAACGTACTATTCACAGATGAATCCAGGGTTTGTTTAAGGTCGCCGGATGGTCGTGAACGGGTATACAGACGTAGAAATGATGCAGACTGCATCATATCTGAGCGACTGCAATATTACGGTGGTTCAGTCATGGTTTGGGCGGGTATTTCTACCGATGCACGTACTGACCTTGTATTTGTTGAAAATGGAGCACTAACCGCCCACCGTTACATTGAGGAAATCCTCCAAGAAATTGTTGTTCCATTTGCTCCTTTCATTGGGAACCAATTTACATTAATGCATGATAATGCTAGACCTCACGTTGCACGGGTAGTAAGCGAATATCTGGATGAGGTTGGACTTCCAAGATTGGACTGGCCCGCATGTAGCCCGGATCTCAACCCAATCGAACATCTTTGGGATGTTCTTAAAAGAGCACTCCGTCGCCGTCCTGTGCAACCACTAACCTTGCAAGACTTACGGCTGCCGCTGACAGAAGAATATCAGGCTATTCCTCAAGACAGAATAAGTAATCTTATTAATTCGATGCCACGAAGAATGCAAGCTGTCATTGCTGCGAGAGGAGAACATACACGTTATTAAAATTTCTCTTTGTTAATTAATTTTGTGATATACCTAGTGGATGTTTTTGTTAATAAAAATAAGCTTGAAATCAGCGTTTCATTTAAAATTTTGCTGCTCGCAGAAGAAATGAGATAATGGGATGAATCAAAAAACAAAATGTTTACAATACGTCTAAGATGGCAGCAAACAGTTTGTAAACAAAATTATTCGCCTCAATTTTTCCACAGGGTGTTTTGAGTTTACGACAAAAAACAACACTTTGATTTACCCCTGTATAATATTGCCTGGACGAAAAATATGACTTATTACAATAATTAAAAAGACACACAATGAACTGATCTGCAGACTGGTAAAAAATTTATGAAAATCAGATGAAAAATAAAAAAGTTAGAAAACATCGAAATTGGGCAAAATTTTAGGGTGACGGAATTTTGTGACGGAATTTTGTGCCGGGGAGTGTATATATATATAATCAACTTTTACCTCCGACCAACGGTTCTCGAGATATATTCATTCTTAGGTACCTCTAAATAAGTGTGCGAAGCTTCAAAACTTTCGGAATTTTCATGAGGTTGGGTCATTTTTTGATTGGAGTGACTTTGGCCGATATATAGAGATATATTTGGCGGTTCTGCATTTTTTTGTCATGTATTCTGAAACAAATCGAAGTTTCAGAATACATTTTTTACGAGAAAGACTTTTTAAATGCAATCTCAAAAAAATGACAAAAAAAATTAGCGATAGTAATTCCATGAACCAGTGTGGAACTAAAACCTAACATTTTTTTTTAAATAGGCTATTGGAAATCTCTCCACCGCTAGTACATTGACGCAGCAACTTCAACCGTCTAGACGAGAAAGTATACCATCTCCAAATTCACTAAGGTAAGACGCCAATAGGGAACATGACAAAAAATTTTAATATAAAAAATACTAAAAAACATAGCATAATGTTGTAATAAAACGTGTAGTTCGCAAAAAAAAACAATATTTCTAATTCCGCGCGATCCAGTATGAAGGATCTAAACAGCGATAAAATTGACGCGGCCCGAAACGAGCTGTGACGTTACAGGCTACAATATTCGGTAGGCGTTGCGCCGGAAAGCGGCCGAATGAGCTATGAAAACAAGCGGTCGAGTGCTGGGATCTGTTCTCCGGTTCTCTTATTTTGAAAATTATGAAAAGTCTAGTTTAAAAAGTGTAAAAGAAAGATGCAAAGATGTATGTCGAATTGTAAAGTAAATAAAATAATTCTCGGCGACGAGTGATAAAACGTAGCGATGGTTGGAGTTTAAAACGAAAATAAACTTGGTGTTGATTTAAGTAACCGAAATATTAATTATACAGTCGATAATTAATATTATTAAACGAAATTGTAGGCGATAGCGATTTGCGGTGAATGATGATTAATAACTATTAGCTAACTAGCTGATTATTGAATAGTAATTAATGAATGCCGGTTAAAAAGGTATGATGCCGAAGTAGTTTAAGTTTATGCACGCGCGGTGTGAGATATCTTGCGAGTTTCTGTATCACCTGAGCACACTTGCCCTCTAGTTTCCAAAATATAGGGAAGAATTGACGACGGTCAGACTCCGCCTTTTTTACTATACATGATTCCGCGATTTGACTGGTTGTTGTAAAAAGCAAAGCGCAGCGCATCTAGATATAGGTACTCTAAATGTGCTGCGAAATCGACTAGCATTTCTGGCGCTTTAGTTTTTCCCGACCGGACTGAACGTTCGACCGAAGCTAAGCAACGCTCACGTCCCGTGATTGCTTATTTGCTTTGGCCTCTATTTTTCTTAAAATACTTTGGCCGGATGTGTTATTGTTAATGCTGCTTTGTTCTTAGACTGTCCGTTGTTATGGTTTTGTGTCTTTACCTAGGCTGTGTTAGTTTCTATTTCTACCTTAGTTAATTACAAAAAAGCTAGGGCTATAAAGCGTTGGTACATATTTCTTATTTCTATGTTAGTGGGATGGGTCTTTTGTGTTTTGATATTTTATTATTTTTTTTGTCAGATGCCTGTTTTATTATTTAATTGTGTTTTGTTATGTTTTCATGCTGTTTTTATAGTTATTTTTATTGTTATTTTCTTGCATATTGTTATTTTTTATGTTTTACTGTCTTTTCTGTTTTTTCTACTTTCATTTTGTTAGTTTTAGGGGTTGGACGCTGTTTTAGGGGGTGTAAACGTAATTCAGAGATGGATATTTGGGCGGGTTTCTAAATTTGGGGATCATTGATTCTTGTATGGTAATATTTGTGTGTGTGTTTAAACGGTGTATGAATGAAGGTATTATTAGTGTTTCTATGTTAGTGTCTAGTGTATGTGTTCCTGTGTATTGGTGTAGTGTGGTGATTCTAGTTCTTGATCTTAAGGTAATTTTTGCTGCTAATCTTAGTGCCTTATTTTGGCATACTTGTAGTTGTTAAGCAACGCTCAGTCCGGCCGGCTTTTGAATAGCGCTGGCCTTTTGCCGCCCCGGCGTCAACGATTTTCGTTTGAAATAAAATTGCTAGATGGATTATTTGGAAAAAGATAAGATATCTGACGGAGTTAAAATGATTTTCAGCGATGCCGACATACATTTTTAGGGGCACACAACAGATCTCCCGTAGCCGACCGAATCGGCCTTCTCGTCGTCTGTAAATTGTCTGTGGTTCGCTGGCGCCCGAGACTTTAATAATTTATAACAAATTTATCATTGGGAATGAAGCCGTCATACTTTGCATATCTTACTTTTCGGTATGGTAGAACATTTTTATGCAAAAAAAAAATTTGGGAATGTGAATTATCGTCTGATGTACCCAGAGTACGGACTAAATATTTTGGGCAAGGTATGCTATACTCTCATATATCATGTATGTTTAAATTTTCAGTATATCAAAAAATAAATCTCCAGAATTAGACACATCTCCCGTTTTGTCGCCAATAAATCCAAATCTACAAGCACGACTAAGCCTACCACCCCCGCAATTTTCCCCTCAACCTAGACCATCAACTCCTTCGGTTGGTTTTAACCCTTTCATTTATGGGAACGACGTAGACTCCGTGGACGTTGCTACAAGAGTGGCCATGGTAAGTTAAAGAGTTCAACATCTCTCATAATAATAGCCCATCGACATTAACATTTTACCTTTAGGTTCGATTCTTCAACTCGCAAAACCTCTTAGCGAATTTCTCTGAGCACACAAGGACCTTGCGACTATACCCGCGCCCTGTAGTAGCATTTCAGATAAACAGTTTCTTGAGATCCCGCCCCCGCGCATCTCACTTCCTCAACAGGTTCGCGAGAACGCAGGCAGTGGAATTCCTGGCCGAATGGTCTCTAACGCCCACGAATGTCGCGTTTCAAAGGGTCCACACGGGTGTTCTCGATCCCGCTTTAATTGGAGATAAGTCGAAGTGGTTTCTGCACACCTTGGAACCGATAAAATTCGTGGTATGGGACGATGGAAGCTCCCTAAACGGTCTGTAGTAGCGGTGACATAAATGATCATTTTTGTAATCGGTTTTAATTCAGGTGCTTTAAGGAGCCTCCAAAACGTGGAACATCAGCCGACGGATGAAAGCGGCTCTGATTCTGAGGAGGCCGACAGTACTAGCTCGAGTTACTCGTCCCTGAGCGACTTCGTGTCTGAAATGGCATCTTCAGACCTCTCGCCTGGATATACATCGTACCACGAGCAGAGGAAAGCGTCCGCGCAAAATATGTCTTTCTCGTCGAGTGTTGATGTAGCAACTGTATACAAACCCCCTTCCGAACTATGTTATCCCAACGGAGCGCCGGTCGTCGGCTCCGAGTCACCGCAATCATCGTCAAGCAGCGATTCCGATCTAAGCTCGCCATCTTTCAATCGGGACTCGGAGCTGGAATTTGGAAGCAAATTGAAGAACGAACAAGTCGATTCTCGCAAAGTTGACAAAGAAGAAACAGGAAGCTACGAGAATGAGTCAGACTCGAACTCTACAACTACGCCCAAGACTGTCGTCAGTTCGAATAACGTAAGGCAAACATCGCCTACCAGTGAAGGAGATAGGCCCGTTACTCCAAGGAAAGGCAGAAGATCAATTACTCCGGTAATGAATATAGTAAATTTAATATAGATCGCGATTTTTTGCTTTAATGGCTTCGAAATACTACTAGAAATGATAATTTCACTATTAAACCGCGAAAAGGTCGTTATTTTTTTAAATTTTGGCGATTATAAGCCTATAGGCTTATTAGTTTTAACTAGTTTTTAAAAAAACTTTCTTAGGACGTTTTTAAAGTAGACTAAATTTACTTCAATATGATACTAGAATTTTCTCTGTAGACCCAATAGTTTCCGAGATTAGGCCTTTCAAGGTTTATCAATTTTTTTCAACTTCGCAATTCCAGGATCTTCCGGGATCTCTTCTAGTGAGTCGTTCACAATTATCTCTGATAATGAAAACATGTCAACATCGTCGTAACGTGATATTAGATTAGATTAAAAATAAACCGGTAAAGTTTTAATTTTTGTCTTCTTAGATAAACTTAAACCGTTAAATAAATCCGTTTAAGTTAAAAAAATTTTTACTTATTTTTTATATCAGTATGTTCAGGGAGAATAATTATAAATAAGACTAGGCAGTCGTTTTCTATGAATGTGAGTTATCTGTCAAAACTAATGTCACATAAAAGTGTCACTGTGAGAATGGTAGCTGTTGATGGTAAATTCAAGTAAAAACTACCAATTAAATAAATCGTACTACATTCTGAAGAACCTTAATAAAGGCTAAAGAACTTGTACGACTTCTAAATGATTCGTTTTCGTATATACGTCCAGATATATAACGGGTAAGCATCTCCTGGACTGAAATTATGATGATTAAGTTGCTTCGAAAATGGTTTTCAGCTTCGATCCGATAGAAATTATTTTTTAAATTGATTTAAATAGCTACAAATTAAGGTTGTGACCGGTGCATTCGCCATTTGTTCTGGTATATCTTCGGAATCCAAGATCCAATCCCAATAAAACTAAAATGGGACCCACTTGAAAATACCCCCTTTCCAAGAAAAAGAAAATTTTTGTAATTGATTTATAAATGACGGAGTTTTGAGGTGACAAACAAAAAAATACAACCGAATTGAGAAGTCGGTTAAAAACTATATGATCGACTTCATGAAATTTGGTGTGATGGTTAATCATACTTAAAAGTTATATTTGACCAAGTATGAAGTTCCTACATATAAAACAAGTATTTGATAAAAATCGGTAAAAAAATCGTTTTGTCCCTCTTGTTTTAGTTATTTTTGTTATATTTCCAATAATAATAATAATTTTTTTGATTCGCAAGCAGCTTTAATTATGTGTAAAATTTAATTCTAAAACTTTATTCCTCCTCGAAATATTTTTCTAAAACGAATAGCTCCGTGATATATGAGCGAAAAAGAAAAACAATTGGTATTTTTTGCGATTTTTTTCACTGTTTATTTAATACAAAATTAAGCCCATGTTTTTAAACTGGCGCATAATGAAATTATCACTTCTAATAATATTTTGGAACTAGTGCAGTCTGCCCATTTTTGGGCCTATGTTAATTTTTCACTTCGGGGATACAGTAAACAAAAATATGCAAAAAATCTGAAATTTTGCGTAGAATTCATTAAACTAAAATACAAACAACTGGCACAAGGTCCCATAGTAAATTGGGCACAAAGTTGGCCAAAAACGATTTTTTCCATTTTACTGGTGCCATAAAATGAAAAAAAAGTTGTATACAAAAGTTGTAGAACTATTAAATACGGATCGATCTGTGGAAATCCGATGTCAAGAAATTCAAAAATAAATTATTTAATTGCACAAAATCGTTAAAAATCGCGTTTTTTTGAAATGCTCATATCTTCGTGACAACAAATCATTTTTTCACGAAACTTGGCGAAAGTGTAGCTCTCTACTAAGTGAAAAAGGTCAATTTCAAAAAAATTAAAAATATTATAAACTTTTTTGCAAAAATTGATTTTTTTCGAAAAAATCACGTTTTTTTAAAATCTCGATAGCTCATACACGCTTTCATATTTAAAGTAAATTTTGAGCTTAAAATTTTCTTAAAACATTGTACTAACATTTTTATATATTTTTATGTATTATTTACCCGAAAAATCCGGGAAAACCCGGGTTTTTTAACAAAAAAATCGATTTTTTTTAAGAAAATTATTTTTTCTTCCTTTTTGTTAGCAGCATGGAATATCTGGTATTTTTTAAATAAATTTACAAAGCAAATTTTTTTATATTCGACCCTTTGGAGCTGAGAATTTTTTTTGAAAAAAATTTAGTATCGCTGCCTTTTAATATTAAGGGCTGAAATTTACAGAGTTTGTAGTTCAATACTTGTACTTTACCTAAAAAAATACTATAATGACATATTCGCTCTCTATCCTTTGGAAATTTAATAGTGATTTTTAGACATATGAGTTGACAGGTAAATAATAATTGTTAAGCAACATTTTCCGTATAAAAATAAAATATTTATTTTACATGAAAGTTCAAAATATTGACAGTGAATCTAAACGTGTACTTTTTGTGTAATGTTTTCCAAACAAAAATATCTCAGCCTCAAATGGCCGTAGACAAATTTTTTTTTTGTAAATTCATAAAAAAAATACCAGATATTCATATGAAAGCGGGTATGAGCTATCGAGATATAAAGAAAAACCTGATTTTTTCGAAAAATCGATTTTTGCAAAAAGTTTATATTATCTTTAAATTTTTTGAAAATTATCTTTTTCAGTTAGTAGAGAGCTATATTTTCACCAAGTTTCGGGAAAAAATGATTTGTTGTCACGAAGATATGAGCGTTTCTATCTTCTCTTATTTTTGTTTACTGTATCTCCACCCTTAGTGCAAATTCGTAGGCAGACTGCACTAAACCACTAAAGTAAAAATTCGCGTTCATACGCGATACCGCCTAGTCTATAATGCATACTATTGGAAATCTGGCAGAGCCAGTTGCTTGTACTTTGTTCGTCTGTTTACTATAATCTATTGTAGATTCCTCCAATCACGCCATGCCTGCAAAAGCAGCCAAGTGTTGGGAATGTATTGGCTAGAACTTCGAGTTTTGGTTCGTCGGGCAATGGCAGCCCCAATCAGCCACTGTCTGCCGGTTTTGGGGTGACAAGGCAGAGTTCGCAGGGTTCTTTATTCGAACAGTTCACGTCGCAGGCGAAAGAACTTGTGAGAGAAACCACGAGACAGAGCAGCCAGGACGGTATTCTCGCACAAATGGATAAGGTAAGGTTTTGTAACTACGCGGATGTTAAGAGTCATTAATCGCGAGTAGTCGAGTTCTTTTGGAGCCCCCCTTCGAAAAATCCAGAGAAGATTTGTATCATACTGTCTCAAAATGTGAATCTTATGGGAGAAATTAGGAAGCTGACAGAGATAACGTCGATTATTTTCCAGTTTATACTTAAAGCCACATGTCTTGAAAAGTCGTTCTAAACTTCTATTAGAAATGCCAATAATTATAGTCTTAGTGGTTAGGTTATCATTCAGCTTTCCATACTCCTTCATTTTATATCGTATATTGCTAACTTCTGCCTTGATATTATCATGCATCAGTTTTGTAACACCGTTCCTCTTTAATCACATTACCTTAATTAAAGGGCCTCTCATCCAGGAGATGTGACGTAATGAATTTTTTCTTTGTTGCCTATCGGCTGCTCAGTTAAATACGGAGGTCGTGGATAAGCGGATTTGCTAGAGGCTTGCCCTTAGATACCTTTAGATATATCACCAGAAAAATCACAGATAAAATTTTGTATGGAAATACTTGGACGCCAGGTCAAGAGTACTTTAATAGTACAGAAGACCGCAGAAATGATCAGCCAATAATTATTAGCTGTGACCCCTCTTGTGACTCAGACTTTTCCCAGAGAAATAAAAGATAAAGATTTTTTAAAAACAATATATTACAGAAATATTTATATTACCAGTTGACGGTTCACAGTTATCCCTAAATTAAAATTAACAATTAAGTTGAGGGGCGTTTAAACGACCCTACTTTATTAAGTAGCCTGAAGGGCTTTAGGTTAAAACAATAAAAAAATGTTCACTCTTGACACAAGGTCAAGTCGAGAAATTTATCATTTACAACAAAAGTGAATTGTAAACCTTGGTAAAAGTAAAGTGGAAATATTCCTTAAGACCTGGTAATTCCTAGGGGCAATTAATTATTCAAAAATACCTTTTCTCTTCTTTGGAGATCCCCTCGTGGATGTGCTTGGCCTCCTAGGATCCTAGGCTGAAGCTTCGGCTTGGTGGTCCAGCTGAGCTTAGACGTAGCCTTTAAAGGCGGGTATCCATATGAGCCAACGCCCCGTAACGTAACACCGAATATGTTACAGAGTGTTGCAAGATGACACGACACGCATTTTTTGATTTTTGGCCGTGTCAATCACCTCGTAACGTAACCGAACGGGGTTACGCCACGTACGTGGACATGTTCCCGACGTACATCAAGGCCCTCAGTCTTTTAATCTGACTTCAGCAATATGAATGCCGCTCTGCAGTTACAGCTAGCAGCAGCTTTATATATTTTTATTCACCACCAGATTTTGAGCAAGAGAAAACGAAAATCTCCGCGATGGTCGATCTCGAAATTATATCAAAGTAGGAAGATCTACAGTGGATCAAACTTGATGGCTGATTTAAAGTTCCAGCATATCAAGATGCAGACAAAAGCCAGATCACAACATAAGACTAAACTATACAATAATACAGACAAATGACGACTGAAAAGTAAGTTTGGAAATTTCGAATGCAACAGTAAACGACACACAGCTCTAGCCCTCCCGTCCCAACTTGTTGCCCCGCGTAGCCGTGCCGTTTCTTTGATGCGACGGGTAAAAACCGACAAATGGTGGTTCGGTTTGTAACGGTTACGCGTGTCTAGTTGGTTACGGGTAATATGCAACAGTTTTTCGTTACGATAGCCGTATCGTAACATGTTCATGGTTACGTTACGAGTCATTTGTTACACAAGTGGATACCGGCCTTTAGGGTGATGTATACCACAATGACAAGCGGATACAGACAGGGTCTGAAGGAGCAGAGCAGCAGCTCGGGCATGCGCAAGAAGCTTCGAAATAAATTTGAAATTAAATCAAAGAATATTGTAAATATAATATTCTCTGGTTAAATACAACAGCTAATTCAAAATTCGATAATAATGAATTATGATCCATATTCATCAACTTGGAGAAATAAAGGGCTTTAGAATTTCTTGGTTATGTTTTTATTAGTAGGTACCTACTAAAATAAATATTTTTTATCAGGTTTAATTAATTAATTAGCTAAGTATATTTTTACACAACAGTATTATAGCAGAATTCATTCTAGCTCATAGGTTATTCCGTAAACTTTGGTATAAGTAGAAAAATAACAAATACGTAGGTACCTTAGTACCTACCTACCCAAACTAACATCCAAACATCAATTAAGTATTATATAGTAATAATACTAATATTCTAGTAATAGATTATGCATGCAATATGACTGTATGATCTGTAATACAATATAGAAATACATATTACACTTTTTTAGTAGCTGACTTAAAATTATAGCATTATTAATTATTTTCAAATCTTTCTTCAATATTAATTAAATTATTAGCAAGAACTTCACTCTCTTCTTCGGTGGGTTTACACATTCCACCCCTGGCTTTTTTAGAAACTTTTCTTGTTTTATAAATTCGTTGAGGAGAAATGTTTTTGTTTGATGGCTCAACTGTAACAGTTTTGGGAAGTGTTGCTTTACACTTGTCTGATGCTGCTGATAATAATGGAAGAAGAGGTTTTATTACTTTTTGAGTGAGGGCTAGATCTTTTTCTGACTTTATATTTTCGTTTAACATTTGTACCACTGTGTCTATAAATGTTTGTTTCTTTATCAAAAATTGATCTAACTGAGAAGTTGATGGCACAATTTCTATAATCGTATTAGAGGCTAGGTCACTCACTATTTTCTTTGTTTCTAATATATTATTTTCGTAATTTGGCAAATGCTCATTTTGAATATTTTCGGATGGATTTTGAGTTTCTGTTAATACAATTCTGCTTATAGCATGGATATGTTTGCATATATTCCATTTAATTGCACAGTCAATACAGGAACATATATATGAGTGTATGCATATATCACATTCGGAACATCGCAGATTACAATTGCAGTTTTTGTCATTTTCTATTACATTGTAGAGTTCATAATTCCTTGTAGATTGTATTGCCCAGGTTCCATTCCCTGCTGAAACAACCATATTGTCGGATATTTCTAGTGATGACTTGTGACGTTTTCTTATATCGCTGATTTTAGACGTTAATTTACCCTTGTTTAAACTGATTAGACGATCAAAAACTTTATCTCTTATAAAATTCATTAAGGCGAAGACACATGTATCAAGCCTTTTATTCTTCTTGCCCCGCAAGTATATATATTTTATTGTTCTATGCATCCTCTCAAGATGCATATTTGTATTCAAGCCAGAATGGAGGCGGTAACAGTATGCCCAGCATTTCACATTACTTGTATAATTCATTTCAAAATAGTCGCCAAAGTCTCGTAGTTTTAGGTCAGTTCTAAAATATGCTATTAATTTCTGTTGCATTGCTTTAAAAGTTGTTTCATCAGTTTCTTCCATGCAAATTCGAAGCATTTTGTAAACTTCTTTTTTTTGGTCAAAACTGCATTTCAGTTTTGTGTTAATATTTTTTCTCCACGCCTTGTCTACATGCCAGCAACAAAATAATCTAAATGTAGGAAGTTCCATCGTTTTCTTCCAGGCATTGTAAAAGCTCTCTGCCATATCGGACATAAAGGTTTTTGGAGTAATTATTCCAACATTATTTTTAATGTGTAAAAAAAATATCGTCATGAATTGTTCATCTGTTTTATTCGAAATCATGAAACTACAAGGAAATCCTTGGTGCAAATCATCTAAGATTAATAAAGTTGTTAGCTCAAACAGATATGAATTGACACCATGAGTGCTATCCAAACAGATGCAATCATTCCCAAATTGTTCTAACATTGACTTTTGGCACTCATTCATTATTATAAGACAAAAATCGTCCACTTGCAATTCTGGAAAATTTTCATCCAACTGACCTTGACGTTTATAAAATAAAACACTTGATGACTCACATGCCCAAGAATCTACGCTAATTGCATCATTTTCATGCATTACTCCCCTACACGCATTTAAACTGTAACATTTTTCGATGTTATTCAAATCTTTTCTTGTAAGAAGATCGTATCTTTGTAAGCCAGTATCTTTAATAGAGTTTCTAACTTCATATAGGATGTCTTGGAATGGAATTCTCATAGAAATTTGTGTAGCTAAATACATTCTTTCGCCAGGGGTGAGATTTAAGTGACATAAATCTGGATCATGTCCTACGTGAGTAATTATATAATCAACCACGACTCCTCCATTTGGTAAAGTTTTTACATACATGCGAGAGGGGCAATATTTCCCCATTTTTTTGGACCCTTGAATTTTCAAATATCGCAGGCCTTTACCTTTGCGCTTGTAGAAGCCACTGCGATGACAGTAAAATGTTATTCGTTCACAATCATTTTTACATTTCTTTGCACTAAAATGTTTTACATATTTATTATAACACACTTTTTCCTCTTCCTCCTTCCATAACAAGAAACTGGACATTGAATTAAATGTTTTAAGTTCTTTTTTAATTTCAATATCATGCTGTATGATGTGCTGTATGATGCTGTATGTGCTGTATGATGTGATGAATGTGATCTTTTAAAATGAATAATTAAATGGTCTTTTCGGTTAAACACTGAACTGCAGAGGTTACAAAAAAATTGTTCATTGGTTGAAGGCAAACTTACACTCTGAGGCGCCTGAGGCGTATTTGTGGGATGTTTAATCTTATAATGTCTTATTAAGGAGCTTCTGAGAACATATGATTTTTTGCAGTAGCAGCATACATAATTTTCACCACATTTTTCCGTTGAAGGTATAGTTATATTTAATTTATTTGAATGATTCATTTTCACATGTCGAATTAGCGAAGATTTTAAATCAAACTTTAGAAAACAAACATCACAATAAAAACATTCGGTTATATTAGAATGTTTCTGTTTTGTGTGTCTTTTTAGTGACGATTTAATTTGAAATTTTTGTCCACATAGTTCACACGGAAATTTATCAGCATCACTGTTAGTATGAGAACTTACAACACTTTTCACACTTTCCATTATTAAGTAATATTAAATATCAATAATAAGAACGTAAAATATACTAATATAATAAAGCTCTCTTCTGTGATAATAGATTAAGGTTAAGTGTAGTACTGGCTGGTGTAGTAATAAAAACGTTAGTCGTTAGTTTTTAAATTCGAAGCATCTTGCGCATGCCCGAGCTGCTGCTCTGCTCCTTCAGACCCTGCCTGTATCCGCTTGTTACCACAATGGGTGGAATGTGCCGGCTGCAGGAGGAGGTATCTTCCAGTCTAACGTTCAGGAATCGGTAATATTGGTCTCTGCTCACCACAGGAATTGATTCTCGGTCATGAAGGTGTGGAATAAAAATTTACCAGTATCAGGTTTTACAAATTTGGACAAAAAATATATGTATAAATTCCCGCTTGAACCGGATATCAAGACTGAAATTTATACTAAAATGAATTTAAATAAATTAACTAGATTAATAGTTCAAAAATATGAGTTTTAATTATAATAAAAATATTGCAGGTAGATGTTGCAAGTAAATTTTGATTAAATTCCCAAAACTTGAGATTAGACTTCATCAAAGTAAAAAAATAATATTATCAAGACAGGAATGTGGTATCACGATATGATTACATAAAGAAATAAAAAATTGAAATAAATGCTGCTTTTTGCCGATGCTAAATATAAGCAAATACCTATGGCTTACGCAATCGAAGTAATATATTTAAAAAAAACTTAAAGTATGCTACCATTCGGTAAAACAGTAGCAGTGAATCACAATCACCAGGTAGGTAGTCCAAAATCGAATGATTCACATTTAAATTAAATATATATTTAATTCAATAAAAAAATAAAGTGAATAAAGTAATCATGTACCAAAATAGAGAAAAAAATATATACGTGGCTTTTGTGCCCACAGCTCAGTCCAAGTAGTTGCTAGTGTTCAAACCGTAAAATTTAATATGGCATTAACCTATTTTAAGGTTCTCACAGAGCCTTAATTACTTGGCCCAGCTGTAGAACATTTACACATATCTCTTAATAATAATAAAATATTGTTGACTATACCTGGTAACTTTGAATCACTGCACTACAACGCGGAAGATATATCTTCGAGAGCGTAAGGTCGACAGGCTAAAAACAAGCCGGCAGAAAAGGAAAAGGAATGATTTCTGCGGATCCCGCGTATAAATGTGCTTGTAGCGGGACGGAAAGGTAGGGGTAACGGTAGATGGTGAGTCGTTGTAAATTTCTACAAGGTCGCGCGGTTTTATTTCAAATATTTGAAATAAGAATTCAAACATTAGCCATAAAACGGAACGGAATTTATTTACGTTACACTTTCTTGTAACGTCTTAGTTCCTTTCTATATGACATATATAAATAGCCTACATATAATATGTTTGCAGTTGAAAACCCAGGCAAAGGGAAAGTTCACCGAGGCAGAAGAGAGCCATATATTTGCTCCATTTGATAAGGTAAGCTTGAACATTACATTCATTATTTTCATATTATCAAATAAATATTTTTTAGCTAACAAGTCAGGCCAAAAAGGCAGCAGAAGAAGCTTCCAAAAGCGTACAAGAAGCCAGCAAGAGTGCCCTAGAAGCCAGCAAGACAGCAACGGCTGTCGGTAAAACCACGTTTGATGACTTGACTTATGTCGGCAAATCGACATTGGGCGACTTAACCAAAAGTGCCAAGGAAGTCGTCACCAAAAAGGGACTGCTGAGGGTGAGATTACGAAACAATGATCTGTATAATTTTAACTAAAATGACTTGCTAATTAGGCGGATTCATTTACGAAGCCGGATCCAGAGAGGGACACCTCAAGTAGTAGCACGTCCATAGTAGCAACTTCAAACGTACTAACAGGTGCAAGTAGGGATTTCTTCTCAAATATTAGTTCCGATATTAACGGTCTTGCTGCTAGTACGACTAACATGTTCTCGGATCTTTTTGGTAGCAAAAAAGACGCTCATAGACCAATGGAGCATCATACGGAACAGCATAAAGCAAAACCTAAAGAGGCTCCTAAAACCGGTATGTTTGGGCCTTTTAATCGGGGCCCAAAGGGGCTTGCAGAGAAGAGTCCGCTGATAAAACATGTGCCCAGGAGGCAGGACGATTTCCAACGGAAGCAGTCCGTGGATAAGAATGCTACCAATAACGAAAATCAGGCTTTCTTAAAAGATGTAAGCGACGAAGTTAATTCAACACAAGATCTTTCCGAAATCTATAATTATGTTGTTCATTAAAGATGATTTTTTCTTTTAAGGTTGTAAGTAGCGTATTGGAAGGAGAAGGAGTTGGTTGGCTGAAAATGAATCGATTGAAAAAGCTCATGGAAGACGAATCTTATAGGAACTTTGTACTTAGTAAATTAAATAAAACTTTAGATAAGAAGATTGCTCCAGATGATCATATTGATGATGTGGTAAGTAGAAATATAATATTATATCATGTGTGAGTCATTAGGGATATGATGCTATAGGCAGTGGCGTAGCTGGCCATGAGGGGGTCCGGGATCCAAATTTCTCAAGGGACCTTTTTCGGAAAATCCAAAAACACACATAAACAAAGTTTTTTGTTTCAGTCTATTTCGAAAGCAGTGTGGAAAGGAATGCTCAAGGTCGCACAGGCTTTAGTACATGGCTTAGAAGTAACTTATAGTAACTATGGTCTAGGAGGTATGGCATCAGCGTTTCAGTTATGCGAAATTGCTCACACCCACTACTGGACGAAAGATTTAGGCGAATGCGGAGCGGACTTCACGCAGGTAATTTACGGTTATTGTTATTTTACGGTTATAATTCCATGCTGCTAGTTCATCTAATATCTTTGCTAATCCAGTCTAGGGGCTAAAAAGACCTTCGCTTTACGAAAGGCGGGGTGGTAACAAACTTTTAATAGGTTATTCAGGTCGGGGCTAATTCCTAACTACTAACTAATTTCCTTAAATTCTCACTATCGGAACGTGACACAGTACGTTATTTAATAAAGGAAACCACTCAAACTTTTAATAAAAATGAAGAGACAACTCCGCCATTCACGCGTCTAGTCAAGAACGAGGAAGGCGAAGGAATCGGCAACCAGATAGCCTCGAAACCATCACATTTATCGGCTGACCTCGCCTACAGTCACAAAACTACTAACGTCGCCTTTGTGCGCGATTACGGAGAACAATAAAGCGACACAAATGTGCGCTACGAAATGATTGTTAATATTCGGTGACGTACCGATTAATACGATTGACAAAGGCCGCAAAGAAACCTGACTATTCACACCTGAGTTCAAACCACAAATGTTAGAGGGCGCTTCTAGTCAATTTCACACAATACTATCCGAAGACGTACCTACAACATTCTCAAATATTTAACCTAATGAACAGTGAACGTAACAACCTACATATCTTATTATAATTTCTTTCTAATTAATTATTATTTCAATATTAATATTTCTATTAATAATAATTCTGTTGTTAATATTTTTGTTAATATTACATTTTATTCAAGATATATATATATATATATATATATATATATATATATATATATATATATATATATATATATATATATATATATATATATATATATATATCAGGGTTTTCAGGGGTGCTCTATTCAATGAAAATATTGCCCTGTATGTGCCACTTTCGCTTATACCGGAGGTCGACAACAATTTCCTTGTTTTAAATGGCATGCTATATTTTTTTACGCCAGATTCGAATTCCACTCGTTATTTTAAGGTAACTTTCAATACTATTCCCTATCTCTAAAGCCAATAGTTTTTGAGATATTTCGATTTTAATAAAATATTATGCGAATACAACCCGTACATTAGAAATTAATTTAATAACTTTCGCTATGGTAACTTTCAAGAACTAATTTTTGTTCCACATACTAAAAAGACATGAAGCTTATGTATGTATAAACTACAAATGCTCCAAAATACACAGGGTGTCCAATAACTAATGTCAAACTTTGACTACTTGGGCCTTCAATAAGTGTGTTATTTTAAATGGAACATACTGTATTTTATAATCCAATTCGCTTCCTTTTTTGATTACCATTCGACCCATATGTAGTTTGCTATAGCTAAATTGGACGGTTCTTGAGTTATTTAGTGATATTTAAAAATATTGTTTAATAAAAATTAACATCGAGTGCAGTGTGCCATGGAAAATTTTTATTTTCATTGAATAGAGCACCACTGAAAACCCCTGTGTGCAAATTCAGTTCCAAAATTTATGTGGTTTCCCAGAAACATCTAATAGGCCACTTACCGTGATGTACCCTGTATATATATATATATATATATATATATATATATATATATATATATATATATATATATATATATATATATATATATATATATATATAAATTGTGGCAATACGTGATTGGTTGGCAGCTAGCGACTATTGTAATAAATATACAAGTAGCTAAGGAAGTGTTTTTTTGTTTTGTGAGGGACTTCCTTAGTAAAATAAAATAATGAAAGAGAGTACGTACGTAAGCACTACAATGGGTAGTCATGTTTTTTAATATCTCTCATAGAAAATTAAGTATTTACATTGTAAAACTCATGTTAATTGTTAAAGTTTGGACACTATAGCAGTCACAAGTGTTCCAAATATATTGTATCTTGTTTTTGAGAGTTGTTTCAGTGGCATTTAACGTAGGATAACTATTGCATTCTGAGACCCTTTTCCACAGAGTTCGAGTCCAAGGTCACCCCAGAGTCCAAGATACTCGATACAATCATCCGAGTGGGATTCTTCTCGGAAGTCCTCGCAAGCAGGTAACTGCTCCCGCTAATGGTAAAACCTTTAGATGGATAATGAATTATGTTTTTAAGAACCTCCCGAAGTGCGTCTAACTCAAGGCGATGATTCGGAAAGAGAACCCTCAACAGCTGATATTTTCAAAGATATGATCACACAAAAGAAAAATATTCTCTTCAGCAAGCTGGCGTCATTCGATTCTGATGTAAGTCGAGTCTGAAAATACATGCATGCTATAATACGTGTTCCAATTTGAGTTACTCCATTTCAAATATTGATATTATCTCTCTCGATCCACTTCAGGTAGAGTATATCTCTTAAATATAAGAAATAATGACGTCGACAGTCTTCGCATGTTAGATAAAGAGCGCTCGAAGTTAAAGTATTAGTATTAGTATCTTGTATGCGCATTCGTTCGTTCAGGCGAAGATCTTTACATTCATCCGATCGGCAAATTTCGACTTGTAGAATACTCCAGTCAATAGAGAATAGTACCTGAAAAAAATTTCATATCGGAAATTCAATCTGCCACTAATGACAGATGCACCATCATAGCTTTGAGCTATTACTTTGTGTGGATTGTTTTTTAATACGGGATTTAAGACATTTAAGATGCATTCAGCAATTGATTTGGCGTCGTGTCCGTCGAGCACGTAAAACCTCCAGAAGCTCTCAACAGGTCGCCCTTTACAGAAATATCTAAAAACTACAACCAACTGAAATTCGCAAGCTACGTCCGTCGTTTCGTCGGCAATGACTGCAACAAAAGGGGAATTTTCTATTTCTTTCTTAACTTCCTCATGATAAATATCTAACATGCACTCAAGAAATTCATTTTGGATTGTCTTTGAGGTACCCTTAAAAGCATTCGAGCTTTGAATATGTTTTTTTTAAGTCTTTATCCAATTCGGCGCTAAAATTTACCAGTTCCTTAAATATGCCCCTATTTGCTGAACGTTCCTTTTCATCGTGACCCCTTAACGCTAATTCAAACGCACCACAAAACCGTATACAGTTAATTATTTGCTTTAAAACATATCTATTCTTATCCACTTCATCATTATGTTTAATGAGAGCAGTCCGATGAAGCGAGT
>CAXKVY010000627.1:0-106337 GCA_964058915.1 Tetropium fuscum
AATACAAGTAGATATGCAAAACAATGTGTGAGAGCAATATTAAATGAATAAACTCTAATAATATATTATAGGTTTTAACAGCACTTAATTTTTATGCAACTGGTAGTTACCAATTAGCTGTTGGGGTAAATAAATAAATAAAAAAATGGGTTTCTCTTCATGAATTCGACGCTTATTTTTTTTTGTTTCTCTGACATATTAGTACCCTTTTCGGTCATTGTTTACTTCAGAGGCTTTTGGACCACACTCTAAAACTATTACACTACTAAAACACCAACAAAAATATTCAAAAAAGCTTTGTAACATAGAAGTGACAAGTGAGGTATTTCAAACTGAAAATGACACAAATATGTAAAATTGCGATGTTGCCACATGGGTCGTTTAAAACCGATCATCGCTTTAAAAAGAAATGAGCGGCGTCAAAAATTGCTCACGAAAGAAACATTTGTTTTTGTGCAAACGCTTTTTCGTAAACGTTTAAAAACGACTGTTCCCAACAATTTCACCCCCGGGATTTTAAACCGCGTGCGTAGCACGCGCTAAGTGGAAAAGTAGGGCCGCGCAAGGTGATAAATACCCGAGACGCAGCGAATTAGGTCTCTTTCATTTCCTTTGGTTCGCTGATATACAGAGCTAATGTACCTTTGATAACTTATCGGTTTTACTTTTCTAAATTCATTGTTTTCTACGTAGTGTCTGGAAGAACAGGTACATCTGATTGTAGTGTAACGAAGTGGAAATATTTTTCCACTCGTTACTTAAAATTGTACTGTCATTGCTATATTGTTTTAATTATTAAGCTAAGTAGGATTATATTTTCGTATTTATAAGTTACTATTGACCGTATAAGTCCGTTTCTTTTTCGACAAGCATTGTTATTTTATTTTAAATTCAGTTCTGCTTACAACGTGCATACAAATAAATATTTCCTGGGAAATCTCGCCTACAAAATACGATTTCCAATATCAAGAAAACTATCCGCAGGCCGGCTCGATATCATCGAGCGCGCGCCGGAACAATATCGAACACACATGATAACGCTTCGGAAATTCATGGTAGGGAGTCGGTCCCCACCGCGCCGAAAGATTTAATAAAACTAGAGCTCCCACACTGAAACAGTCAGTCTGTGTCCGAGACTCCCAGCAGCCAGAAGCCCCAACAGCAGCAGCTTCGCCTACCTGAACCGTCTAGTAGTTCCAGCCGTAATCCGAGACCAGAAGTAAACCCTATACATGCAGTACAGGACTCAGGAAGGACGACATCCAGAAGCCATACCAGACTGGAGCGAGTACGCGATTTCCTTCGAATCGCGGTTTCTACCAACAACCGGTCGCAAGGCCTTCTTGTTGGTAGCTGCTGACAACCGGTCGAAAGGCCTTCTTGTCAGCGTCCCCAGTTGGCAACCGGTCGAAAGGCCTTCTTGCCAACACCCCAGTTGACAACCGGTCGAAAGGCCTTCTTGTCAACTCCCCAGTTGACAACCGGTCGAAAGGCCTTCTTGTCAACAAATACGCTTCTATTATACACGCCGACATTAGTAAAGGTGCACTTCAATCTAACAGTACTCGCTCGCTCACTTTAACTGGTATGGTAAGTCAAATCATTTAACTGACCATTTCCGATTAACACCTGAGTTCTCGAACTTTCGATCGGTCCGCATGCTTACACTGTTGCTTCTTCCCTCGAACTGTATTTGTAACCTGCGTGTCTGATAACCGCTCACCGCTTAAACTTACGCCACAAGCCCATTGTACCATAGTTATTCATTATCATCCCGTAGTATTTTCTCATACCACGCTTTCCTCGCGCTACGCTAACTCCATCGGATACTCCCGCTGAATCATTAACCAAGTATGACGTAGGCAGACTGAATAACCTGTAGATAGTAGTGTAGATTGTTTGTTAGACAAGGATAGAAATACAAAAAGATGTCCTGAAGAATAAATAAACTTGTTGTAACCAGATACCTGTGTATTACTGTAGATAAGGTCTATATATAAGTCACGTGACTCCTGGATTACTGCCTGTCTCCACTCGCAGCTACCCGTGGCCCTTACAGAACTGCCTGTAAGGAAAAGTGGTCTATAAACACTATAAACAGACAGTGGCGCTCGAATAAAAACTCCGCACCGAACGCTGAGCGTCACAGTAGCTTATATATATATATATATATATATATATATATATATATATATATATATATATATATATATATATATATATATATATATATATATATATATATATATATATATATATATATATATATATATATATATATATTGATATATTGTTTTAAGGTATATTAGTCAGCCCGGTATATGTTCGGGCCGTTCGTTCGCCCGGCACTTGTAATACATAGACATGTATATATAGTATTACACTTATAATACAAGACATGTATATATTGAAGAAAAACAATATATGAACAATGTTTATCCCAAGGAAATATCGAGGGGTAAGAATATGATGAGAATAAAAATTATTTATATAATTAGGTTATAAGTCAGCCCGTTGACTCGGTTAGCCCATCTTTATATGTATACATATGCTATTCGTCTATTGGTCAGCCCAGCGGTGTTGCCATTACGTGGCTAGATGATTTTAACTCCTTCTCGGGTTTGGTCTCCTTTTATTCATTTACGCGGGACACCTTTCTTTAGCGCATGTTTATATGTGTTGCTCAGTTTCATTTATTATCAATATCATTTTATTTATTGGTTATATTAGAAGTAAAATTAGCTCAACTCGAAATTCTATGAACCCACAATTTTCTAAACAATAGGAATAAAATGTACAAATTTTAAACTTTTGCATATTAGTAAATAGGTTAATATCGACATACACTCATTTGTTCATTTTAAAACTTACCACCCCCTGTAATTGAAAAAAGTCAAATATTTGAGAATTCTATGTTTTTTCAAATTTAAAATTTCTCACATTCAAGAGGTTTTGTTATGTTCATTGCCCTCAAGCTCTAGCAACCTCAATTTTTAAATCATAAATGGAACCACGTGTTCACATAAATTCAAAGCTCTTTTCATGGCGAATAGAGCAGGGTTCGGTCAAGTTGGCCCTCCAACTGCAGTAACCAAACCAAAATGTGCGTCATAATTTTGCACACTGTACCCCGTGTTGTAAAACGTATGAAAGGGGCCAAATTGACGGTTGCGCCCCCTTGTGCGCGAATGTAAATACTTTTACAGGTTGTACACGTTCACTCTTCACAGCCTCTTGAAAAATTACCTTCAGTTCCTCCCATGCCCTAGGTAAAAACCATTTTGTAGCCTTTATAATCATTAAATTTTGAACAATTTTGCACACCATTTCCAAATTTTGTAGATCCTCAGATATGCCCCCAAAGCCTTGAAAAATTACCTTTAGCCCCTCCTCCGCCCTTGGTAAAAACCAATTTCTTGCCTTTATAATCATTAAATTTTGCACACCTATTTCCAAATTTTGCACAGCCTCAGCTCAGCTTCCACAACGTCTTGAAAAATTGCGTTCAGCCTCTCCCTCGCCCTAAGTAAAAACCATTTTCTAACCACTATTATCGTTACATTTTGGACAATTTTGCACGCCTATTTCCAATTTGTGCACAGTCGTAGATTAGTCTCTACAGCCCCTCGAAAAATTACTTTCAGGCCCTCCCTCGCCCTAGGTAAATAACCATTCTCTGGCAATTATAATTATTCAATTTTGCACACCCATTTCCAAATTTTGCACAGCCTCAGATTAGCTTCCATAGCCTCATGAAAATACCTTCAGCCACTCACACGCTCTAGGTAAAAACAATTTTCTACCCGATATAATCTTTAAATTTTGCACAATTTTACATACCCATTTAAAAATTTTGCACAGTATCAGATTAGCCCTCACAGCCTCTTGAAAAAATACCTTCAGCCCCTCCCCCACCCAAGGTAAAAACCCTTTTTAGCAATTATAATCTTTAAATTTTGCACACCAATTTCAAAATTTTGCACAGCCTCAGATTAACCTCACCAGGTTTCCACAACCTCACCTTCATTCAGCCCCTCCCACGCTCTAGGTAAAAAACACTTTCTACTCATTATAATCTTTAAATTTTGCACAATTTTGCATACCCATTTCTAAATTTTGCACAGTCTCAGATTAACTCCGCACAGCCTATTGAAAAATTACACCGATTAAAATTACGGAAACAACGGGCCACACTCCTAACTTTTGTTTATAAACATATTGTTCAAATCCGTAAAAAATTATTTAATGTAAAATTAAAAATGCAAGAAGTATATTGCAGTTGTACAAATCCTATAATTAATTCAATTTAACATAAAATTGAAATATATTTAAGAAGGGAGTTTTGTAATGTAAATAAAAATTATCCCCAGTTATGATTGTTTTTTGAGAGTAGCTCTACGATTGTTTTGAAACGAAGCTGAACAGTAGAGTGCAGCTTCAGTGTATCAAAAAAACCTATTTATAATGGCTAGAAAATACCTAGGGCGGGGGAGGTGCTCAAGGTAATTTTTCAAGAGTCTGTGGCTAAACTACAATGGTTAGAAAATGGTTTTTACCTAGGGCTTGGGAAGGGCTAAAGGTAATTCTTCAAGAGGTTGTGGGGGCTATACTGAGGCAATTTCAATCTGACCCCCTCCCATAAGTTTTCCCTTTTCAGTTACCTAAAGAGCAAGGTGTGCAAAAGTCGGGATAGAATGTGTAAAATACGTGCAAAATTAGGACGTATATTTCGGTTTAGTTACAGCAGTTGAGTGGGTGGTAAATTGACCGACCCATACAGCAATGTATTATTTTTGGAAATTGGTTGAGATTTAACAAAATCATTTAAAAACATTTTAAAAAATGTAGCACTTGCACCTGTATCTGCACGTAGCTGTTAAACGATTTTGTAAATCTTGAATGTAGTGGTGGCTTTTTGTAAACTGATTTGAAATACCCCCATAGGTAAAAGTCATTTGGACTGAGATCAGGAGATCTAGCAAGTCATTCTATCGCCCTCTTCTTCCTATTCACGTCAGAAAATTTGATAATATTAACAATTTTGTGTTATTTGTATAATTAATAAATTGTGCAATTTGAATAATTTTGTAATACCTCATGCAATTACCAAAAATGATATACTGCTGTATTCTCCGTGAAAAGGGCTTTCAAATGATGTGTAACACGTGGGGTAGTTCCATGTAAGATTTTAACATTGGGGACTGTCAAAAATGTTCCCCCTGAAATAAAAATCGACGTGTCTCGGCGAATTCTTAAATATTTTCCGGTTTTTCAATTACGGGGAGTGGGAAGTTATAAAATGAACATAGTGTATATTATATATATTATAAATACCGCTTCCGCTTTCACGAAAACTGTCGCCATTTAAAAAATTATTAAATCAAACATTTATTCCGATTTGGCATGAAATTTGCTACACCATCAAAATTTTTCACATTTTCCTCAAATATAGATATTCTACATCTACACGTTTTTTTTTCATTCAGTATCTTTAATTTTTACATCCGTTAACATGGGTATAATTTGTGCTAATTTTTTAGGAAGCATCTCTAGAAAAACGCAATTTGATTTGTACACATATTCTAAAATATGTTTAATAAATATATATTTTTTAATTCCGCATAAATTTGAAATATAACAAAAAATAGCTCAGATTTTTTATCTATCAATAGATAAAAAATAATTATTATTATATTTATTATTGAACATACTTAAAATAATTATTAACTTGCCACTAAAAGTGTTTGAAATGGCAGAATATAATTTAAAGCTCACTATATAACTGGAAATTAAATATGACGAAAATAAAATTAAAAAAATCTATCCTGATAACAACTGACTCCATATCACAATAACTTGCTACAATACACACCGGTTTGGTATCGTCACAATCCTCTGTTAACTTTATTCTTAATATTTCATACGCATTACCACCGTTGCCAAGTTTCGGGCTAACCAATGTACCATGCATTAGAAATATCTGTATAAAATTGGGCTGACCAATAACATTTTGTCGTAAATATGTATATCCGTCAACAGCGCTATCTGCACGGAATTTTTGTGAACTATGAGGCGTATAAGCTATATGTAAATTGACCATTTGTCGCCCCTCCCCAAAACATGTCAAAAGCAATATTACACTCCCTCCTATCGATTAAAGCATGTATACAGTGCGATTTCTTGGTGAGCCCAAAGTCGGGACGACGAGCGACAGATTGGGCTGACAAAAGACCGCTTCATATATTGTATGGGCTTACCAATGACCATAAACACATCTATATATATATATATATATATATATATATATATATATATATATATATATATATATATATATATATATATATATATATATATATATATATATAAATATAATTATATATATTTTATACATAAAAATAAGAAGAAAAATAGGTAGATGTCTTACAGTAGCAAGGCGTATAAGCGCTACACAGCGTAGAAGTAACAGGATTTATAGCATATTATATGGTATATGTAAGAACTAGGGAGTATTTTTTGTTGTGTCACGAAGTAGATTGATAATTGCAGTATAGGCGTATCATAGGTAGGGTATATATTATGTGGGTAGATGGGAGTGCAAAACGTAAAGCAGAGTTTGTTGTTAGAGATTATAGATATATATATATATATATATATATATATATATATATATATATATATATATATATATATATATATATATATATATATATATATATATATATATATAAATATTATATATATATATATATATATATATATATATATATATATATATATATATATATATATATATATATATATATATTTTTTTTTTAATATGGGATAATTATTAACTCCACTGTTGTGCGATAATTGTTATATGATTATATAAAAACTTATGAAAGATATTTATCAAATTGAAATTTATGATGTATGAAATGTTCTAAATGTTAATATTTTTAGATTGATATAATAACAGTGATAGCATAGCGAAGAAACGTCTAATAAGTTTTCAGGATACTTACACTATTTCTTCCCTATTGAATCCTTCATATGGGCCAGTTCTATGAACACTAATTTATATTTTGAGAAGGATCACTTCGAACAAGAGTACCCTATAGTCATTAGGGGGGGTCCAATTAGGTCTACGTAAATTTTTGCAAGATTAGAATTTTACGACTGAAGCAATTTTCCAAACAGAGAATGAATCTGTGATTCTGAATGAAACAAATAATTAATTTGTGAATAATAAGCGTGTTTTGTTAATTCAATTAAATTTGAGTTTGTCTCAAATTATAGTATTTAAATTATTTTCTGAAAAGTTTCAAAATAATAATAAGAAAGAAGTATTTATATATGGCTAATTTTATTATCATATGATGCAAATAAATAAATGAGTTCTGAAGAAATACCCAACGCAAAACCTACCTAACTTATTCTAATACATGGTACTATCCCTCTGGTACAATATATACTTAAAATTATCAATGTTTGAGATGGTTGTTACCTTATAACAGGGGTGGCGAACCAATGGCACGCGACACAATATTTTGGGCACGCCGCCGATCAAAGTTCACTATAAAGTATTATATTACGAACGAACGCGAGTGATCCTACACTTCGGAGTGTTCGGGCGCGGTGCTCGGGGCAGAACATGAGAAACCATGCCTTTACGTGAGAAACCAAGAGAAGAAAAAATTACTGAACGAATTTATTTCTATAATTGATTCTTCAATTCATTTAATTCATTTTCAGCGAGATTTTCTCTGTTCAAAGAATTTTCGTAAAACTCCCTCCTATCGATTAAAGCATGTATACAGTGCGATTTCTTGGTGAGCCCAAAGTCGGGACGACGAGCGACAGATTGGGCTGACAAAAGACCGCTTCATATATTGTATGGGCTTACCAATGACCATAAACACATCTATATATATATATATATATATATATATATATATATATATATATATATATATATATATATATATATATATATATATATATATATAAATATAATTATATATATTTTATACATAAAAATAAGAAGAAAAATAGGTAGATGTCTTACAGTAGCAAGGCGTATAAGCGCTACACAGCGTAGAAGTAACAGGATTTATAGCATATTATATGGTATATGTAAGAACTAGGGAGTATTTTTTGTTGTGTCACGAAGTAGATTGATAATTGCAGTATAGGCGTATCATAGGTAGGGTATATATTATGTGGGTAGATGGGAGTGCAAAACGTAAAGCAGAGTTTGTTGTTAGAGATTATAGATATATATATATATATATATATATATATATATATATATATATATATATATATATATATATATATATATATATATATATATATATATATATAAATATTATATATATATATATATATATAAATATTATATATATATATATATATATATATATATATATATATATATATATATATATATATATATATATAATATTATATATATATATATATATATATATATATATATATATATATATATATATATATATATATTTTTTTTAATATGGGATAATTATTAACTCCACTGTTGTGCGATAATTGTTATATGATTATATAAAAACTTATGAAAGATATTTATCAAATTGAAATTTATGATGTATGAAATGTTCTAAATGTTAATATTTTTAGATTGATATAATAACAGTGATAGCATAGCGAAGAAACGTCTAATAAGTTTTCAGGATACTTACACTATTTCTTCCCTATTGAATCCTTCATATGGGCCAGTTCTATGAACACTAATTTATATTTTGAGAAGGATCACTTCGAACAAGAGTACCCTATAGTCATTAGGGGGGGTCCAATTAGGTCTACGTAAATGTTTGCAAGATTAGAATTTTACGACTGAAGCAATTTTCCAAACAGAGAATGAATCTGTGATTCTGAATGAAACAGATAATTAATTTGTGAATAATAAGCGTGTTTTGTTAATTCAATTAAATTTGAGTTTGTCTCAAATTATAGTATTTAAATTATTTTCTGAAAAGTTTCAAAATAATAATAAGAAAGAAGTATTTATATATGGCTAATTTTATTATCATATGATGCAAATAAATAAATGAGTTCTGAAGAAATACCCAACGCAAAACCTACCTAACTTATTCTAATACATGGTACTATCCCTCTGGTACAATATATACTTAAAATTATCAATGTTTGAGATGGTTGTTACCTTATAACAGGGGTGGCGAACCAATGGCACGCGACACAATATTTTGGGCACGCCGCCGATCAAAGTTCACTATAAAGTATTATATTACGAACGAACGCGAGTGATCCTACACTTCGGAGTGTTCGGGCGCGGTGCTCGGGGCAGAACATGAGAAACCATGCCTTTACGTGAGAAACCAAGAGAAGAAAAAATTACTGAACGAATTTATTTCTATAATTGATTCTTCAATTCATTTTCAGCGAGATTTTCTCTGTTCAAAGAATTTTCGTAAAAACTCAAGTCTATTATGTATCTACCCTGATGTGACCTCATTCGATAAACTGAACTTGTCCCAATTAGATTTGTTGGAAATTGAAAAATTTTAAATGCAGCTGATTGATTTCCAGTCTAGTTCAATATGGATTCAAAAATTTATTGAAACGAGGAGAGAGTTGGAATTAATTATTGAAACAGAAAGATTGATATGTAATATAAGTAAAAATGCCAATAACAAAATTTTAGAAACATGGAATTCGTTACCAGACACATTTAACTGTTTGAAGAAGCTGGCTGTGCTATTCTAACTATATTTTCATCTACCTATGACTACGAGTCATTATTTTCAGAGATGAATAACATTAAAGACTCGCTTAGAAACCGTTTGACAGATGACTCCACTTTGGCATTCATTCTGATAAAAGTAACATCTTACAACTCAAATATAAGTTATTTGTCATCAACTCTGTAACAACAGAAGTCACACTAATGTTACTTTAATCTGAATTACGCATATAACTGAAACATTGCAATATATATTTTTTTTGTAGTAAATAAAAAGTTTTGAGTTGATAGTACTTAGTATTATTATTTTCCCAATAATTACGAAGTCAAAATTACTTGACGGCACGCCTATGGCCCCATTAAACATTTCTTTAGGAAAAATGGCACGTTGATACATAAAGGTTCGCCACCCCTGCCTTATAACTTTTGTGTTAATCCTTTAATTTTGAGATGCACAACACTTAGCACTAATTTCCACGACACTGGTTTGTTAACAGCTGATGCTGGGCACTGGTGGTGTCATCTACCGGACGCCGCCGTACGATCTGGAACGCTGCGACCACTCGACTATTATTTACTCTGGAACGCCTCAAATTGTGGATCATCGGATTCTCCACTTTTACTGCTTGTTTACATTTAGAAATTCTTATAAATTGACTTCTTTTCCTTTTCTTCTCACCTCTAGTATTCTGCAGGCTGGGGACGCTGTCAGATCTCCACTTTTAACGTCTTAGTTTCGACGAAAACACTTAATATGCAGTTATTTCTGCTCGAAAACTTTTCCCTCTGGTACTCATCTTATTTTTTTCTAGTAATTAATTTTCTATAAAGTTTAACTATTAAATTTTAACAAAATTTTATAAAAATTATTAGCGGAGCTTTTCTCTCCTTGAACGCTATGGCTGAACTCTTTTGCATTGTTACATGTAACCACGGATATGCCGTATATGAAAAACAGTTGCGTTCCTGGATACTAATTTCTTTCTTATTATTATTAAACAATCTGACCAATCAGATTAATGTCTATTATTTTATTTATTTAATTTTACGTCTAACTCCTATAATTCGAATTTTACTTAATTTAATAATGAATTCTAAACTCTATACTATCATCAGATTTACTTTCTGTCGACTAACTTCGGTGTTTAATTTAGGCGCCATATCTACATTGCATTCTTCTTCGCGACTACGGACTCGCGAACCCCGTTTATACCATTCTGCTTTCGCATTAATCTTTAGATCTAGACACAGTTTATTTATGTTTGATATGTCCGGATAGTGGAGTAGTGTAGTACTAGGATGTAGTAAATATTCACTGGTTTATTACGTGTTACAAAATTTCGGGTTATTTTACATACTACTTATGACCACATTTTAACCATGTAAGTAAATTTTATGTATATAAATCCTTAACCTAACAGAGTAGATTTTTAACCGTTTATCTTTTTCTTTCTTTCTGGAAACCCCGCCCTTTTATATAAAAGGTTTCAGGACTATATCTAGGCTAAAACATCCTTAAAATCCACTCATATTAAGCCGTTATGGGATTTGCGTGTCCTTTCTGCCGCTATTCGTCACGTTACCAAACTAAATTTAAGGAGCCAGTAGACCTTTTGGGAAAGTCTTAATTAGGGGCAGTAATTTGATCTCCGCAGGTCGTCGATAATATCGGACTCTAATATATATTATCTGGTGGCAGTACGCTACCTCCCTATTAAAAACCCACCCCTTAGGCAAGTCTTAGCAGGGCGCGACTTCGGGGTGCCCACCTTTTACCCTAAGGGTGTGCGCGTTACAGACATTAATGGAGACATTGCTGGTTAACTATCTTACCAAGTTAAGCATTTATTGTTGTGTCCAAATAAAATAAAGGGTGTCTCAAAATTAACGCAAGATTTGAATTAAATAGAAAACAGTTTTTAGTCTTGATTGTTATTTTTTTATTGAATCAGAGAGTACATAGGATAGGGTTATTTATGGAATAACACATCGGGCAAATGGCCTCCTCGGCTTTGCAGTTTGTCGAAATTTCCCATGACCATTCTGCATAAATGTGGCTGAATTTCGTTGATGCAGCGTTGAAACTCCTCCTTTAATGCACGGGTGGTTGTGGGCCTGTTGACATAGACCTGTGATTTCAAATAACCCCATAAAAAGAAATCTAATAGTGATAAATCACACGATCTAGGGGGCCAATTCTGATCACCGAAACGAGAGAGTACACGGCCTGGAAATGTCTCATGCGGTAATTGAATTGTTTCAAGGGCTGTATGGCATGTGGCACCGTCTTGTTGAAACCACATATTGACCACATCAATATCATTCAATTTCGGCAGAAAGAACTGTGTTATCATGTCGCGATATCGAGCACCAGGAACAGTCACTGCTTGACCAGCCTCATTTTCAAAAAAATATGGTCCAATTATGCCCCCAGCCCAAAATCCAAACCAAACAGTGACACGTTGTGGATGCATTTGTTTTTCGACGCACATGTGGGTTCTCCGAACCCCAAAAGCGGCAATTTTGGCGATTAACAAAGCCATCAAGGTGAAAATGTGCTACATCGCTTAGGATGATGTTGCTCGAAAAATCAGCATCCAGTTGATGTTCAATAATCCATTCAACGATTTCTCTTCGATGTGCATGGTCATTAGGTTTCAGTTGTTGCGTTAATTGAATTTTGTAAGCATGAAGACACAGATCTTTAGTGAGTATACGCTGTAGAGCTTCTTGAAATTTGCAATAATTCTTGTCCACGACGCCGAATTGAGGTTCCTTGATTGTCACCGACACTCTCACGCACTGCTTCGATATTGACATTTGAACGGCTTGTTCTTGGACGCCCAGTGTGTTTGGCGTCTCCAACGGATCCAGTCTCCCTGAATTTTTCAATTAATCTCTTCACAGTTGACGAAGTTAAAACACTATTCCGACCATATTTTGTATGAAATTTTCGAACTGCGGCCGCCAAGCTTACATTATTTTTGAAATATTGTTCAATAATGAAGACACGTTGTTCTATTGTGTAACGCTCCATTTTTACTAACCCTAAACTGTCAGCTATCGAATTGTTTTTTGTTTAGGGTTGCCAACACTTTACTGCACAAATGGCGGCAAATTCAAATCTTGCGTTAATTTTGAGACACCATTTAGATGCCCTATGAAAGAACTGAAGGTAGAAACCTGAAACCTGCAATCCAAAAAGGCTTGCCTCCTCTGGAGATCTCGGAAACGGTCCCAGAAATATTGGGAAAATATATGTTTGCCAAAAAACATAATTGTTTGGCAACACATCATTATTAATTAAAACATATTTATTACACTTACTAAACATAATTATTCGGTCAATTACAACAAAAGAAAAGTAGGTAGTACCTATGTAGTAATTTTATCTAGTAATTTACAAAAAATATTGCAAGAAATTACTTAGAATTACGATTTTTACAAAAGATAAACAAAATAGTATTCCATATTTAGTACCTTATCTGTTCCGTGCTTTAACTGCTCCACTTTGAACATTCTTAAATAAAACCCCAATACCGACTTTTTATCAAAAGCTGGTTAAAATCCTTATTCCTTCAATCAATTTCCAAGTAAAAAGCTAATGCGGAATGCTAATAAAACCTTAATTTAATGTCAAAGAAATGTTACAAATATGGAGACTAGGAGAAATAATTATTGATGAATCGTGTCTTTAAAACGTGAGCTGTATGCATAATAATAGATGCAAATGTACATAATAGATGCAAATGTAGAGTAAAAGAATGTGAGGCAGTTGTTGAGACAAAGAGTACCTAGGTACATAGCTAGGTAAAACATGTAATACAAAATTATAGAAAGCAGGTACAAAAAATTTAACAAAAGATAATCCCAAGTGTCAAAGCTGATTTTTTAAATATTTTTTGTAGATGCCTGTTTATATAACAGACATGCAATTAAAATAGCAAAATAGCAGAAGATAACCGACATAATAGGTACTATACCCTGGTTCCGAAATAGTGTGGAGTGATTCATCACCAGCATATGGACGGCTCAGGGAAATGAGGGGCGAAGGCAACGAAATTCCATAGGCGTATCATTTCAGAGGGAGCAGAATAAAAAAAATTAAATAAAATATCCAAGTTATTAACATTGTTTTTAAGTGTACTTGTGAGGGTTCTTTTATTATCTTAAGAATATTCCTTCGTATACATTTTTGATCATTTTCAGTTCTCCTCCTGTCAAATTCGGTAGCTTATGATTGGAATTATTGGTTTTAGAACCACTACTACTCGCATTCGTCGCTTCCATCGCATAAAAACCACTAAACACTCGCGTATAACACAATATTATAATTAATTTATATTGCGAATCAACCGTACATAAAACATAATGCAACGCCACTGTCGCGCCAAAACATACATTCATGAAACAGCGCATGCGTCAATATATCCAAGGAAATCTCGAGTCTTTACCTCTGACCAATGAAATTTAATTTAATTTAGAACCGCCTAAAACTCACCAATGAGAGCGGTAGACCCGCTTACTATGAGTTCTGCCCACCATTTCTATAGAGTGTACACAAATTTGCACACTAAGAAATTCTGTGATCCATTGCAAATAGGCAGACCGCTCAACTGTGATACTCAATAGGTGGTGTGATATTATGTATGAATCACTCCACACTATTTCGGAACCATGGTATAGGAGATAAATAAGACATGGACCAAAAAACAAAATGTAGGAAAGGAATGGTTCTTAACAAAAATTGGTATTTTTAAAGAATTTGGTTACGAAATTATTCCACCGAGTGTTTTAAAATTAGGGTTATATAACAACCTTTTAGTTAACCCTGTATAATACCTAAACCGTCCTCAGTTAACAAAAGACTGGATATGCAAGTTGAAATTAGTCGTTTTATCTACAGTATTCTAAAAAAATTATCAAAATTGGACTAAAAGTAAAAAAGTTACGAGACCTCAAATTTTCGCAAATAGGCGCGGTGTGATAATTTTGAACAGCAGTTTATATATATATATATATATATATATATATATATATATATATATATATATATATATATATATATATATATATATATATATATATATATATATATATATATATATATATAATGTAATATATTGAATGTATGTATATATTAGCTTTTAAGTTCTTTGCTATTCATATTTGTTTTGCGAAAAGAAATCTTGGGTTTGTAGCAATTCATTAGGTACATAGAGAAATAAGCAAATAGATGAATAATAAGGAAGGCACACTTACCAGTTGTATATCTGAGTACGTATGAATTGAGTACAAAATAAATGACAAATTTCCATATATCAATATTTTTATATAAATAATTCTTACAGATTTAGATACAAATATAACAATGGCACAGTTTAAAAAACAAACAATAAAATATAATTCTTATAGAAACAATAGAGCGTAGGCGAAGAAACAATAGAGCGTAGGCGAAGAAACAATACCGCATTAATACCGCTAAGTCGCATTTTCTCGGAAATCGAGATTTCGTGTTTATCATTGTTTGGCGCCAATTATTGTGCCAAATAGAGTACTAAATAATACCGCCTAAGATTTTTGCGCTGAGAATTCCGCCTATGTGTAAAACATAAGGTTTATTTGTGAGGTTATACTTGTAGGTGTTTCCAAGTGAGTAAATGTGTTTATAGGTAAGACAAATTTATTATTTCTATATTATGCGATACCTGGATCACTCTTGAGACTGAAAACAACAGTTTGTTATAGATTTAAAATTTAGGAATATAAAAACGTTCCTAAAGATAAATGTGCTGCTAGGCGGTATTAAAATTAAATAATACAGGTTTAAGAAGAGTGACAGGGGATTCAGACGGTAATTTCTCAAATTAAAAAAAAATATTTTATTTTTCCTAATTTCATTGCCTAATGCGAATGATTTTTAATATAATTAAGTGCTGTGTAATACTGTCCACTTAACTGTCCCTCCCCCACTTTTCTGTTATTCCTGTACTTCCAAAGAAAAAAAAATCCAACAAAAGTTGTAGGGCTTTTTGTATAGTTTTCAAATAGATATCAACTATAATGTTTTTCTAGCATACTCGATCGAATATGCGATAATGTATAATTTAAAAGCAAATATTTAGACTATTAACTATTAAAAGTATTATAATATTCTATCAGACTGAAATTCTACGTCTAAAAAGAAAATAAAATACAGGGTGTTCCATCAAAAATTTATTTTAGGTTATATTAGTATATAAGTTTGGCATTTATTTTTCAATGGTTTTTTTAGATGTCATATTTGGAAACTTTATAGAAAGCCCTACTTTAGATTTTTTGTAATTAAAAGAATAACAGAGAAAAGTGGGGAGGGAAAGTTAAGTGGATCACACTATAAAAAAAACACCGTTGTTTTAACTAATCCATAAGCATTGTATTTTTGCAGATACGGACGACCAAGAAGAAGGCGATCAATCCATAAATAATGAGGTGGAACATAACGACGACCAGATATGTTTTCGGATTCCGAATTTTATTGTTCCAGACTCTCAAAGAATATCAAAGCAATCGAAATCATCAGTTCTTATTGAATGAAGGGTTTTTAATATTACCTTATAAAGATAATAGAAAATGTTCTTTGACCCTTGATGAAAAACAACCCTTAGTCACACAGGAGATGCTACAACTACAACTAGATGTCCAATATTTTTGAAACCTACAAACCTTGACCATGGATGATGCTCAAGTCACAACTAATAAAATTTTAACCGAGATATTTCCAGTGGTAAATGATCAGGGTTGTTTCATGATGTAGAAAGAGAGGAACGCAAAATGGGCGCGGCTTGTAACTATCAACTGTCGGAAATCGGAAGAAAGGACATGCAATCAGGCAACAGTGGAAATAAGATGAAATTTGTTTTATTCATATTGGAAAATTATGAACAGGGGCCAAACAAACTGGGTTTATTGTAAACTCAGTAGAAACAAATGCAGTGAAACGTCGCAAAACTCAGAATGAAGACTCTAGAAAAGGAGTCATTGAACTATCACTTCACTATCAATGGAACTCGGAAAAACGTCTGCATGTTGACATGTCTTAATACAGTCGGAACCAATTGTTACTTCAATGAACCAATTGTTACTTCAATGGCTCAACTCTATACACTTATTTTAGGAAGTTTTACAAGAAAATGCCAACATTGTCAGTAAATATACTTTTGAATCAATTTTCAAGTAAGAAATCTTATTATTTAACCCTAGGAAAGATCAATGTGATTTATGTTATTTGTACCAGGCTGGAAATGTGTCTGTAGAGCAATACAAAAATCATACAGTTAAAGAAAGAGCCAGAAAAGAGAAAAACGACGACAGGAGAAGGCAAATGCAGGAAAAATTCAAGTTTGCACCCAAAATTTACAAGCAGTAAAATTAGCTATATTTACAAAAGAAAGTGCATTTTATTACAGGAAAAAACCAAACGTACATAATTTCATAACCTCCTCAGTCATGTTTCATGCTATTGGTTTGACAAAACTACTTATGACCTTCCATCGTCGATATTCGCGTCATGTATTATTGATACATTATCTAAATTCTGGAACAAAAGAGATTACCGGTTTCACTTTGGTCTGACGGGTGTAACTGTCAAAATAGGAACACCGTGCTATCCAACATGCTATTGATACTACGTCAGGAATACAAAGTCACCCAAAGGTGGAATACAAAGATAATGACGTTGGAAACGCATGTTTGAAACTCGGGTGTTGCTTACTGTAGTAATAGAAGCAGATTCCCTCAATTTTTTTCAAAACCATCATTAAATGTTCTGATTTAGGTGGTTGTTTTCCTTTATAATTTTTCTATTAAATATGTGCTTGTGTGGAGAATGCACTTTATAATGTCTTTTATAGTAAGGAATTTACTCAGATCTGGGTCAGATCATGCACCAAAAAACAGGCAAGTCACTGCGGCACGTCTTGCTCCAAAACTCATGATTCCTGTTCTTGTTGGTATTAAAAATCTTCTTAGACTTAAGTAAAAACAGTGTTGATGTCAAGTTAACTCTTAATAATACATTTACTTACAACAAACCCAATACAGTTTACTATGACTAAAACACAGGAAAACAAAATTGCTAGATTATGCTGCTTGTTCGACAATAGCACTATGAACCATGACTCTCCGTCCATCCAGAAAACTGGCTGCAACTGGATTAGACTAGTTAAATAGAGCATGGTTATTATTTAGAAAGCGACCTTGCGCCTTCTAAGAACTGAAATTAAATTGACAAGAGTTGAGATTTTTTTTCTATTGAAAGTTTGGCTCCAAGTAGAGAGCTAAAAGTACTATGAAGGATTTTTAAAACTATTTTCTTCTATTGTCACAGAAATTTCAAACAGAATTTTTCTGTAACCCGCGGAAATTTTGGATGTCGTAGGATTTTTATAATAAATTCCATATTTCTGAAATTAATTTTGTCTCTATAACCTTAATACAGACTCTGTTAACTTTTTTAAAGCATAAAAGTTATCATTACCCTATTCCTAAATTAATATCCTAATGCTCAAAAAAAGGAAAAATAAGACTGTGGTTCAGCCATGAATATCACATAAATATATACTTGTGACTAATTAAAACACAGATATATAAACGTGTTACTGGAAGAGACGACAGATTAATAACCGCAATATAACTCTTAACTGAAAAGTTAGATTAGAATGAAATGTCAAGCTTCACCTCATTATTGGGATAATGGACTTGTCCAAAACTGTGAACTTCTCTGGCCTTCCGTGTAACTTCCTTTGATTTCACTGGACTTCCGCGTACTTCTCTGAACTTTCTAGGGCAATTCATTTTTACGGAGATTTCCCCATTGCAATATTTTAATGCTTTTAAATCACTACAGTGGGATCGCCAACTACCCGTCCAGGTCTTATCGAGTCGTAAATTGGGAGATTCTTTTTTGAAAAATATTTGAAAAATGCGTGTTAGGAAAGACATTGGTTCAAAGGTTGGTGGGTTCGAATGCATCTTGATTAGCCTCTTACAACTGATATTCCAAAACGCGTTCCTCCTCGTGGTGAACCCTGGTACCGCTGAGATCCAATACGCTAATGCGCTGGAAGGCGCCTATCGGCATATTGGATCTATGCACATGCAATCTGATGGCAGTAAATATTATTGCGCGAACTGGACAGAGCAATCATTATATTGTGATCTGTTCGTCCTACTTCCCCATTGATGTAACCGCTCCCCCAACTGAAGTGATAGCACTACTCAGTAGATAATGTGAGGACAGTGGTCTCCCTCCAGTATTAGAGTGCGACTCCAACTGTCATCACGTATTATGGGGCTGCAGAAGGGATAACCACAGAGGCCGCAGTCTCAAAATCAGGAAAGCGTGTGCATTGTGGACGTGCAGGAGGGTCTTCTGTGGAAGTTGGGGTCTTAATCGCAAGGTTCTCCACTGGCTCTACTGCACCATTGTCAGACCCATCTTAACTTACAGGGCCATGTGGTGGCCCTATGTTGAGAGGAACTCGATGAACATGTAACTGGACAGGGTCCAGAAATTTGCGTGTTTAGGGATAACTGGTGCATTGAGAACAGCTCCCACCACAGGTCTGGAGGTGCTATTAAATCTCATGCCACTGCAAATATTTATTAAATTGGAAGCCATGCGTGCTGTATATAGACTGCGTACGCTGGACCAACTGCAGGCTTGCTCTTTCAGACACTCTCACATGTCGAATAGGGCCACCGAGCGTCGCTCAGTCCTACTCATGATTGGTGACCATATTCCCACTAAACTATGTCCCTCGAACGTCCTGGAGGTGGTAATCCCTGACCGCGAGGAGTGGGGGAGAGAAAGCCCTGATGGTAGACTGCAATAGGACCAACTGGTATACGGATTAATCCAGGGTGGATGAACTGTCCGGTGCCGGAGTCTTTTCTGATCAAATAATGAAATACTTTGTTTGTCCTGGGAGCACATGCTACTGTCTTTTAGGCTGAGGTGTTTGTGATTCTATCTTGTGGGCTGGAGCTGCTAGCCGGCTCACAAAAAACTAGTAGAATCAATATATGCTCCGACAGTAGAGCTGCCATCTTGGCACTTAGTGCCGTTGAAGTGCGTTCAAAACTGGTTCTGGGATCAAGGATTCTTAAGGCAAGACTGTCCCTGAGACACTCTCTCTCCTGCAACACGCATGCGACAGCTGAGACAACCGATGCTGGTACCGAGGGACTATAGAGCTATATCCTAGCCGCCTAGTTGGCTTCATTAAGTCTCAAGAGGCGAGGCGTGACGGTCCCATATTGAGGCCTATATATCATAAGGGCAAACCCCCACCATCTAAATCTAATCTAAAGACATTGGTTTAGATCATCTTACCTCTTTCGTTATATCAGAATACTTTCCTGGAAGGGATATGTCTTTGTTTATCAGCTTTGCCTCGATGGAGCTGTGAACTGAGTCACACGCCATCTGCATGTGATCTTTTGTTAAGAATTTTTGCTCAATGGTGACTTTGTATTCCTGATCAATAGCACGTTGGATAGGACGGTGTTCCTATTTTGATAGTTACACCCCTCAGACCAAAGTATAACCGGAAATCTCTTTTGCTCCAGAATTTTAGATAATGAATCAATAATACATGAAGCGAATGTCAACGATGAAAGGTCAGAAGCAGTTTCGTCAAACCAATAGCTTGAAACAGCATGACTGAAGAGGTTATGAAATTATGTACGGTTGGTTTTTTCCTGTAATAAAATGCGCTTGCTTTTGTAAATAGAGCTAATTTTACTGCTTGTAAATCTTGGGTGAACACATGAATTTCTCCTGCATTTGCTTTCTCCTTGTCGTTTTTCCCTTTGCTGGCTCTTTCTTTAACTCCTGTATGATATTTGTATTCCTCTTCAGACACATTTTCAGCCTGGTACGAACAACACAAATCATATTGATCTTTCCTCGGGTTAAATAATGAAGTTTTCTTGCTTGAAAATTGATTTAAAAGTATATTTACTGAGGATGTTGGCATTTCCTTGTGGAAACTTCTCTAAATGTAAGTGTAGAGTTGAGCCATTGAAGTAACAATTGGTTCTAAGTATTTTCTAATTGTTGATTTGTGGCAGTAGTGGGAGGGCATTTTCGGTAGAGCCAAAAAATTATTTTACAAAATCTGCCCTTTTTTTCCCTAGCAGACGCAACCCTTGCAGAGTGCAGATGAGTCACGCCAGTCGAGGGAGCTATGCCATAATTTTTCGGTTTGTCATCAAGCATTACAAGCATTAACGCATTAAATTGCTTGAAAAAAATTTTGCACTTTGAATTTATCAATACATTTTTCTAACCGTGAAAAACGGCCTTTGATATTTTTCGCTACTACATAACATAAATGGACTATCCCCATCTGTAAACGATTATACCTTAATAGTCTTTTTTTTTTGGCGTAATAAATGGATTTTTGGGCTATATAAAACCATGCGAAACGTCGGCAGATAATTGCCCCCCGTATTTTTATATCGTTAACTATCGCCTAAAGCAATCCGCCGACGGTAAACAAATATGCCAAATCGCAACTTTTTAATACAAATTCGCATTAGCATAAACAAGAGAAAAATTGGAACCCTGATAAGGGGTAGGCCCTCGTAAGGGGTAGGAACCCTCGTAGGGGTAGGGTAAGGTCTAATTGAATCATCTTCTCGCATCAGTCGTGCTGAAACATAAGATCGTGATTATCTTATACTTACCCGTCGCTCAGGATCTGAGTCTTTCGCCGCTTGTCAGGCTCGGATTCCTCTGGATCGTAGTCCCTGGCCAGCCACATCAGCGGGTTCCCGTAGTCATCTGCTATGACGTAGAGCTTCTTGGCGTGATCCCCGATCATCTCCTTGGTCGTATTGTACTTCAGGTCCCTACGGATGATCGAGGGCTTGATCCAGGGTCACCCCAAGGTAATTGACGTTGTTCGCCCACTGGATGATGATGTCCTTTAAAGCGACGTGTCCTGTTGGCCTCTGCTTGCAAACCCTCCGGAACAGCACTACTTGGCTCTTCTCCACGTTGATTTCCACCTTCTATCGGTTCCACCAATCCTAGAGAAGCAATGCGGCTTCGGAAGCGGGTGGCCTGCCTCGCTTGTCAGGATCTGGGGCAGATTGTGATTGTCTGCATAGAAGGCCATGGTGGTGTTGTTCATCTTCGGCATGTCTGCGGTGTATAGGTTGAACAGGTGCGGGAGGCGTAGGCCCCTGGGGCGCTCATGCTTCTAGACCTCTATCGATTGACAGCTCTCCTTCCGCTTTGGCTCGGATGGTCCGGCCTCATAGGTAGGATTCAATCAGCTTGAAGAGGGATACCGGAAAACTAGCGTCCATCATCTTAATGAACAATCCATCGAGCCATACTCTGTTGAAGGCTTTGGCGATGTCCAGGAAGATTGCCTGTGACCTCTATTTGGTTTAAACGCTCAGTGACGGACTCCACTACCCTCAGTGACGGACTCCGCTACCCGCAGCTCTTGCAGCTCCATAATAAGGTTCTGAACGCGAACTGCTCGTCTGGGTTCGCATGTACCTCTTCTGATTTCTCCTTAATCCTGTCCAAGATGACTTTTTGACAATCTTGCTCATCAGTGGCAATAGGCTGATCGGCCTGTAGTTTTGGGGGAGGAGATGGTCCTTCCCGGGCTTGGAGATGAAAATCATATCTGCCTTTTTCCATCTAGATGGAAGATACTGGAGCCTCAGAATAATCAGAGCTACAAGTGTGGCCACTCCTTTACGAGGGAGCTTCCTAAGAATCTGATTTCCTATCCCGGCTCCACCAAGCTTCCAAAGTTTCCGCCTTTTCTCGTTGTCCTCTCTCGCTGTGGATTGGAGGCATTTGTTTTCGGGTGGAAATCTGCCCTGCTCCACATGAACGTTAATGCTATAGAGTATTTCAATATGTATTTTTTAGGGAGCACATGCTACTGTCTTCCAGGCCGAGGTGTTTGCGATTCTATCTTGTGGGCTGGAGCTGCTAGCCGGCCCACAAAGATCTGGTAGAATCAATATATGCTCCGACACTAGAGCTGCCATCTTGGCACTTAGTACCGTTGAAGTGCGCTCAAAACTGGTTCCGGAATGCAAGATCATCTTGAGACGCTCTCTTGAATTTACGCCTTGTATGGGTCCAGGACATGCTGGTTTACCGGGAAACGAGAAGGCTGATCAGTTGGCCAAATTGGGCACTTTAGAGACATCTACTGGGCCTACTCCACACGCACAGCGGTTGTCTCAATGAAGACTAGCCCAACAAATGTCTCAACATTGTTGGACAACTTAACTGCCCTAGGCATGAGGCAGGTTAAAGAACTTATATCTGGTCCCGACGCTGGGAGGACTAGACAGCTGCTGGAACTAATCAGATGCAATTTAAGAACCGTAACTGGCTTACTGACCGGTCACTGCCACCTAAGACGACACCTTTACATAATGGGTCTTGTGGAAGACCCTGAGTGTAGGGGATGCTTGGAAGATGAGGAAACAGCGGGGCATGTTCTGATGAATTGCCCTGCTTTCCTGCATACACGCATGCGACATCTGGGACAACCGATGCTGATACCCAGGGACCTTAGAGAGCTATGTCCTAGCCGTCTAGTTGGCTTTATTAAGTCAACTGGACTAATATAGATCTCGAAAGGCGGGACGTGATGGGCCCATATTGAGGCCTATTGGTCATAAAGGCAGAGCCCCCGCCAATCTAAATCTGTCATTTCTTTGATTACCGGTAGGAACTTTGTTGTATAGGACTAGGAAGTAAGATGTAATTAACGAAATATAACTCTTTGATTAAAGAGAAATTCAGTTGTGTTTTTAATTGGAGTCAGTTTCCCGGGAATAGCAACAAACACTATATGTATAGCAAGAGACCAAATCTTCAAGGAAATTTTTCCCATATTTAATCAGATAAGCAATCATTCAATCTAATTTATTTGTAAAAGTTTTTTTAATTTCTGACACTTTTTAAGCTGTTAAATTCGTTGTAAAACTTACTAACTAAAACTTGTTAACTATTTAAACTTAAACTAAATATATCATTTTTAAAAATAACATATACTCAGTTTAAATCCTCGTATGACACTATTTTCTAGCAAAAAAAAATTCAAAACCACGTAAGTATGAGATATAACAAATGCCTATTTCAAATTTTTTAAATATACTATTTCGCCTAAACTATCCAAGTAATGTACAATTTTCAAAATCTGTACCAAGATTTTTGAAAATGATGGGCAAAAATTTTTTAGTTTTTGTATTCTGAAAAATTTGGATTTTCCCTCATACGAGATTCTGAGGATTCAGCGATGATATTTTATATCGAATAACTAGGATGAAAACATTAAATAATATTATACATGACATGCAAGATAAGTTTGTGTTTCCGACAGAAGAAAAAAAATGGATTAGGAGAAAATTTTCACATCGAGACTGACTACATGGATGAGAGTAAAATAAAATATATGGTTGAAATAGCATTTAAAGATGTATTGTTACAATGTGACATACTGGGTTTATAATATCGTTACGAGCAAGGTTAGGGATCTTGGAGCGAAATTCAAATAAAATTTCAACATTCTGAACAGTTTGAAATGAATCAAGAAGAACTACCAATCGTAAATATGAGCGCCGAGTTAAATACATAAGAAAATGAAGTTCATAGTAATGAGGCACACATATATGAGGTGCGAGATAAAGTGGTTCAAGAAAGTCGAGAAGAAAATAAGAAAATAATAGAAGTTGTAGTCCGGGTTCCAGCAATATAGACACCTCAATAATGGACACCGGCAATATTGTAGAAACTGTTTATAAGTCTAAATCACATAACAAACACCAATTCGTGCAGTCAACAATACAAATGGGAGAGGAGTAATAAAAAAATCAAACCTGTGCTGGCTTTTGAATGAATCAAATGGAAAAAAAGTTAGTAATGACCGTTTAAAAAGATTTATTGTTAAAACACCAAAAAGGAAAACTGAGAAAGCGGCAAAAAGAGTGAGAACGGGAGTCAAAAGCAATAAAAGGCTCCTACTTCTAGGAGATAACGAAAGTCCGGATGAAACCTCTGATGAAACAGATCACGAGCCAGAATTAAATGATGAAACAGATTTTAGTGAGAAATTGAGCGAGGAAACAGTTGAAGACAACAATGAAGCCTTACCTGAAATCGAGAAAAGAAAATTCTATGCCACATTTTATGACAACAAATGGTACATAGGAAAACTACTGAAACTAATCAAAGAAAACGTATATTCTATGCAATTTCTAGAAGAAAACAAAGGTACTGACTTTTTCAACTGGCCCAAAGTTCATAACCTAGATGAGAATGTAAGCAGATAATACATATTTTTTGGACCAATTAATTTCATAGGCAATAGGCATAGGCAGCTCCTTATACATTAAAATGATCAGTAAGAGCATTCATAACCAAACAATACAATGAAAAAATATTCTTGTAAATAATATTAGTTAGCTACTCGTTTTTTTTTCAGATGTCTTGTTTTGTGATTTTTTACCGAAAACTAGAATATATTGTTTATTTCTACGAATAAAATATTTTCCATTTGCTAGACTTTTAATATCCTAAAATTACATAAAACATACTTATCTCTAATTTCAAAAATACATATTGATTCCTCGATTGATTCTAATTTAAAAAAAAGAAATGTGTGAAGACTATACGAGTATACTTTATCCATGGTAAATCTAGGGATTCTATAGAAAGTTGGAAGAAATCTATTGGGAGGTCCAACTAAATCCATGAGAAGCCTGAGAAGCCCTTCTCAGGCTTCTCATGGATTTAGTGCTGGGAGTCCGAGGAGATTCATGGAAGTATGGGAAGGTCGAGGAAGTCCAAGGAAATTTAGATAAATCCACCAGGACTTCCCTTTTAGAAGGAAGTTCTGTACGTTTTTTGAGCTGCAAAATGCCCCTCGCTGATATTTGACTGTCACTCGTTCTACGACTAAATACCTCATGAAGAGTCAGGTTGAAGATTACTTGTCTTCGCCTTGAATATTTTTCTATTTCTTGATCTTTTTGAATTTTATATAGAATTTTACTTTATTACTTTATACTTTAAAGGAAAATGTTGTCTAACCATCACAGAGTTTTTATTTGTACAACAAAAACTGCCTAAGTTAAATTTCTTTGTCATTGATTGTTCCTAATACCGCCTAAATACCATAAATATCACAAATAACAAAAGTATGCCAATTTGTCATTACAATAACATCAATCACACCATTTTCATGTCATGGTATTTTTAACACGCGTTTATTAGCTTCACCTGTATGTTTCTATGTATGTAATGGAATCTTTGAAATCCCAGTTCAAAAGTCAGATTAAACTAAAACTTTGCACACTTATCAAGGACCGATGATAACACAATAATTTTACAACTTCGTCCTAATGTCCTCACCAGGATCATCAAAAACCAGGATATTAATAATATGTGTCTCACATTGGCGCCTTCGCCACAATATAGAATTTACTGAAAGTTATACATTCATTTAGTCTCGGACCACACAGCACAAAAATCTTTTTCATAGCAGAAAGTATAATCAACTTATTTTTTATTAAAAAAAATTATAGTTTAAAAAACTAAAAAACACACCTTAAAGAGAAACCGAACTAAAAATAGTAAAAAGTAAAAAAAAATAAAAAAAACACGTTTTGATAGGAAACGAAGTAAAAAGTTAAAAAGCAAATAAATTTAAAAAAATTAAAAAACATTCTTTAAAGGGAAACCGAACTAAGAAGTAAAAAATAATGTTTGGCTCAATATAACTAAATGCTTTTTACCATAAGCTTGAAATAAGAATAAAGTGATAGACAAAAAATTATTTTATTGTAAAAACACGCCCTTATACTCAACATCAATTGTTATAAATATTTCATTTATATGCTTTTTTACAATAAAATATTTTTTGGTCAATCACTTTATTCTTATTTTATACTTAGTAAAAGCATTTAATTATTATGACCGTTCTTTTTTTAGTTTTTTAAACTATAATTTATTTTAAAAATAAAATCTCAATATTTTGTTGAAATAAGTAGTTTCCTTGCCATTGCCTTGCCTAAAACTTGCCATTTGCGACTTGGGGGTACTGTTTCTTCGCCGACGATAAACAACATAAATTTCAGCCTTCTTTTTATATTAAACACTATATTATAATAAACAGTTTGGTGTACTAAATCGATATTGTGTACTTACTCCTGGTACATTTTTAAATAAACTACTTATAATTGGTCGTTTGTCAAACAAGGTTGGAGTAATAAAACCATTGGTAGAATTAAAACCATTTGATGATAAACTATTAAAAGCATTGTTGTTGTGAGAATCTCCTTGAATAAACAACAAATTATTCTGATTACGTATAGGATAAAACTTATTATTTTCAGCTTTATAATATAACTGACTTGAATTGGGTGATAAAGTTAACCTCGATCCTTGTGATGCATTGGGCATAAAATAATTTCTTGTGTTACTAGAATTAAAATAATTAGAATCCATTGGTTCCAAATATGCTGCTTCAGATAAAGACCATCTATCCAAATCGCCACAAAGGGAAGGTTCCCTGGAGTTTGGAAGGGAACCAAAGTCGTTAGAAATCACCGGTTCATTATTTGAGAGATATCCAGAGCTTTGACTGGATGAACGACTAAGATTGGTAAAGTCAGAAGCCGAGGGGAATGCAGTTACGTCATTTTTCCAAAAGCCCCCGGCAGTCCACGAATTTTGAGTAACATTTTTGAATAATTTAGGTGGTGACAAAATTGGACAGTTAGTTGAATTATTTATCAACCCCATATCTGGTATGTATCTCTGTGGTTTTAAATTTAAGTTACTTATATGCAACCTATCTAAGCTACGCTGTAGTGCACAATTGGAACAACTGTCATTTTTTAAGGAACTGTTAGAAACATATGTAGTTTTGGTACTTCTGGCAGTTTCAAAACTATCATTAAGGTTGGCACTACTTGGATGATCAGAATGGTAGTCACCTGCTTCATTATCTGCAAGAAATCTGTTGGAGTTTAACTTCTTTGAAAGTACTTGAAAATCGTAATCATCATCTGAACTATCCTCGTCCATCTCAGAGCTATTTCTGTATTCCATTTTGCTTTTTAATTTCTTAAATACACACTTCTTCTTCACAGGTAACCGTTTATTATTATTAAATTTAACTATTGCTACTAAACTGAAGAAAACAGCAAGTGCACAAACAATCTAAAAATATTCCATTATGTAATAGATATAAAATTATTAAAAAAATTACATTTATTTCATTGAGATAAGTAATTGAAGAAGTTATTAACAGTTCTCAAGCAACTTTCACTCGTAAAATTATATATCACAACTCATTTCAATTTTTCAACATGTTAATATCAATCTTAGGCATAACATTATTAATACTATTATCATATCTATTGATTAAGTTTTAAATGTGAATGTGAAATAGTTTTCAAGTTCTTATATCGGCCGCTAGGTGACGCAATCTATAGACCAAAATATAGAGATGCATTTTCTCAGAAATGTTTCGTATTCAGATATGTTAAATTGTACACATTTGGATAGCCGGTTTCATTATGCATAACTTTTGTTAACATTTTCTTCTATCACAACGGAAAAGGTGGGGACTTCCTAATGCCTAATCAGAAAAAAGTTTTTTTTCAGGATTTGCTCTACAAAATCTCCATAGTGTTATACATCGTTGGAAAGGTAATTTCATGCCTTATCACGTGGAGAGTGGGTAATGAAATTTACGTCAATATGGAAACCGATAGATGGCGTTATTTCAAAAGAATGTCGTTCTATGGATTTTTCGCAAGATTTTTAAATGCAATGCTATAGTTTTCTCTACATAACTGAATTTAGCACAAAAAAGCTGATGGTTATTGAAATTTCTAACAAAAGTGTTATTTAAATAATGTAGCTTATTGAGTAATTTATTGGCGCTGGTTATTCGTTTCAGTTTTTCAGGTATTCTTAAAAAGGTAAATGAGCAGGATAAAACCTTTTCATAGGCTACCCTGAAGAGCACAAAGGAAGCTACATTTTGACGCCAATGGGGGGTTCGATATCTATATTTTTGTTATTCAGAAATTAGTGAGTCAAAAATAAATAATGAACGGAATACAAGTTCACACAGCTTCAACCAAGATTGTTATCTTTGTCGAAAGCATTTTACTAGAAAAGTATTTTCTCGTTTGGTTAGATGACTGTATCAAACTGGACATGTGCATCCACTTCCGGCACCCAGAAGTAATAGGTATGTTAGAAATACAACAAAGTTATTAACGTTCTTACCTACATCCATGTTAGTCCTTATTTGAAAACAAGCCTTTGACAGATTATGAAAATAGATCAAATTATTGTTACTTACTTCTTGTCTGTCATATTGTGGACCGATGGAGTATTAATGTGTAGTATTTTAGACGTCGAGATTATCATTATACCGTATTTTATTGATAGACACGTAAATGGCGTAATCTATTAATTTGGATTTTGGACTAATATTAAACTAATTACCACAATTATTAGATAGGGTTAGCAACCAGGAGAAAGATGTGTTTTCAACATAATGGATGCCCTGCACACTTTTCTCGGAGTTCTTGGCTTTTTGGATGGAAGGTTTCCCAATGGTTAGATTGTGGTTTTTTTCCATGTCCGTCAAGGTCGTCCGATATTACCATTATTGCTTTCTATTTGTGGCGAAAAATTTTAGATATTTAAGATAGTGTATAAAACTGGCCATACCATTGTAGAAAATATGCGGCAAAGAATACAAGACGCTATTGCCGATATTTCAGGAGCAGAAATCGAATATGCAGTGTACGCAGCGAAGGTTGAATTCTTGCATTGAAAATAAAGGTAAGCATTTCGAACACAATTGTTCTTTCGTCTAGAGTTGTAAAAATGTCCGATCATTAATTTTTCAGTCAGTGACCAGACATTAATGACCCGCCAGTGACATGAGCATTTTCATATTTTTTCTGAGTTCCACCATTGGATTAGTCTTGCCAAGAAGATCAATTTCATACCAAATACATACATATATATATATATATATATATATATATATATATATATATATATATATATATATATATATATATATATATATATATATATATATATATATATATATATATATATATATATATATATATATATATATATATATTATATATACAGAACATGCTCTCCTACTTTTTGTAAGATTGTATTTTTCGTCATAAGTATAATGATGCTAAGTACTCCCAATATTCCCAAACTTGTAGGCAACCAGTCCGGTATTGACGGACAAATATTTATTTTTAAATTTTTAGCAACTGTTTTTTCTTGTTATTTCATGTTTTTATTTGATTTCCTTATCTGATATTATTAAGTAAATTACAAATGCTACTTATAGGTACCTATGTAGAAAATATATTTTCACCTGATAAGTATATTTCTTGCTGACCTGCATATGTGCTAATAATTTTCCATATTTTGGAATCTGTGTTACGCATTCGTGTTCGTTATTATAAAAGATAACAAGTCAACGTTATCTATTGAATTCGTTGTATTTGCAGGTTGAACAGTAATTTTACTAATTTAATGTTGACTTACTTAGTTCCTAATTATATTATAAAATAAAAAAAATATATTTTATTTTAACCTTGTATGGTTTATTTAAATTTATGATTAAGGTAATTTATTATAAACACATTGAAAATAACACATAACTGAAATAACCTTGGAAGTTGGGGTTAAAAATGTTTAAATTGACATTTATAATGGTGGAAAATTCATGTACGGTCATCATTGATTTATGTCCTCATTACCGATTTACGTCCGATGTCCGTTATTATTGACCACTCACAACTCTATTTTCGTTACATAATATCAATATCTGTTTGTTATTGTGTTTGTGAATATTATTTTCAAGATTGTCATTTACTCACTCAATTGCGTAGGTCTTTCCATTCGCGTTGTGTTTCTCAATTCATTATTTATTTTTTGCTCACTAATTTGCGAATAACTTAATATCAAAAAGAGATATTGAACCTTTTTTCACATCGAAATGTAGATATTTCTATGCTCTTCAGAGTAGGATATAAAAAGTTTTAATCTGCTATTTCACTTTTTTAGGAAACGTGAAGAAACTGGATCGGATAGACAGCACCAATAAATCATTAAACACGCTACATTATTTTACAACACATTCGTTGAAAATTTGAAATTTATGCTATTTTCTTCAGTTTTTTGTGCTGAATTCATTTATGTAAAGAAAACTATAGTGTTGTATTTTTTTTTTGAGAAAGAGAATATTTTTTTGAGGTAGATTACATTACGCACCCATCGCGAGATGAAGCATTAAATTACCTTTCCAACGATGTATAACACTATGGACTTTTGAAGAGCCAATCCTAAAAAAAACATTTTTCTGATCAGATATAAGGGGCTTCCCCTACCTTTTCCATTGCCACATATAATATCATCAATATAAATATTAAATTAGGTAGTTACATTATTGTATATTATTTCAAGAGTGAAAGTGCTTGAGAAATCGTAATGTTTAAAAATGTAAAATAAAATTATTAGTATTAAAAATATCGTTCGTTTACTGCCAATACCTCCTGACATTTTTTTCATTTTTAAGCTTTGAGTACCAGGTGGTAGAGAATATTCAAAAGCATCGACTAGATACATCTAGTTTAGCGAGATTCTATTTCTTTCAACTAGCGCCTGAATGACGCTACTACTGACGATACTTAACCTAGAAAATTCGCAAAGTTGCCAAAAACGGTTTTTTGGAAATAACTAAAAAACTATAATTCCTATCGAGAAGTTAAATGAGAAAGTTGTAGATATAAAAAAAGATTAATACGGTTTAAAAAAAAACATAACCTCTTTTAGGAACCGAGATTTTTAGGCGCAATTAATGTTGTCTAGCCCTGAGTTTGTTAATGTTAAATATCTATATTTTCGACAAAAAAATACTACTATTTCGGGCTGTATATAGTCTCTTCATGTTACAAACAAGGGGAGAAGAAATTATTAAAAATATTTAATTCTAATCCAGAATATTGTAAATTAATAGATATTTTTTATAACAAAAATGCTCTTCATGAAGAAATCGCTAAAAGCATGTATCAGATAATTTCTTTGTTATATTCCAATAAAAAAGGTCATGCTCAATATGTTCATTGAGCACTTTGAATATTTTAAACATCTACATCTCGAGCTTCATTTAAATTAGAAAATCTTCCTCCAACTAAAGGGGCTGCCAAACAACATGCCTTTAGTTTATTTGCAAGTACAAACATGGTTAGGTAACGACTAAGATGTGAATCAGGGGGGCTGGGAAATCTCTGACTACATACCAATACCAATGTATACTGAGGAACCCTTAATTAATACTTGAAGAAAGTATAAAAACCATATAATACAGCTGTGCAGGTGCTTGCAAAACAAAAGTATGTGGGTGTAAAAAACATTCACTCAAATGCAGGAATGTTTGTAAACATTGTGAATCAACTCTTTGCGAAAACTTTGAAACCGTCACTAACAGTCAAGTCAATTCAAGACAATCATGAAGATTCTTTCAATTTAAAGTTTATTTCTCGCGAAACGTGGAGGGAAAAGAAAAAGATAATGAATCTGATGATTATCCAATAAAGCATCGCACGAAAAATATTGTGGTAATAGAAAATAATAAAAATGTCGAAACAAATAAAAAAAAATGGGAAAGTAAGTAAAAATTAGGTACTCGCTGCTATATTTGGCTTCTAAGGCAAAAATAAATACGATATTCGTATCTATATCGTCGAGCTACCCCAGATTAAGTATAAAAGGATTTATTGCAGGTAATCTGGAAGCCGAGATACTAAAGATTTTGCAAGCGCGAGTCATTTAGAAAGCCCGAAATCGCGTTTTCACTGAGAGCGTGTGGCTCTTCCCCTTTTCCTTTTCTCGAAACATAGATAACCATAACCAATTTTTTAAATTTTTCAAATAGATTTTCTTAGCTTGCCATGAGCTATATCTACCCCAAGTAACAAGTATGGGAACGTTATAGTAAATGAGTTCTACAGAACTCGATTTTTACCGGTATTTTCGATATAACTCGAAAAGTCAGAAAAATATCGAAAATTATGATAGAAGCGTTTTGACAAATTTTCTTAATATCCACAACTTTCTCATTTATCTTTTCTCGATAGGGGCTATAGTTTTTTATTCATGTACAAAAAACTGCAACTAAGCGAATTTTTTAGGTTAAGTTCGCTATTAAGGTGTGAGTTGAAAGAAATAGAAACCCATATATATAACTTTTTTCCTATATGCCCATATTTACATTCCAGGTAGGAGTTTCTGCAAATTTATCATCGGGTCGTGAGAGAATGCTTAGAATATTTGCAGTTGTGAATTCTATAAATAATAGCTAATCATTAAATGTTTCAATCGGCAGATATAAGAAAATATTCCATCATATAAACTTGTACGGGTTCAATCTTATAATCAAATTGTAAAGTTGAGGATCGGAGCACCTATTCTTTTATTTTAAAATCTATTTAACAATTTTTTTTTGATATCTTAAAAATAAAATGTATTTTCTGATCTATTATAAATTTTTTTAAATGTAAATAGTAAATGGTTTCACTTACCTGCAAAACATATATATAATGACTTTTATTGAATGGGTACAAAGATGTAATGACCAAAATAAGGCTATCCCAGATTAAAAACATAATTTCCAATAAAAATCGGGCAATGGATACAGGTACTACAGAATTGATTTTCATTTTTCCATTGTTGGGAAATAGTTCATAACATTTAATTCCATTATCAATGATATTTATCATGGCATTTCTTAATAGATGGTAAAAATCATAAAATAATGACGAATATGGTAATATTTGATCTAGATGTATACTGGTTGGTATATATTTTTGGATAATATGCATATGATCTGTGTTTAACTCCAGAGTTAAGCTTACTAGAATTAGTGAAAATAGAATAAGCATACATGTTGTAAACCTCAAACCAAGAGAGTGTTTAATTTCTTTAGTAACGTAAGATGAAGATTGATTTCGGTTAAGTACGCTATTTCGGGAATATTTGATTTTGTTTCCAAAGATCCAAGCATTTTGCATGACTATTTTTGTTTTCAGTACCTTATCACATCTTTTACATAATTTATACGATTTTTCTAACAGCTTCCTGCAATAATAAAAACATGAAAATTAAAAGATATCCATTTACAAATGTAAATCTTTGTTATCGAAAGACTACCTACAGAGGCAAAGGAGGTAACTTTTATGTTACGGGGCCATTTGTACGCGTTTTTATCAAGGACAAATAGCAGGCTGAATTAAAGTTGTTTACTTTACTTCATTTTATAAACAAAAAAAGAGGAAGACTTGTTATTTTTTTCAAATTATATTAGAGCTCGTATTTGTGTTTCCTTGTTTTGTATTTATATTAATAAAACTGTTTAAACCACGTAAGTAAATAAAGCAATTATACTAAAATAAATGATATAAAGTCTTCTCTCCCCGCCACTCGCCCCGTTTTCACGATCGTAACACATATTAAAGATGAATAAACTTAGCGACTCTAAACAAAAACAATAAAAAGCTCTTTTTTCGTAGGGTTGCCGTGTCGGGGAAAGTGCGAAAGGCCGTGCTCTGAGCGGCCTCTGTCAAATTTCGGTTCAAGTTTGATAATCAATTAAACAGGTCGAGTAGATGGCCGCAGCGTGCTTATCTAAAGTGTTTAGGTTAGTTTCTTTATGGATCTGTGACCAAAAAGGTGTTTACGTTATTGGGAATGGAAGTATCAGTTATTCTATTTAGAGGTCAAGTTATTTCCATTGGTTGGGAGATCTGCGAAAAAATTTTTCCATGTTCAAAGTTTTGCTTATAAATTTCTAGTAAATTTCTAGTGAAACAAAAAAAAATGTCCCTAGTCAGACATGTCTCAGTGTGGACCATTGTATGTCTCAAATTACTTTTGTTTTAACTAATATAATAAAAATCCTATTTCTGGTTTCAGATATATGCATAATGGCTCGCGGAACGAAAATAAATACAAATATGGGCACTTTTTCCAAAGAATTTTCCAAGTGGAAACAGCTGTAAATTTGGTAATTAAAGAAAAAATTACTTAAGGGAAGCTGCTGAAAGAAATACATTCTTCTTCGCTACATTCAAAAACAGAAAAGTAGTATGGGCGAGGTGATTAGAATGATATTGAACTATAGCTGTCGTAGAATTTTCACTGACCAGCAAGAGGAAGAAATAGCTGGATATGCAATATGCTGAATATGCAATGTGCAAAGATGTGTTATGGTAAGCTGAGGAAAACTTGTGCACTTTAGCATACCAAGTATCAGATGCAAATAACTTAAAAATGCGTGATTCTTAGATAATAAATAAAAATCTTGATGTGTTCAAAAGGTATAAAGCAAGTGGGTTCAACGACAAGTGGTGAGCGAGGTATCCTAGGCACCACATGTTGCGTTGTCAGTACCTTTGTATCACCAGTCATGGTATTTCTGAGGAAAAAATTCAAACCGCGTATGATCCACAGAGCTCCTCCTGGTACATTAGGGTTGGCGTGGCACATCCCTCTGGCTGTATGACGATCGATTTGTTTGTGGATGTCAAGAAACATTTTATTCATCACACATCCAACAGCTTAAAAAATCCCTCACTGTTACTCATGGACAATTATGAAAGCCATCTGTCTGCATATGTCCTTGATATAGCAAAGAAGAACGGAATTAAGCTAAAATAAGCTGCAATCGGTTGATTTATCGATTTTTCGATTTAAATCATTCTACAATGCTGCGATAGAATCATGGTTATTAGGACAATCAATGAAATTGCGGACTGTGTTGGGGTAGCTTTTGAAAAGTCATGACACCATGAAATATTACATCTGGCTTTAAGAAATATTTTCAAACAAAGTACATTGAAAGTGAAAAAAAGTTTTACACTTTCAATTATCTAGTGACGATAGCAATGCCAATGAACAATCCAAACACAAGGAAAAATTTACGTCTTAGTGATGAGAATCCTGCTGATGAGATGTTCCATTTCGCCGAATTAAATGAAGATCCTTCCATTAATGATTTTGTTGTAGTCAAATTCATAGCAAATAAGAAAGTATAAGTATTATGTGAGGAAAATTCTGATACAAATAGATAACAAGTACCTATCAAATCAGCAGTATAAAAAGCTCGAAATCCATCAGCAGTTTCGTTTTCCTAGTTGAAGAAGATGTTGCGGTAGCAACTAAAAATGATATAAATATAATACTTTCCAAGCATTTGGTCCTAGGTCGGACAAAGAGGCAACAATGTCTCCTTAAATATGAAATTCATCTGTCCGCCTTTTGACATTTGCTGAATTCCCTTGCATTTTCCTTTTATATTAATCATTGTTTTCATATTCCTATTTAATTTTTTGTGACTTAATTTCCAACCTTCGTTTATTTGTATATAGGTACTTACTTGAAATGTGATTTTTGTTTGATTTTGAAGTTACTAAGTCTCTATGTGTTTGACTGTGATTTTCTTTTAATAAATATGTTTTTCCAATTATATGACTCAAGTTTTTAGTTTTTTTTACATTTTCCACTGTGGAACATATTTGTTCGAAACAAAACTCTCCCCTAATAGTTTTTCGAAATTAATTGGCCGCTGTGACTGTATTATTTTGGTTTTTTGAGTGCTGCAGACGTTCGGGATATACCATAGAATTTTGAGTATTTTTTATCAAATCGATACTATTTTGGTATCATTGCAAAGCTAATATAATATAGGCACACTTCCCTCGTGTAACCGATTTTTGAATAAAGCCTATTTTAAGTAAATATCAAGAAAAATGTAAACATGCAATTTTATTGCATATTTTACTAATTATTACTTCCCAATAATTACAAAATAAGTTTGAAAACTATTACACGAGTGCCCTAGGAAACAATGCTGGTTTTCTAATGTTTTTGTTTCGGGTCGCCAAGTTTATTCGTTTTTGAAATACCTAAATGTTACAAGCCAAGCGTGAAAATTAAATAATAATATTAACTACCTAATACCTACCTAATAATTAAATTATTATTATTAGGTAATATTATTAGGTATTAATATTATAAACATATAAAACATTGTTTTATTCCTATATTGTGACATTTGACTGTACCTGATATATTAGCTCAATCAAATTAAGGTTTGACACGGAAAAAATTTAAATAATCTGTACAATTCAATTATCAAGTTCTGTAATTGGAACTCGAATTTGAATTAAAAATTGAAAATAAGATTGATGAATTACCAATGTTGAACGGATTACGGTTATGATGAATAGCAAAATTACATAATGACATTCCCATATTATACATAATTATAATAAATGTTACAATACCCGAATCTATTATTGCATGAGGAGTAGATGGGATTAAAGAACGCATTACGAAGACCCAACTTAGTACAACCAGTATGTTTGCCTACTTTATTAATTAATTGTTTATGAAAACCTGTATGCGCACTTAGGTACTATGTAGTGATTAGGACTAAATATCTCATTTAAGTGGAAAATCTTACTTACTGAAAGTGTTCTATCTCGACATCATAATTTAGGTTATTTAGAGGGGTAAAATTTGCCAATTGCCGTACTTTTAACTGCTGATTGTTATTACAGTAACTACATAAACCATTAGAGAAATTCTCAGCATTTTTTTGTGTAATCCTAAATTTATCACTGGGGACACTATAATATTGTGCATCAATTGTCTTATTATATCCTCCATCCTTGTTAAAACCGTTATACTGCAAACATGTAGGGCACTCAAAACTATTACGATTTTTATATAGAACCTTTGTCCAATTATTGCAAAACCAACAATTTGCGTTTACCAAAAATCCATGCCTAAATAAAAATATAAAATTGTAAGTGTTAAAAAATAACACACTTAATACATACCTTCTTATCAAGTAAAATAAAGTAAACAGCACAAAAAGTGCTAAAAATAACGTTAGTAATAATAGTCTTGGGGGTAACGATTCGAATAAGTTATCCATTTTAAAATGATCTTTTATAATTTATAACAGCTATCCTAGGTATTAAAATCCACATAAGCTTTTGATGTATCAATTATAGACCGCATAAGCAACATAAGTGAAGCCTACACCATACTTTTATCACAGCTTTATTTCTTATTTGGCGGCAAGCGGCGTGCCCGTGGTCAACTGTCAAATGTCAACGTATGTCAACTGAATACTGACATTTCTTAACACATCATAACCACAAAACACTGACAGAAACATAACCACAACACAAGAACCATAAACCAAACTTTATGGTTTATGTAGTATAAACCACAAAACATCTACAATTGAACTTAACTTTATGGTTGACCAAAACGAAATCGTTTTGTGAATAGTTATTCTTCTTGTTTGAATTCAAAAATTATAAAGTTTGTTCGCATTAACTAAAACATGTGTTTATGTCCAGATGAATATATCATCGCGAGTCGTAATAATATATTATATAAGATTGCGCGTCATCTACCACGTATATATGCAACGTTCGAACTAAGTAGGTTCGAACTAATAACTTCGGTCATGTATACGGTTGCTAGTTCGAACTAATTTTGTTAGCTCGGTCTTAGTATGCTCGAGCTAAATATGTGCGCTAGCGATTTCTGTTCAGCTCCAAAAATCATGTAAACGTTTAGCTCGCTTGTAATTCGAACTAAATTGGACGTTGCCAACTTTTAGGTGCGAAAGTTACAATACAAAAGCAGAAGTTGATGGGATAACCATCAACTTCAGTTGGCAATAACGTGCCATGTATATACTTATATAGACAAGTAAAAGTCAATAACTATACAGAGAGAAGGATAGCTTATCTGCCTCGATTCGTTAGACAAATCTGTTAACCTTTTCAAATAATTTCTGTACGATTGTGTGACTATATTTGTCTGACAAGTATAGCAGAGCATTAGAAATAATTGAGATCCTATTTTGGACAGTACCTACATCCGTCAGAGTATATTATTACGGGCAATTTATTACCGTCCTTTAGAAACCTCCTCGAAGTACTCCACCAAAAATGAGGCATAATTAAGTGGAGGCCTGTCAATCAGCCTCAGTCTCATTAAACCAATAGCAAACTGCCTGTTTTGTACTCAAATTAAACACAGTGAAAGTATGGCAGCAGCTTAGTTTTCTAGTACAAGGTGCTAGCTGAGATTTGCGGAGATAATTTTACAGCTTGATCCATGATTATTACATGACATTCTTCTTTTCTGCCTTTTTTTACGTTTGTCCTTTTGTGACCTGGCTATTTTTTTTTGAAATATGGCTGTCATACAATTCTTGAATTCTTGTGTGACGTTCCTATTTTTAAACATGAAACAAAGGTCACATTATTCTTTTCGCGGACAAAATATTGATATTTTCATTTATTTTGTCGCGTTTGTCAGGACTGTTACGGATTTGCCTATTTTTTCCTATTTTCGTCTTCGCACCAAGTTCTCGAGAGTTTGTAAAGTTATCCTCAAATGTTATTTTTTAATTTCTTCTACATCTTCGGGGCTTAAAACGTCATCAAATATATAATTTTTTGAATTATCCAAAATACAAGTCTCAGAAATAATGCTGTTTTTCGTCACATTTTGATCATTTTCTTGATTTTCTACATTTTCGTGGATCGCTAGTGCCTTTTCGACATTTTTTCTTGTTCTTCTCAACATTGTTTCCTTTTTCGTAGGACTTCGTAAATTACCTATTGGAGAAAAGTAGGCAGGACCTGGTATCTTTAGTCTCCAAGAACAAAAACCGTTACAGGCATACTCTTACAATACTACCTCAAGTATGTTTATTTGATTTACAATTTACAAATCGTTTAATAATATAACTACATAAATATCCACTTAAAATTGCAATTATTTTCATTATTATATCCAAATTTAAAAACCTGACCAGTACCATTGATTTTATAGTAACATCCAGTATACACCTAGGGACTTTATAAAGCCAGCTGCACTAAAACCCCGTTTTTGACAATGTTGTCATTTATTTCTCATTGCATTTTACAACGTTTTCACTCATCAACATGCGAGCACATCGTACCAAACAATCACCTCACACACTTCTATAATTTACATAGGATTCAAAGATATGATGTAGGAGCCGACACAAAATGAAATTCTGACGTCATCGACGCCATTTTGGGCTAAAATGCAGGGCCGGAATACAATATAATATAAAATGTTGATAGGCTATTTGCGTAATAGCTTCTTTTTTTTAAACAATTATTTTCAATATGCCCCTCTTTTCTACAAAACTTACGAATTTTATTTTTATACCTAGTCATTTATGTCCTGGCCATTCTTGCCACTACATACACATGCAATAAAAGACTTACTTTTTGAAACCCCTGCAAATGATTTGGTAGCACTCGTACTAGGTTGATCGGTTTTTGGTGGCAACATTTTAGGTTTTCCGGTGTAAACTTTATTCTTCTAAGTAGGTATGCGGCAAGAGTATTAGGATCTTTAATATTTGCGGCTTCAACAGCAGAAGTTATGTTAGCATCATTAATTGTCCCAATAACTAAAGACACCTTTATCGACGCCAGAAAAGTTTAATTTCATTTGATTTATTTTTGCAATATGTATGCTTAAAATAAAATTCATATAGAGGGCAACATTCTATCGGCCTATGATTAAAGAGATTCATTAGTAATTCATATGCATTACGTGAGCTGTGAAAAGAAGTTCTAAAAAAATTTTTTCAATCTTCAAAGTAAACTTTTGACCAACCTAACTCACTCTCTGTAAAGCTATCATACTAGGTTTTGGCTGTACCTTTAAGCTTACTTAGTGTTTGAAATATCGTAGTTACCGGGTCAATTCTAAATTTGAAGTTTATTATTAGGTATTCCATAATGTCAATGCTTTCATTAATGTCTACGGTAACTGGATCAAATTGCGGGAAAAGAGTAGATATATTTGACGTTGGTTGCCAGTGATATATTTGCAAAAAATGAGAGGAATGATTTTTATTAACTCACAATTTCCCTTTTTATGACTTTCTTAACTGTTTACATCGATGATGTCCCTCACTGGCACCACCACTGGTGCTGCTGCTACTGTTGTAACTCGACAAAGAAGATGAGGCTCAACAGCGTTTGTCTATTTTTTTTCCCTATGTTTATGCATTTTTCTTTGAGATAGTACACCACTTTACATGCTTCAACCACCTCTGATGTAGTCAGTTGGGGCCGGGTACACAAACACACTGTATACAATTCATAATTGTTTATTAATACCAAAATACTTGAACAATAATTACATTTATGTGAATTCACCGATTGCTTGACAAAGGCTAAATATAATTATAATCATACTATAAATATTCCTTAGTCTACGGTTTTTGTATATTACATCAATCTCTATCAGATAACCCCTACTGAGTGAGTGGTGTCTGGTGACGCTGCTGTCCGCACAAAGAATAACTTAAGAATAAACTCCTATTTATTATATAGGAGTTATATTATAGTAGAGTATATTTTATATGTCATAATTATGTTTTTAGTTCAAATGCGGTTCCTAGCCATTACATAAACATTTCTTTTGGTCGGCGCTTACTGAACAACCTACTTCAATTTTAGGTATTCTTTTCAATTGTTAAGTACTGTAGGAGAAACTGAAAATCAAATTCTAGGTATCAATACCCTATCTGCAATTCACTATTTTTTTCGCTCGAATTTTGGTTAGGGGAGAGTCCCCCAGTACCGGCCAGTTGCATTTTCCGAAATCCTGTCAAAGATGGCGCTCGTACTATTATCCCCGCCGAGCAATGCCACCGACGCGGGTGTATGCCCCGCGCGGCAGAGATCTACTGCGACACGTTAAATCTCGGTGTGACCATTTGTGCTGCGTGTAACGAGTGCCCGCTGATCAACTAAAATTCTGTGGGTTATTACTAGAATCAGAGGACGAGTTCGGAACTAAAATAACCTGGTATGTATTCATTATTCATACTAATGATTGTAGAATAAGTTTGAGCTAAATGTTTATGCCGATTTTTCTGGAATACTGGAATGTTTATATTATTCCGTTTCCTACAGTACCGGCCACGAATTTGTCCTTCAGTACCGGCCACTATTTTATTAATTTTTTAAGTGATTTAATTTATTTGCAGTTGCATACAAAGATGTCTGCCAAAGAAAATGATGGTGAAGGGTCGAATCGCTAAAACGAGGCAAGAGTTTGCTTTCTGGAAAAAACGTTCCCAAAAAAAGTAAAGGACCGGACACTGAAACCCAAAGTGGTCCACAGAAGCCAACTCAGGAAGTCACAACTTGCCCTTTGTGTCTTGAATCCCATGAAGAAGATTGGATCCAATGTGGAAACTGCAAGAATTGGGTCCACGAAGCATGTGCAAACGTATCTGAGTTGTCAAACCAATATACTTGCGATTATTGTCAAATATAAATAGTTACTTTTTTGCTGGCCGGTACTGGAGGCCACATTTGTAAGGGCTAAGGGATTTTCCTATGTTTCCTTATTTTATGAATAAAAATATAATTTTCAGTACATATTGATATTTTATTGCATTTATATAAAACAAAAGGCTTGTTGTAAACAGATTGACCAGTAATTTCCATAAAACTATAGGAATTTTTAAATTATTTGAAAAATATCTTAAGGTGACGCTACTGGAGGACTCTCCCCTACGCCTTTGATTGAAGAAGAACTTCTCAATCAACGGTGACGCCAATTACATAGAGCCGAACGCCATACTGCACGCATAGAGAACAATAATATATGACTATATTATGGTAATGATTCTTGGGATGGTTACGAAAGGCTCGGTGTGACTTAGAGTAACACTGGACAACTTAGGTATATTCTTCATATAACTTATATTCTTATATTCACTTCGGAAGAAGGCCCTATGAAAACAAATATAAAAATCATCATCAAAAATCAAATACCAAAACCAAACCTAATTGAAAACCAAAATAAATATATTTTTCTTTAACAATGGTAATTTATTCGAAGACAATATTTATTAACATGGATGTCGTCTATTGACATGAAATGCGAGTAATAAGAGTAAATAATATTTGTCTTAAATTTTCCACAATAAGATCTCCAAAATGGTGGACGAGATCATGCTTGCGGATGTTCTATTATAAAGCACAAAATTAATAGAAATATTTGTTTGTCCACGATCATTTATTAATAATCCTATGTCCTATATTATATTTCCTACCTGATGATATATAATATAGTACCTATCCATACGTGTACTAGAGTGGGAACCTTCACATTTTTTTATTGCATAAAAATGTTTTACCATACTGCAAAATAAATTAATTCCCAATAATAAATTTGTTATAAATTATTAAAGGTTCACGCGCGAGCGAACCGTTTCAAACAGGTTCAAAGTCGTGACCACAGTATTCGACCACTTGATTTCGTAGTTCATTCGGCGGTTTTCCGGCTCAACGCATACCGAATATTGCAGGTTGTCACAGCTCGTTTCGGGCCGCTTCAATTTTCTCGCTGTTTAAATCCTTCATACTGATCGCGCGGAATTAGAAATCATGTTTTTTGTGAAGTACACAAAATTTTAGGCATGTTCCCTATTGTAATAGTGATCAGAGGTATCAGAGACGTGGAAACTGGAAGGGGCGAGTAGTTTTAGTATTCCCAATTTTATTTTTACATTATAACAATTCCCTTTTTTTATCAGATTTTATCAGATCAGGTCATTTATATAATTAAAAGTAAATGCTGATGTAAATGTAATCTCAATACAAAATAATTAATTGAGAGGAACTTTTTACATAAAAAATATAACATGGCACTATAAAAAACATAAATACTAAAAAACAGCACTATATGTTCTCATATGTAAATCATTCTACTAGAGAAACCGAAAATTCTTCTACATTAATTGATTATGTCTTTGTAGGAGTGATAAATAAACAAATAGGAAAACATTCTAATATTAAATCATCTTTTGTTAAAAAATCGTTAACTGACAATTATACTATTTTACTTTCCATACGAATATGATCTGAAAACAAATTAAACAATGAAAATTAAAAAAATTGAATTATATTTTAACAAAATTAATTATAAACAACTAGATAAAGATTTAAAATCTGAAACATGGGGTGTACTATACCTAATATATGAATTAGATATTCCTGAAGATTGTTATATTGCCTTTATAAATAAAATTAATAATTAGTTGACTAAAATCAATATTATTGTTACGCTACTGGGTTCGTAAAATAAGTGAGTACTGTCCAGAATCCAAATACACTTTGTTAACTTCCAAACACAAAAAGTCTCTAACTGCTGTTGACAATGATCAATTACTACTGAACACTTACTTTAATTACGTGTTACTGGGTCTTGTCTCTAAGAGGATTTAAACTAAACTGACTAATCTAACGATGGGCTGGCCCTTATATACTATTTTCAAGGTTCTGGAATGGTCTAGAAGCTTCTCGATTATTCCATCCCATTCTAGATTGTTCTCAATTATTCCATCCCATTCTAGATGGTATACAAGGCATCTCAAAGAGTTCTACAGGGGGTAGTCCACATGTTCTTGCACCGCAACTATTCTAAATGTGGCCAGGGCGTATCTCGGTTATTTAAGGTCCTAGAGGGTTGAGACTTCGACCTTGGGGGGGACCTGGCACCACCAGATGCGATGTTGCCAAATCGTCGGGTGCGGTGTTGCCAGATTGTGCAGATTTTCCCTAGATCTATGGAATTTTCAGTATATCGTGCACAATCGTTTCTGACGATTCGGTAACATTATTAATAACAAAACATTCAAGATTAAACATTGCATTACTTAACTAGTATATAACTAGTATATAACTAGTATATAACTAATATATAACTAGTATATAAGTAGTATATAACTAGTATATAACTAGTATATAACTAGTATATAACTAGTATATAACTAGTATATAACTCGTATATAACTAGTATATAGTTAACTTGCTTAGTTAACTATATACGACACAGGGATTACATAAAAAGAAATTTTACAAAAAAACACATTACCTAATGTACTATACGAAGATATAAGACTATACTATATGGTAAATAAGTTGACAAAGAATACAAAGAACAAGTTATAAAAAGTCGAATTAATAAGCGTCAAAAATAATTATACAAAAATTTGGGAGATAATAAATGAAGCCTCAAATAATGAACAAAATAATAAAAAAAGGAGATTTCCATATTCTAGATAACGATAATAATGGTATTGTATCTAATGATAATTTTTTTGTTAACGTTCGTCAAAACATGGTAACAAATATTAATAAACATTCTACTTCTCTACAAATAAATGTCCTTATATAAGATAACAAGGAAAACATATTTCTCTGCCCAGAAAATTAATCAATATTGTACAGTTTGCTACCGTTAATCGCGAACTCCTGCTGAAAGAGGGGAATGAGGGGAAAGAGGTGTGGCGCTAAAGCTTTTCCAGGATTACCTACAGAGATTACAGAGCGTTGGCAGCGTGTGAAAATTAACAGTATATATAGTGAATCACTTCCCTTTACAATGGGTGTCCCACAAGGTTCGTATTGGGTCTGATATTATTCCCAGTACCTACATTTTCGAGTTATAAGCGAAAAAGCAGAAAGAAGTCTCTACCACTACCCCCTGAAACGGACGGGCTAGGGGCGGGGCTTTTAATAGGTTTACAACCTAACTACCCCCAACACATTTATGAAACAAAAAGTTCCCCTCTTCCATGCACTCTAGACCCATAGACATTGCAAGTAAACATAATGTAGGCAATACATTGTAAGGCTATTAATAATTCATTCCTAGAAGTTCTCTATACTACTTCAGCTGTTTATTGTGTAAAAACTGCACTGTACTGTACTATTAAAAACCTGTGTTATTTAATTATCTACTAATTAATAAACTATTATAGAAAAATGTCTTATTTTGTTTATGTAATTAAACGTAGAGCAAATCCGTATTAATCTATAATATATGGAGAAATGTATCAAGGAAGGTCTTATAATATATACAGATTGCATTTTAATAAGGTTAGAGATTTAAGATACATATATTCGAAATTCATTGAATCAGTTTCCTATACAATATAACGCCGATACAATACATGCCAATTACGATTATCCTTTAATTTTGTGTCTATCAAGGTTGTAAAACGTGTTGCAAATGAATACTTACCTAAGTTGTTTGAGATAAGATTATAAATATAACACATAATACACCTAGGCTGACATTAGTTTAAAAATTTGAATTTCTGATGAACATATATATTTAGTCTAGACAGACGATTTGATTTTTCTGTATATATAACATTTAATGAAAGGTAACTGAGTGCTGCTTTGCAATTCAAGAGAAATACACCGGATACTGACAAAAACGTGACTGCATTTTTTAGGAAAATAAAGGTTAATAATAGGTATTTACAGGATAATCTTTTTACGTTATACTTATTTATATATATATAAAAAAGAAATAGACACCACCTTTCATACCGACTAATCACGATACAGAATTTTAGAATATTGCAGTTAGTAGGATCATCCTTCATGGCAATTATAGGATCTTCAGTTGGATGTGTTAACATATCATTCTCATATATCAGTTTAAAATGCATACCGTAAAACCGCGAACTTCGGCGGAACGTTAAAAAGACTAGAAATAAACAGGAATTCAACTTGAACTCGAACCTAGGTTGGGAACTTTAATATTCATCATTGCATTCCCATTGCTGAACTTATTGCATGTGCCGCAAATCCACTTTTTACACTGGATGCACTGAATCCAGTCAGGGAAGACATAGAAACGGTAATTACATTTGCAAATGTCACAAATATTTTCGTCAATTTAGGATTCTCTTCTGTGTTTGTACTTCTTCCGGAACTTGTGCTAGGTAGACGATCGATATCTGTATCTTTCTTCCCATTATTTGTTTTTGGTTGTTTACTACAAGTTATTTTTGCTTTTCATGAAACTGGCCCCTCTTGTTGCTTCTCAGGAATCTGCTGTTCTTCGACAGAAATTGCACATCCAAGGTTTTTCTTCCCACTCTTTCTTGATACTGTCTGATCCGTTTGTTTCTTCAACAAATCTATGAGGATTGATTCAGGAACTCGCGCAACGCTGGTTGCATTGCTGTCCTCTTCACTTGACCTTAATGACTTTGCTTGGATCGTAGGAAACCATTCCACATTTTTTGAGCCAGCGCGTGTATTCTGCTCCCAATTGTCAGCGATTAATTTTCAGAATAACTGGGAGAGCGGGAAATTGCTGCTTTGAAATTGCTCCTTTTATTTTACTTTCCTTTCTCTAGGATTCCAAAACATTTCGCCAGCGACTTTTCTGGGGTTTAAAGAAAGCAACATCCAAAGATTGCATGAGGTGTGTTAAGTTCGCAGAAATTGTTCTTAAAATTATTGTAAAGGCTTACCACTTTAGGTGTAATGTGAAATGCATGGTTATCCATTAAGACAGGTTTTTCCCCTGGTACATAAGCAGGAATATTCGTCGAAACCATTGTGCTGGAATCAAACCAGCCGGATTTGCTGATATTATACTTGGTTCCTGGCGGGCTATGAACACACCATTGTTCGTACAAATTCTATGCAATGTATACTACAAATGGCGGTCGAATTTCGCCACTTGCACTTATACAAGACATTAAAGATGCCGCCAGCTTTCCGTGACACGCTTTTTTTCGTTCCTCGTAGAACCACCACTTATCTCGTGTCTGGTCGTCCGTCAACTTTATCTCGCCAAAGTTAAAATTTTTCTGGGGCTATATGACTTCTAATTTTTTGCGAGCATTAGCAAAAAACTCCCTTATAATATCCCTTGAAACCGATGCTCTAGAACAGCTTATATTTGTTGTCAGGCGATGTGAGAAGTTATGCCAGCTCATAAAATATTCAATGAACTTTTTCAGGCAGGTTTTCTTTGAAATTAGTAATTTTATCTTGTGTTTCGAGGTAACCTTTAATTGTGAAACGTACATCCATTTTTGGCAACGGGTAAGACCACTTAGCCACTTCGCTTGTAGCGTCCACAATTATATATGCTTTCCTCCACGACCGACAGGACAGTTGGGTTGGGTAGGGTGGGACAGGACCAACACGCCGGCCGGATGTGTCTTCCATGCCATTTGTCCTGAAGGGTAGGTACTACGCGGTACCGAAAGTCTTCGACTTGCAGCTGTGAGAGGCTATTTGCAATATCCTCTAACGCCCTTTCTATTTTCATCGGGTTGTTGCGCTGGTAACTTCTCCTTCTCTCTTTCGCATCTATACATTGTTGTCAGCTTTACGGTACCTAATTTATAGAATTTTAGGCAAAGGCGACGGTCAATAACAATGATTTATTGCTATTAAAAGTTCAACTAATATGATAATACCTATGTTGATAAAAGTTGTCTATAAAAATAATCATCCAAAAAATGGTATGAAATAGGTCAAACAATTAGACCAAATGTTACAATATTGATTAACATAAAAATGAAAGTAACATATTAAAATATTCCATTTACCTACAGAATAATAAATTTTGACAGTAATTTTTTTATGCAAACAAAACGGCAAATAACGCCAGCAAGTATTCTTTACTCTTTATAGTTTAGTATAATATGATACAGTATATAGTTTCTTTGCCATGAGTGTAATTTGCTTCTTTTGTAACAAAATGTTTTTTAACAGTAATAAACACAAAGGAGTTGTGCATGATGTAAGCAGATTACTCAATCCAATAATGCCAAACATAATATGAGGCTGTGAGCTAACCTAACAAAATGGCAAATAAAGTCAACAGTATTATTTACTCTTTAAGTCTTTAGCATATCAGTGTAATTTGATCATGCAATTAAAAATATGATACGTAAACATATAAGTACATTTTATTTGTATAAATACAGTCAATAATGCTCATTGTAATACAGAGAATTAAATGAAAACATTGAAGTTCATAGTTTAGTAAAATTATGTTTAGTTAAATTCGAAAATACGAGTAGGGACGATTTAATTAATGAAATTCAATCCACAGCTATACAGATTATAAATAATTCAAAGATTCTGAATCACCCTGAGGAAAAACTAATATTGATAATACAAACTTTAAAAACTACTGCCTGAATTTCATGTTTAAGCCATGAAGTGACAGAGAATAAAGTAAATTTATCACTGGTTGCTGATTTCAAATAATAGTAAATTTGATCACTCTTATTGTGCTTAAAGATAATATTCCCAGTATTTTTTTTTATAAATATTTTTAATATAGGTACATTATGGATTTTTTTATTTCAGTCTGATTCGTAGATTCTAGAATTTTTCACCATTCACCTTATATAATAACGATTGGGCATTTATTAATAACAATATATAGAGAGAGTATAGAGAACAACAATACTTACAAAAATTATCTTATTTTTATTATTATTTAATCTCTTAATAATTACAAAAAAAAATACTCAAAAAATCTAATAATAAAAATCAAAATGTTAGGTAAAAATAGTTTTTGCATTAATTTTTTTTGTAAAAATTGATATATTTTCGAGTCAAGTGATTTGGTCTGAACACAATTAACCTATCTATTCTAGTGAACCTATGAAACCCTATGCTCGTATCTTACCCTGGCTAAACTTCTTACTAGAGATGCAACGGATAGTTGTTTGTCCGGATATCCGATACCGGATATCCGGAGAGCTGCGAGGCCGGATAGCCGAATATCCGGCGGCCGGATATCCGTCCAACACAGGCGTTCGAGTCGCACAGGCGAGGCGCAGCGAACGCGATCGGATCGATTCGGGCGATTTCGGGTATCAGTATCAGTTGTTTACTCGCTGCTTGCTGCATGATTTGCATCGTAAAAACTAAAAACAATTAAAACAAAACATGTTTTGAAACATTTTAGTTTTTTAGAAGGTTCTTTTATTTTCTTTGTGACTTTTTGTAACTTTTTCTACTTTAAATAAAACCAGTCATAATTATAAGCCATTTTATTATTATTTACCACACAAAGATTTATGTATTAAAGTTGATTTTAGGGAATTGTGTCGCAGTTTTTGAATATCCGGTATACGGCCGGATATTCAGCTACTATCCGGCATCCGGCCGGATATTAAATTTAGGACGGATAGGCCGGATACCGGATAGTCTCCGGATATTCGTTTCATCTCTACTTATTACTTTATTCCATACGTAGCATGTGCTTCTCTTACTCTGGAGTCGATTCTGGACGTTGGTGTTACAATACTCAGTACACACATTCAAAACAAGACGTAATGATATACAAATTTATTATAATATTAAGAAACGTAGAAATACGTAGTTTTATGAAATATTATTAAAAGCACAGTAATTTATATACCAAGAAATAGGAATTCAAAGATTATGAGAAAAACAGTAACTTTATAATGAGAAATAAGAAAATATAGCCAACATATCAATCTTGGAAATACGTATTATCTTTATAAAAAATGATATTATTATTATTATAAAGATTAATAAACAAGAAATATTTATTTTAAATTAGCTATGTATTTTATCTAATTTTAATACATAATGCCAATGTATTATTCGATTGATGTATGCGTATGCAAAACTTATTACACGCTGATAATGTATGTAACAATTAATGATATAGGCAACCCTCACTACACATGGCTGTTTTACTGGTTTTCTATAGAAGTTATCAAAGATAATTGCTAATATTGCTATTAAATTTAAAAGTGGCGAATTAAAAAATTCGGTGGTGATAAAAATCAATATTATGGATCTAGTTATATATTGAGCTCATATTTGCATTAATTTTTATATGGTAAGTACTTATAATCATATGTTTGTTATACTTTAAATTTTACGAATTCGTTTTAGTTTTAATAAATTAGCGTTTTTATGCCACTCTGTAATCTTAATACCCGAAACGTACAATTTTTCTAGGGCAGACGTCGAGCAAAATACAATGCATATGCTTGCTTCCCCGTCATCGGACAGCTGAGTGAGCGCGGGTTCGCCATCTCTTGAATTGTAGAGAATAGTGGAAAAACTGTATTTTCACCGATGAGAGAATATTTGACCTGATGTATTCTGATGGCAGAATTTTTGCAGAAGATTTTTGGTGCAGGATTACTGTTTGGGCTGGAGTGAAGTGGAATGGTAGAACAGAATTGTTTATTACCCGCGACACTGTCACAGTTAAACGCTATAGGGACAATGCTTTGGTTCCAATAGTCATTCCCTATGCGAATGATTATGAAGAAGAATTTGTGTTAATCGACTACAATATCCGACCTCATCGGGCCCATATTGTGAACAAGATTTTGGAAGAAAGCCACGTACATAGGATGGCTTGGCATGCAAAATCACCCTATCTAAACCTTATAGAGAACGTTTGGTCTTACTTAAAATTATGGGTAGTTTCAATGCCCAATTCACCTGAAATTCTAGAGGATCTAACTATCTGACTCAAGCCATTGAGGAGGAGTTGGAAAAAGTGCCTCAAAATTACATCAATAACCTAGTCTTAAATTTGCCAAACAGACACCGGAATATTTATAATAACAGAGGAGAGCCTAGTCGATATTAAACTACCTATTCCAGCTTGCTAAAGTTTATATTAATTATGCTAATAAAATTAAGATAGGAACTTGCAAACTGTATTTCTCTATCTGAAACGTTTTCGAGAAATCTTAGATCAAATTGAAGAATTTCGATTACCATAGGTAAGTCGGTGTTGACTAGATTGTTACAATACTTAGCCCACCAGTTCATTAGTTACTACTGCTCGTTTTTATGTTTTATATAGGTATTTACCGCGCAATCACAATGAAATTGTAATTATAATAATACTCATCCGATAAAGAAAAATAAATAATCGTTTCGAGATATTTGTCTACGGTTTCCCTCCACAGATTTAATATCTTAAAATTATCGTTCATTTTGATTATACAGGGTTTGGCATACAGCTTATTTATTTAAAGACTTTTATGCTTATCAAATGTCTTCACAGGCACCCTGTATAAGAAATGGCAATTCTAGCTACTGAGAGTTAGAGGCATGCAAGCTTACTTTAAAGTAAGACAAAAATCCAGTACTTACTTTGTTTTTAAACAGTAAGAGATGCACTTTTAAAAAAATGTCCTAATTGCAATAAGACCCCGTATAATCGAAAATAAGCGAGATATCAAAAAACGGCCAAATTTTGTTTTATCGAATTGATCAATAGGCTACCATGGTATAAAAATGTTATATCGATTTTGGTTTTCCTTAATTCTCGGTAAGAATGAAATTTTGATTTTTGTAGGGTAGTTTACCACCCCGTATATTCCTTTTTTGAACTCGATAGAAACATGATATTCAGGCTATTTATTACTAATTAAATTTTCAAAAAACCCTGAAAACCGTATTTTGATATTCCATATTATTCAGAAGGTATATATGAATCCAAAATTACATTAAAATTTTGAATTATTTCAACCTATTGGCCAGCAGTGCAGTTTGAAATACATTAGATAAGGACAGATAGAAAGTTCAACTTGAGTAGGTATAAATTTCCATATTATGGACAGTAAACTAGAGAACTTTCTTACAACTGCAAGTTATAGGAGTTACTTATAAACACCCGCAATACATTTATTGAGGATTTGAATTTTTTATCTCGTTCCCTACTAATAAAATGAAATATCTTAGTGTGACTGTGGATGCATAAAATATATGAATGCAATAGGAAATCCATAAAGAATTATTTTAATATCAACATATTATTATAAACCCATAAACATAACACAAATGGTTTAATTAAGACCATGGTGTGAATGCTAAGACTAATAAGTCTATGCTGCTGTATATACGAACGCTGGAATGTTTTTAATATTAACAAGTCAGCATTGAGCAGGGCGCGCCGGTATATAAAGATTGATATAAAACTCTGGTATTATTTCAGCAGTTATCACTTAACCAGTTAAAGTTGCTGAAAGGTGACTGAAATAGTGTCAGTGGTTCTCATCATGGTGAAGCCCACTTCTACTTCGAGTATTACCCTAGTAAGTTATTCTTTCGTTTACAGAATTGTATTGGGTTCGCAGAGCCGGTTACAACATAATATCGACGAGAAGGTTGAATTGTCTTCGTATATATTATATTCTCATATTTCAATAATTTTTATGTTGTGTAACATTAGTATCTGTATCTTCGGTCACACAGTAGTCGGTGGGTTCAAAATCACTGACTTATGAAATATATTTTCCATACGTAAAAACTCCAATAATAACTAAAAACTCCTCGCAGAGACTGGTATTTAATGTAAAAACAAAGTATGCAGCATTTGCCGGTTGTTTATTTTTTCCATAAGAAAATGTATATTCAAAAAAAATGTTTAATTAAAATCATGGATAAATTTAAAAACTGTTATAATTAAAACTATAGGCCACATTTCAGTTGATGTTCATAACTAAGAATTACTTTTAATGTCCAACGATATCTACTTATGGCCCGGTCAAAATAGACATTTCAAATAAATAAAAATCGCACAGAACTGAATTTTGGTAGAGACCTGGGGTCCACCATTACAAATAAAATACCAAACATCCCCAACGATCCTATGTCTGCTAAAAAAGTTATTCAAGGTCAATGGTCAAAATTTTCGGTTTTTTTGGATTTTTCTCGTAACCAGTTATTTTCTCGTAACCGGCTTTACGTTTTCTCGTAAAGTTATATCAAAAAAAATAGGTCAGACAAAATGTGTAGATCATAAAATTAGCTACAAAAACTGTGTTCGTACTTTTTTTCTAAGAATCACCATTTCTAAGATATCGAGATTCTAAAAGTTGAAGGAGTTACATTCTATATTTTTAACGTGGTTTCCCCGGTAGGCATACAATTGGTTATGATGATGATTACATGGGATAATATTCTATTTAATGTATATGATTATTGATATTGATATTGATTGGTGATATTGAAGTTGATTATTGATTTTGATATTGATATGGTAATATTTATTATTGATTTCGATGAGATCAATAGAATATTGATCTTCTTGAGTATGAATCTTAATCTGATTCATACTCTTGAAATTCGACTCCTAGAGTCATGACGTCTTTGATTTCGTCTTCTTATTTTTGCTGGATATTTCTAAATTGTTCAAATGAAGATGGATCAGCTGTCTCTTCATTGACATCACATGAATCCTCGTCTGTTGTATTGAAATCAATATTCGAGCAAGACTGCTCTTGACAATTAGTACACGCTGGTGAACAAACTAACCCTACTTTTTTACAGCCACATTTACCACTACAACCTTGTTTGCAATTGCAAAAAATAGTGCTAAGGCGTTTTTCCGGAGCAGGTGGGAGTAAAGTTTGAGTCGGTTCTAAAGCACTATCTGTTAATTTCCAACCCCAGTCTTCAGGGTTCAGTTGGTTGCCTAGCCATACCTGAACTTTGTAGTAGACTTTATCGTAAAAGTACCGGGGAGCAAAAGGAGAGGTTGGAGGAATTGTACCTACCCTAAATTTAACCTATACACCGCAATTTTTCGCGCGCAATTTTAACCATACGTGTAAAATAGAATCTTTTTTCGGACATGGTACAACGAAACACATCTCGGCCTGTACCATTTTATGAAAATAGTGCCCGAAGATCTTAATGATTCGATTTGAAGATTTCCGTATAAAGTAATAACCCAAGAAATGCGTCAAATTCTACTTTATCTAGCACAGATAATTCAGGTCTACGTGGATTACTGAATTTTGCTCTATAAATCTGCATTTTATTGTTAGGTCAACCCAAAATGTCATGTTTCATATCATCAGTGAATATCAGATTCCATTCATCTTTATGTTCAGGTTTGTTTCCCAACTGTTTTGCACGATCTCGTAATCCTTTATCTTCTGAAACAATATTATGAGTAGCATTCCGAACTCAACCTCGAATGTGTATTATTTTTTTCAGTTGATACGGGTATATTTTCATCCTCAGATTGTTGGAGGTTACCAACAACATCTTCTTACGATGATTCTCTGATATCAGAATCTGCAGATTGTTCACTTCTAGAAACGTGGACACATCATGTATTTCGTCATCTACATCACTGTCCGCTTCAGCTAACCATCCCAATAATTTAGTTTCAAAGTTCGCGTCAAAAAAGTTAACTCGTCGTGAAGGTCCAGCCATAGTAAACAAAATTATTGCTGAACAATAAACAACAACTATTAGGTGACCAGTCTGACCCATATTTAGTGATGTATGGTCAAAATGACCCTACCTTACTTACTTGATTCCTGTTGACAGCTGAAACGATACCGCAGCAGCACTCGAGCACTCTTTATGAGAATTTAGGAAGCTATTAAGATGCACTGATAGGTGGCATGCACCATTTTAGCGCGAAATTTAAAATCGCCTTGGGTCAAAATGACCCTGGCTCACCAATCAAGGCTCACCAATTAACTGTAGGAAATTTATTATTTTATATACACAAAAAAATTTCATTTATATTTTACATTTCGGATACTTCATCTTCTTCAAGTGGTGGGTGGTTATCGCAGTCACTTCCACTGCAAACAATGCAGGCAGGTGAACAACGAAGAACACTTTTTCTCCAGCCACACGCTGAACCGCATCCTGTGTTCCGATAGCAAAATACAATTTTTAAAACGCTGTTAGGTGGCCATTTTGATTGATTTTAAATTTCTTTTAAATCTTTCTGTCAACCCCATTCTTCAGGATGTATTGAAGAATTATTTTTCTATTCCTGGACTTGAAGTAGACTCTCCAATATGTTGTTATGCTGATCTTCTGTCGGACGTAACGAATGAAGTTGTACGTTTTTATCTTTTATTCATTCACGTTTTTGGCATTTTTAGCACCATACATTGCGAGAATACAATTAATACCTTCATTAAAAAGCACTTCTTCACTTTGCTCTTCAAGCATAAAAATTTAAGTAACTTCTGATCATCATTAAAAATTTTAATAAAGCTATTTTTACCTTTGTTATAGAAACCGGATGTGATATAACATCCAGTGAATGCATGAATAAAGAAAAGATACTATTTTTTAATATTTACATATTTTATTAACATTGTCAATGTTGAATAAGGCCTTATAAGGCATCATTTTTGAGTGGTTTAAAAAAACCAATTCTTTATCATCAGGTGCTAAAGCCATCAATAAATAACACTAGGACATCAATGTCTATTGCTACACAACATGAAGAAGGCAACAATCTACAGCTGATTGCACAATTAAACGATCAGTATCACTTTCTGCTTGACTCCACTCAATATTATTTTCGGCCAGTTTTTTTTGCGGAGAAGATTAACCTACTTTTATTTTTGCTGTTTCATAATAATTTCTCTCTAGTTGTATTTAAAGGCACGTCTTCTTCAAATCAACTTAATCAACTGAAGTATTACCTACCTATATATCTACGATTTCTCTAGGGCGCTTTAGTTTCATCATTATTATATCGATCAAATACAACTTTAACATTAGTGCCTTAGTTATTACGTAAATATGTAATGTACTGTTGACAAATATCAGAATTTTTTTCCAATTTTAATATATGAAGTACCACCATCAATAATGTACAAAAAATTATTATCATTAACATCCGTTTCACACTGTACAAAAATATCATATAGTCTTGATTTGGTAGTTTTCCTCATTCCAGCGTTATGAAAGAGTAAAAGAGGATAGGGGGTCAGCCCGTAGTCAAAAAAGTGGCGAAGTTCGTCGTTACTTGTTCTCAAAAAGTACAAAATCTTCAAAAATTAAATTAAATCTACAGCAACTTCAGTTTAATCAACTGATTTTTTTTGCTGCTACTGCGCAATAAAGAATAACGGTTTCTTTTATGGTCATTTTTACATCTTTAAAGTTCAAACTTGAATATACTGAACATACTAAATACACTGAATACTGAATATACTGAAATCCATATATCAATATTTTTTTAGGAAAAAATAGAGACAACACTTATTCATATCTTTAAAGTTCAAACTTGAATATACTAAAGATACTAAATACACTGAATACTGAATTTACTGAAATCCATATATTAATATTTTTTTAGGAAAAAATAGAGATAACACTGATTTTTTATACAAACATCATATATATTGTTTATATCCATCATAGATATTGTTTATACTAATTCCTTCCCCACTCCAAAGGGTTTCTGATTTTAAATATAAAAAAAAATAATTTTCGAAAAAAAAATCATCAAAATGTAGGGAGCTGAAGCAACGGAGCTGCTCTTGAGGATTTCTGAGGAAAAGGATTCATTAACGCGACTAGCATAGAGGGAAATGGAAACATAATAAACTTTCTAAAAGTTCCGACGCCTAGGAGGTGAGCGGGGTACAGGACACGTAGAAGGTATCCTTATTCGGTTTCTCGCTTGTATCTCGAAAATTATGCGTGACAAAATTTGACAATAAATTTCAATAAATTTTTTCGCTATCGTATATTTGCTGAGATATCCGCGCTCAAATATCGCCTATTTTTTCGCTACCTCGCTAAATTGTCGAGTTGTCCGCTCTCAAAATTCGCAAATATTAAAAAACTATATTTAATATATAATATTTTATTGAAATAAAGCAAAAATACTTTTTTTACCTTATTTGACTAGCTAATTCCTTGGTTGTTCGTTCTACGAAAAAGCCATACGAGACAACGTTATAGGCAATAAAATTTCTTTCAAGAATATATGATATTTTAGTATTTTATCTTCAATCGTTCAAAAGTGGGAGTAATTTTAAATATTATCTGCATGTAATTTCCGAAATTTTGCAGAAAAACTTAACTTTAGTATTTTCCGTCAATTCTCCGTTTTTCGTTACTGTTCTTCCATACATTTTGTCACCTTTAATTTTGTATAGAATGAGAGGAGTGGGTCGGTGCTTAGGCTAGGCTCAAAATCAAGGGGAAACATTTTTATTTTCCATTTTTCATTATAGGTACTATATAAAGTTTACAGAACACATACACTACATATTATGTATTTACTTATACATATACTACATCATTTTTTAAATAGCTTATTTGACCAAGATTTCAAACAATTTTTGGCAAGTCATACCTAGTCATAAAATATAGAAATATAATGCTTAAAAAACAAACTATAAATACAGATGTCACAGTCAAAATGTAAAAAACAACAACGACAATTCACAAATTATAAAACAAGTGGTGTAAAACGTAAGAATTACACAAATATGTATTTAAAACAGAAAAAGAAATTATGTCTATTACTCAAATCATGATTCATAGTAAGTAGCATGACAAAAATTGAGCTGTAAAAAATTAGTTTTTATTTATCATTTATTTTTAATTAACCTGACGGCTTGCTTAAATAATCGAAATATTATTATACTCAGAAAATTATAACCTCAACCAACATAATCCTAGTAATAAACAATATCGAATTTAATTATGCGTAATTTGGCGGAAGGAATATAAAATGTTCCATTTACACTGAAAAAATTATGGCGGTCTGAAGTAGACCAAATGTAACGGAAGAAATGAAATACTTCGTATGTTATTTTTTAAATTATTTTAATTGTAGAAGGTACTTCAGATCCTGCTCTTTCTATATGTCAAAAAGTAAATTGTTATTTATAAAGTCAAAAGCCGCCGAAATATGCATTAAAAACGATTATTGCATGCTTTTATTTAATCGTTCCCATCTCCCCCCTTGACCCCGTCTGCATAAACTATGCCAAAATGATGGGAGAACGCGATTTGATAGACTGCATGAACTGTTGAATATCCATAGACTGCAACAACTCATTATATAATGGTATATTTTTCGTCGGCCAAGAAATAACCATTATTAATGCGCTTTGTTTGTCCTTTCATATCTTTTTTAAAAAATACGGATTGTCCTTTTATGCCTTTTTTGTAAAAAAATATCAAAGCATAAAAACATCGTCTGAGACAACAAAACATCACGGGAGAAAACCGCCTGCTTGATGTAAGTGAAATTATCTAGGAGGTATGGGAATAGTCATTTTAATTCACGGTTTGCATGTTCTTATTGGTTCAAGTTCTCGAAGTTGAGAAATATATATATATGTAACAATAGAACTTTGCTAAAAAATGTAGTAAATAAAACCCAAAGCAAAAGTTCGTTCTATATGTTAACCGTACCGTATCGATATTAATATAAAAACGTTTAATATATATATATATATATATATATATATATATATATATATATATATATATATATATATATATATATATATATATATATATATTAGCTTTGAAATTCTTTGCTATTCATATTTATTTTGTGAAAAGTAATCTTGGGTTTGTAGCATTTCATTACATAGAAATAAGCAACTAGACGAATAAGAAAGAAAACACACTTACCAGTACTATATCTGGACACACATACAGAAATGAATCACTATGCATATGAAAACGAACCACTTAGAAGTTGTACAAGTTCTTTCACCTTTCTTGAGGATCTTCAGAGCAGTATACGATTTATTTCATTGATCATTCATACTTGAATTTAAATTACCAATACAACAACACTTGCAGTGACGTTTTATGACATTAGTTTTTGACGGAACTCATTCTTAGAATACACAAACCTAGTCTACTATTTATATTTGTTCTATTTGAACATATTATATATAAAAGCATTAGGCATACAGTTATCCAGAAGATGTTAAACTTTAAAATGCATAAAATCTTGTTGAACCTATTGAAAAACAACTACTTTTTCCAACTATATGCGGGAAAATATTGAATTATATATACAATAGTGTTCTGAAGCATTCAAAGAGGGAGTGATACAGAAATTGCTTGCTTAGTCAAAACTAAAATCATTTGTTGGTTGTATGTATTAATTGTTTCTTCGAAAATTCTCGAAAAAAATCCAATTTTCACCCTGGATATATTTATTAGCTTTGAAATTCTTTGCTATTCATATTTATTTTCATATATATATATATATATATATATATATATATATATATATATATATATATATATATATATATATATATATATATATATATATATATATATATATATATATATATATATACTTCTCATATAACAATTTATTCTACCGAACAAGTTCGTGACCATTTTATGCGAATAAAATATAAAGTATCTTAAATATGCTTTTAAGTCATAGTACCAATGTTGGTTATAATTTATACTGACCTAAAGATGCAGGTCAGTTGGCTGTATTAGTGAATAATGTACTAATTTATTTGATCTGAATAATTCAGAATAACTGAATAATTCAGAATTGTTTATGTTCTGGAAGACTTTTATAAATTGTATATTGTTTATAAGAAAAACGTGGCATCATATTTTTTCTTTCCCTATTACGACTAAATCCAGTGAGAAATATTATGTTCCAAGTATGTAACAATTTAAAATTAACAAGATGTTTTAATCTTAAGTTTTAATCTTAAAATATTTACAGCAAAAACAACAATATTTATACTTCTGATACATCTAATTATAACTATTGTCTAAAATTATTATGATCCAGTATGATTTAGATATTAGTTTTTAACTTTTTTAACTAGAGGTTTTTAACTTGAGGGAACTCGCCGTAGTTTCGTAATGTAAGAACTTGCGCGTATATAAATTTTCTCGGGTGAGCTGGCGTGTGTAGATATTTTCTAACAAAAGTTTTTCAATGAAAGACATTATGTTTAATTTTAGGTAATTTATTTGACATACATATTTAAAAATAAAATTATTATTATTATTATTTAAAAAAATATTATTGCTATTATCTTATTATATAGTAAATATTATTAAAATGTTAAATATTATTATTAAGGACATATATATATATTAGAAATCTTACCTCTAAAATCATAGGAATAAAAAATAATCAAAAATCACTATTTTTGGTTCATTGCTATAAATTTAATTTTAGTCATTTTCTAATAACAAAGAAAGGGGCATTTTTTGTCTCTTTCTTTGTTATTAGAAAATTGGTTCTTTTTTTTAAGAAAAAACGTTACAACGTTATCGCTCGCGCGTTAGATTAATACAAACACATACAATTTTAGGTACCTTTCAGACTCCACCCACCACCATAATTTACATAAAATAAGTGCAATATTCCGAAGTAATGGATTAATGATACCGTAAATGTAAAATATTATCTAACAAGATTAGTCCACTCGTGTTAATTCTCTTCGTTTATTGCTACTAAGACAATCGGACAAAGATCATTCATCGTCTTAGCTCCAATGGCTTTAAACACATTGACCAATGCATTATAACATATATTGGCACCTCCCGGCCCCCGGGCCGAATCCGGCCCGCGAGAGAATCAGAAAATTCAAGTAACAATATCAATTTAAAATGGATAAATAATATTATTAAGCGTACGCAGTGAAACGCCACAGATCGAGTCAGAAATAGTCGTTAGAAAGAGACAAACAGATAAATATTCGGGAAGCCACTCGTGCACTTGAAGCACTCTCGTACGATCGAGAGTATTCTAGTTGCTTTTTGGGGGAATATATAAACCGCTAAGCGCGCGTGTCATCTAATTACTTCTTAACAACTGACAAAGTTCGCATACCATATTCGCGTACGGTCAAGAGTAAAACGCGGGAAATATTCAAAGCAAATTCTATCATGTCTGGTTTAAGAAAGCGGAAAGTGGACACAGAACGTCGTCAATTCTAAGACAAATGGACTGATGAATACTTTTTTATCTTACACAGTGGTAAACCTATATCTTTGTTGTGCAATGGAACAACTTTTGTTTTAAAAGAATACAATATGAAGCGGCATTATGAAGCGGCAGCGGAAAACAGAAAATTAAAAAACTTATTACTGATTTAGTGAAACAGCAACAAATGTTCCATTCACAAAAATCAAATCTAGACAGTGTTGTTAAAGCTAGTTTTACAATAAGTTCCAAAATAGCGAAAACATGTAAGTCATTTTCTGAAAGACTTCTGTTAAAAAGTGCCTAGTAGATGTTGCAGAACTTTTGTGTCCAGAAAGAAGGAGTTTGAGAAAGTGAGCTTATCGCGACGTACTGTTGTTCGACGTATAGATATGATGGCTAGTGATATCAGAAAAACATTGACCGATAGAATGGCTGATTTTCAAGCACTTTCGATTGCTTTGGATGAGGGTATAGATTTAACTGATACAGCCCAGTTAGCTATTTTTAAACGAGGCGTTGATGAAGAATATGCAGTGACAGATGAATTATTGGCTTTACGGCCTCTACAAGGGACCAGCACTGGAAAATATATTTTTAGAGAGGTGCAAAGTACTTTTGAGCAATATAGTTTGCAATGGTGTAAATTAGTTGGAGTATACACAGATGGCGCGCCTTCAATGGTCGGTTCAAAAGGTTTTATCGGAATTCTGAAGGAAAGAGCAACCGCTATGAATGTGCAAGAATGTGATTTAATAATTCTGTATTGCATTATTCACCAACAAAACTTGTGCTCTAAGTCCAATGTTATGGATGTGGCAGTAAATACCATTAATTTCATTAGATCCGCGCGGTCTGAACCATCGCCAGTTGAAAGCATTTTTGGACGAACTCTCTACAGAACACGATGATATCACATATTAGTACGGTGGCCAAAAGTAAGGTGACCAAAAAAAGGTAAAATGCTAAAAAGGTTTCATGATCTTAGAAAAGAAATCATTGAAAGAAGAGAAAACATTGCCGCAAATTTGTGATCCAACTTGGCTTTGTGACTTGGCATTCCAGGTAGATATCACAGGACACTTATGACCTGAACTTGAGGCTTCAAAAACAAGGGCAATTGGTAAATCAGCTGTTCAGTCATCTTAAAGCTTTTCAAAACAAAATTCGCTTGTGGGAAACACAAATGAGAAGTAAAATGTTTGTTTTCATTTTGTAACATCCGGTCACGAAAACATTGATAACGGTCGCTATGCTGATTAACTGGAACTACTATCAGAAGTACTACTGCTTCAAGAAGACTCATATTTGAAGTCTAAATCTGTTGATGTGGAACTAAGCGCATTTTACAGAACATGCCTTTCTGAAGAAAAGTATCCACACCTGAGTGTTCTCGCATGAAAAATTATTTTCAGATTTTAAACTACGTATAAATGTGAGCTGCTTTTTTCAATCATGAAAATTAATAAAATAAGCATCGTACTCGGCTTACAGATGTTAATTTAGAAACCACTTTGCGCCTATGTACTACTGATATTGACCCCAATATTGATCATCTCGTTAATCAGCTTTAAACTCAAGCATCTCATTAATTTTCATTTGAATTTTCTATCGTTTTTATTAATGTGCTTTTTGTATGTTTGATTATAATAATTAATAAATAAAAAAAATGTGAATTTATGCGGCTTTTTTATTCACTACCTACTTATTTCTTGCCTACGGCCCGCTACCTGATTAAGTCCCGAAATTACGCCCTCAGCCAAGCAAAGGTTGCCCATACTAGATTTACAATACATTATCAAGAATTATATATTACCTAGAAATGCGCATTCAAAGCGTTGTTAAAAAAGAATATATTGTTGTTAAAAATATATAAAACCCAAAAATGTCTGTAATTGATATAATTGAATGAAAAACTTGGTTACTGAACAATTAACAGGGACTCTTAGTGGTACCACCTACGATATTCGTACTGGGTCATCAGAAAAGTAAATCTTTAAAAAAGTTGCTTTAGGCAACGCAATTACACAGTAATTACGGAAAATAGTTAATAAATCAAAATATTTCGTTATTAGTATCTAAATATGCACGTTACAGTCAATAAAATTAAAACCTTGACTAAGACATATATACTGTTATAGAATTTCCCTTTATGGATATGCTTTAAATATATTGCAATTATTCTAATACTATATAAAAATAATACATAAAATTAATAGCGCCATATAATAGTATTTATCTAATTATATTAAGAACTGCAAAAGCAGTTATATATTAATATACACTTCGAAGTAATTAACTTGCTCGTATGATGTAATTATATATGGACTGAATATAGTAATGATAGCTGTTAGTTTTAAAATCAGGAATGGACTTGATAGCCTAGGAGAATTAATAATATCAGCCGAAATAATTCGTGTAGTCTTGAAAATTGGTATAGTTATTTACTGAGGTGTCCTATTCCCCGAGTCCCCGAGGGTGTCCCCGAGAAAGTCTCCGAGGATGGGGAGTGAGCCGGCGCTGGGGAAGGGGGTGAAAGGTCAATATTTCCAGTTTGTTTCTTATACATTTAAAACTTACTAGAATTACGCCCATTATGATGAAATGTACTTTGGTACATTGTACTTTTGTACTTTGCTGTCTAAAATGTAATTGAAATAGTATATATGTACTAAAACGGCAACACTGTTTGTGCATTACGCCGCGCCGCCTCCCCGCGCAGTGCCTAATTATACGCCGCGAGCAGTTCGGTCAGTGCTCGCTACGTTTGTCGTATGTTCCCGCTGTTCTTGTTCGGAAACGTGCCGTGTCTACTATAAATTAAGGTTTTGTTGATTTCAAATGCTACCATCATGAATGATAAATGTACAATTTGTGATAAGGACGAGACTAGTGACCTTTGTATAGTGTTACAAAAAGGTACTCAAGGCTTGATAAGCGCTAGTAAAATAGAAAATATGGAAAACATATCCTGCTCAGTGGGGTTGAAAGCGTTGTTGCCCATGCCGCTTGTAGGAACAGATACACTCGAAGTAGTTCAATCATCGCCGATATCAGACAACCAGCACCATATACGTCATCTGCTTCAACATCTGGAATAGACTCATCACAGCTTTTATTTAATTTTAAATCTAAATGCCTCTTCTGCGCCGAAACAATAAACGAGGAATTTTACACCAAAGAAAAAAATAAATTAAACAACGACGTCGTGAAGAGGACACTGTTCGCAGCCTGCTGACTACTGTTATTGGAGAAGATGTGGATGTAATAGTCCTTTTAATGGCTCTGACACCATCAGCGAAGGAAATATTCTTTTTAAAGCTGGGAAGCGGGAAAATGGAAACAAGAATAGTTTCCTCCCAGGAACTACAAAAACTTTCATTTTGTTGTGCCATTCTTTTCCTTCATAGTTTCAGCGGCTGCGATATAATCTTAGCCATTTTCAGAAACGGCAAAGCGTTGCCATCTTCTATGACCCAACAGCAACTCAAGACGCTGTAGAATCAGGATGTTTTTGACAGTATACCGTGCGCCTTCTAGTCAGACTGATTTAAACAGCCATCGATACTCATTTTTTTTTTGAAATCCGGTATCAAGCTTAAACCAGATCATTCTTCGGTGCCACCTAGCAATGGGCAGCGAAATATCACTCCTTTAGGGTTTACTACCAAGTGTAAGAGTGGCTTGGGAACCAACTTCCTCTTGAAATCTGGGGTTGGAAGCGAGGAGTCGATGGAAACCTGGAGCCAATCACAACCGTGGACCTTCCCGCACCTGTAACCGTGATAAATTCTTTTTTAGCCGCTGCAACAGTGATTATTCCGGGAAATGTGGCTGCCGAAAAGCGGGCATTTATTGTAGTCATATATGTAATAGCTGTTTAGGTGCATGTGCCAACAGAGCCCCGGTAGATTTAAATGAAAAAGATAACGATGTTAATATAGAAGACGATTAACGACATTATATAAAGTTACTAGTGTACATTTTATTTTAATAAATAGATTTGTAAAATAATTTTGGTACAAGTAATCATGTATATATTCCTCAAGATTTTAGAGATACATATAAACAACAAACCGGAAAAAAGGAACCCTCCCTCACCGCCAGCTCAACCTCACTCTCGGGTATGTTTTTTTTGGTATGTTTATCATCAGGACACCTCAATGAATAAGAACACCAAATTTCGAAACCTACACGAATGATGGGGGCTGATCATCAATTTTGAGCTTAATTTTCCTATTACGTAAAATAATGGGAATGCCGATAATCGCTCACTTTCTCCACATAATATTAGCAAAATATTAAATTGTTGCAAAAAAAATTATGTGTGAGATACTACTGGATAGGGCTGGAACCTTTGATGTAACTGTAACACTCGGAGTAGTTTCCACAAACACCAAAACACTTTCACTTCGCTCGACGCGCGTTTCGCCAACCAAGTTGGCATCATCCGGAGACGATTAAAACTGAGTGAGATGTGTGTATGTGTGAGATGTTGATTTTGTACCGACGATTTTAGTACCGGACTTCCTATTGTATTTTGACTCTTTTTAGTATACTTATAAGTATATAACTTTTAAACTAGTATAGCTGAGGTAATTAAATGTACTTCCTTGGCGCCTTCGCCATTTAATCGATTTTAATTATGTAGGTTTAAATTATACTTAAATTAAAATTAACTAATAAGAATTAGAATAATTTATTAACTTTGTGGTCATCCTTAATTCCTGACGTATACTAATACATATTCATTGGTCCGATAAAAGAGCGAATCATATGGGCATTTCTAAGTTGAAACATGTCCAATATGACATCGGCATCATCCGTTATTGCCTCTCTTAACACGTTCACTGCCACCTTGGTTTAGAGTGACTCTTTGCATATGCCACTTTACAATTTGGATTTAGTAGGTCATGAATATTTTCTTTATAAAAAAAGAGATAACTCCGTTCGGAGTCGGTGGTATTGGCGATTGTATTCTAACTAACTAATATAGAAATTAATAACTCTCGTCGAATTGGCGAGAATTCAGGTTCTAATAACTTCTTCATTTTTTATTGAACTCAAGTGGAATTTTGGTTTTTATCACAGCTTTTCATGCTCTGTAAGAATATGTTAACTAACATAAAACATTAATAAACAAGTTAAAAAAAGTAATGTAACATATTATTGCTCTAAGAAATAATAAATATTCATGGAATATGTTCCTATTTTTGTTAGATATCTTAGTGTATCTCTTAACACTGTGTACATTTATTTTTTTTCGCTGTCAAAATAGAACACCTTTGTCTTTTTACTATTTTATTAATTTTGTTTATCTAAATTAACAAACTATTTCTAATTTTCATTAGTAAATGGTAAGTATATACCTATTATAAAAAATAAACCACTTGCTTAAAATCTTTAACAATATTATTTTTTGAAAAAAAAATGCTAAAAGTTCACAAATTACATGAGAAATGTGTCAAGAATTTATTTTCTTGACACAAGAGAAGTAGTATTTTTCAATGCTTTGACGATATTTACTTAACTAGCTTGGACCGTACGTTAAGCAGTAATTATATTTGAAATTATAATTATATAGCCTAGTAATAATCATAGAGTAATATCAATTCACAATAAACGTTACGGGATTAACATAAATTGAAGTATAAACACAAATTAGCAATTATAAACAAATCGATATAGGTATTTTGCAACTACGGCCTTGCAGACAATTTCTTACTTACATTTCATTACAGTGATTACCAACTTAATATTAATATGTACCTTATTTATTTTAGGCCTACGTATGGACAGCTTTATGCATCCAACTCGTTTATTCCCAATCTCGGCCCACTCAATATGCATCAATTCTTCAAGACACAAGAAATGAACCCACACCAGATGGTAATGATTTTTTATTACTATTGTATTGTTGTTTTGATTAGTTGTTCACACCAACTCATGTATATTATAGCATGCAAGTAGAATAAAGTGCTAGTTGGACCACCATAGTTTACTAAGTAGTTGATAGAGCTGTCCTTTACATGATGAAAATCCATGTCATTTTTTTTGCATTCCCTTGATAGTAACAAGATTATTATGTCATTCCTTTGATGGATGTACGTCAAATTTACGTAGGTAAATTTGACGTACATCCATCAAGTAACAGGAAGACGTTGCTATTGACGACGGGACATAATAGTTATTTACGATATAAGGACCGTAATATCACAAATTGCCGCGCATTTTGTGGGCAGGGCGTTAAATGCGCGGCTTACCCCTTACGAGGCGGTCTCGGCCTACATAGATATTAGGGGTAAAGCGCGATGGTATCGTTCGGCCCCCTCCTATCGAGGCAAGAATTTTGGCGCGCCGTAATATAAAATATTACGATACACGATGGGAAAGTTGTCAAGCGAGGCAAACGATGCAAACACAGTCTGTACTAATAGAACGAGAATGATGGGCGTTCTTTTCTTTTGTAGCCTAATTCATGGACTTCATTTCCGTTTTTAAATTGTTTTTTTGAAACCCGGTATTTTAAGAGATATGGAGGTTTTCGTAGACCACTGTTTTTGAGGTAAAACAATCTCTCTTAAAATTTTGTTGAAATCAACTTTAAAAAAAATAAGGAATCGTCGTAGACAGCCCGTCAATCTTAACGAATTGACTAACACCGTTATGGAAAGATGGTCCCTGGTGCGTCAAGATGGTATACCTAGATAATTGCATAAATAGCATGACGAGGCGTTGTCAGGCTGTAATAACGACAAGAGGAGGCATACCAAGATATTTTTAAATAGTAGTTGTTAATATTGTTATTTCATTCTCGTTTCCTGTTTATATGCTTTGGTTTTTGTTTTTTTATTTCTATAGAATTAATTTAAGTTACTACAGGTGTTCAACATCCTTAAAAATGCATAACCTAATATGGCACATGCAGTTATAAAAAATTTAATAAATTTCATACATTATTTCAATAAAATTTTAAGAGATATTTTTTTACTTCAAAGACAGTGGTTTGCGAAAAAACCTCCATATCTCTTAAAATACTGGGCTTAAAAAAACAAATCAAAAACGGAAATGACGAAGGCCGTGTGAATTAGGCTATTCTCCCATCATTCTCGTTCTAATGAAGTATGCATTTGAAATTTAATGAAAATGGAATTACGATATCTCATTAAGTGTCGTAATGTTTGACATTATATGTGGATAATAGATAATAGTTATTTACGATATAGGGATCGTAATATGAAATATTACGATACGCGATGGTAAAGTTGATAACCCAGTAAGTATCGTAATATGAAATTACGATACGAATATCGTACAACGTTTTATCCATTATCAACAGTTTTAATTTTATAGAGAAATGAGTAGTAATATAAAATAATCTACTCGAAACCTGGGGTATTTTCGCAGTTTTTTTAACAATGGGAGCAGAAAATAAATGGAAATAGAAGATACCGTATTTTTTATTTTTTTGTTTAGCTCTAAAACAAGCTGCAAAATAAATAAATAAAATCATGTGACGTCTCTAAGCGCAAGTATAAATAGTGCGGCAAATGTAGTGATTTTTAGGGTATTCTGTGTATAAATTGACGGCAGCGACGACGCCTCACTGCTTCCTGTAGGCAATTGCTGTTGATATTAGTATTTATATATACATATATAACATATATATCTAGTGATTTGTCTATTTTCGCTTAATGACGTCATAAATATTCAAGCTGCAATAAAACACGTATTTCTGAATATTGCGCATTATTTCTTATGTCAAAAATTATGGAAAAAATGTACTTGTTGAATATGTTATTGCCCATTTTTGTTTCGATCGAACGAAAATACCCCAAATGAATACAATCATTTTGAGAATATAAATCTCGGAAAAGATTTTGTGGGCATATTTTTCGGGCAAAGCTGAAAAAGAGAAGCTATATTAATATTCTTTATGGACCCATTATTCTACGTTCACATGTACTATTTAATTGAAGATAATAACATCTTATTGAAGAATAAGGTGGCTATTAGCAAATATGCCCAGCTGCTGTGTTACTTTACCGCACTAGTGTAGTAAAGTGTCCCGTTATCATACTAGTGCTGTAAATGCCGTAAAGTGTCGATAATTATGTTGATAACAGATAAATAATATTACATCCCGTAGAAAAGTACGAGCTTCTTTGTAGTAAAATCTAGAGGAATCCTACCAAATTTAATATATTTTAATCAACCTATTTAATTTATATTAACTAATTAATTATTATTAACAAAACTCGGAAAACGGTTATTTTAATCTTTAAATTAGACACCGATGGGAATTGACATCATTCACATTTATAACAGTCACAAAAGCTTTCTACTGATTTTTAGAATAACGCAGATTATTGTCGATTTCTACAACACAGCGAAAATAATATTAGGTGCTTATCCATTTTTTCAAAATAAATCAGCCCAACAGGGGATTTTGGGATTTTCTCAATTACGGCATATTTACATATGGGGATACCTTGCACCCTGTTGAGTAGCTACACCATATCTAAGCCCGTCTATAGGGCCGCGTGTGTAGGGCAGCCGATCGGAGTAGTAAAAAAAATCGATAGTTGGAAATACTCGAGCGCGTCAGATTAAGGTATGGTGGGTTAATTACGCGCTGAAAAGTGTGTATTTCAATAATATGACAATTTGATCGTAACGTCAGGGAGTAGGAGGGTCTCAAACTTGAAAAATCCTCACCTCGACATTCTCGAGCGCGGTATATTTTTTTTATTTCGGAGGAAATAATTCAAGGATAACGGGAATAATATAATCTGCCGATTGCCGCAAGCCGAAGTTACAAAAAAACTCTGCTAGTACTCGAGACTGATGCGGTAACGGTATCCGGTTTTTTCATAATATAATTTAAAAAAAAATTGTTTTATTTTGTATTATATATACCTATTGCGTATATATAATTATATTTAGTTAAGTAATTGATAATCACGTGGTTCAGAAAATTTTCTAGAAAAAGGCCCAAAAAAGGGACCGAAACGTCAAGTAATATAATCAGTCGTTTTATTGCTACTATCCCAAGATAAACCCTCCAAATATATATATATATATATATATATATATATATATATATATATATATATATATATATATATATATATATATATATATATATATATATATATATATATATATATATATATATATATATATATATATATATATATATATATATATATATATGAATGCTATTTTCCATGCATTTTATTTGTCACAATGAATGAATAAAAAAATCCTAAAATAAATTTAAAACCGTCATATTAAGAAAATTCCTCCAAATAATAGTCAGATTATGGATCAGCACCATCAGAACATCAAGCTGAACCGTCTGTATGAAAATATGACGTGCTCGAGTATTTCAAAATGGCGATTTTTTTGCATTTTCAAAAAGGCGTCACGAACTTGCGCCACATCAGAATCGTCAGCCTTTAGAGTGGGAGCTTCATTCGAGTATACTTAACATCTTCTCTGAATATCTAACGCGCTCTAGTAAATTTATTTTTTCCGCCAGGCAAACCGTCAGATTACCATACCTCCGTCATCAGAGACACGTGAGGCACATACATACACTATCAATATCTGACGCGCTCGAGTATTCCCATCTGACTGCTTTTTTACATTTTTGAAAGTCTGTCGAGGCTCCCCCCATCGGTAAAAGGGTATACAACATCTAACCGTTTTTTCTTTTTACCATCGAATCTTCAAAGTCCCATTGGTCCCTACGACGCTCCAGTAAATCACTATTTAACATCGTGGGCTCCCCTACTATTACTTTTTATTGATGCAATTAATTTTGTTACAATATGTGATCAATCGATTAGCAGAACAAGTTAATTGTAATTATGTATTTCATTTCTCACACAAATTTGGTATTTGGTAGCTTCTTGGTATTCTAATATAAACCAGGCTATTCATTTGCGTTAAAAGCATTTATCGGTACACAATATACATGATATGTACTTGTTATATAGTATATACATATCTTTGTGAGTAACTAAAGTATTTGGTGCATGAAAAACAATATAGCGATCAGTTATTGCCTCAACAGAAATTAGTAAATCCAGTTATACTTCCATATAAAAGATCAAGGTGTGTCCTATTTGAAACATATTTGTGAAGGTCGTAAGAATGATTAATTGTTTGGTGTGCAGTACGAAATATGTGGATCGCGTTACCGGCATTAAAATGCGAATAGATATTGTATAGTAAATCAAATAAAAAAGTCACTTAACAAATTATATATTACAAAGATAATGTAAGATAAATTATATTTGCCTTAAAAATAATCTCTAGAATTTTAAATTACGAGTTTTGGAGGTTGATTTACTAATTATTTAGAATAGTTAATATTTTATAATATACCTATTGGCAATAATATTTTAATACATAATACTATTCATTTTGTTAAAATATTATTAGAATATTAATTTCCAGGGGTATTTAATAGCCTACTATTTTTTAATCTCTTTTTGGAAAATTTAAGTCTATTTTCTCATTGGTACTTCGCGATTAAAATATCAACATAGTAAATGATGAACCTTTTGCCGTAATATATCTACGATGGCGTATTAGGTAGCGCCATGGTTTAAAACAATTTATTTTTTAAAACTCAAAATTCTGAGAAAAAATCTTTATTTATATTTTTATTTATATTTTCTCAATATTTTGAGAAAAAATCTCAAAATCTTATTGTCAGAAAAAATGTCAGAAAAAATTTAGAAGAAAAATATTAGTGTTGACCTTCATGAAGCCTGCGGAGTTCGAAGAGAAGATCTCGATATTTAGTCCGTTTTTCTTCCTCCTTTAAGACGATGTCAGTCTGGCCGGGGCTGAAAATTCTATAACGAACATCGTCTTAATTTGATGATCGAGGAGTACTGTGTCAGGCTTATTGGCGCGTATTAGCCTGGCGGTAGGGAATGAGTAGTTCCAATAGATTCGGCACCGCTCATTCTCCACAACAGACTCCAAGCAGCCCCTTGATGCTCCCCCGGAGCATAAAGTAGCACTGGTGTCTCGTCTATACCGTACGAGTGCCGAATATGGTAGTACAGCACTCGTAAAGCCGCATTATGTCGATGGATATACGCCGAGACCGCATAAGCACTACATGCTGATAGAAAGTGCATGACGGTCTCTGGCGCCCTTCGACAAGCCGACAGGCCCGACAGCTGATGTCAGGGACCTGCATATCCATGACGCAGGTAAGCGAGTGTGTTATGTGCACTGTCTTAGCCGGCCATGATGAACCCCTCAGTTTCAGACTTCAGCCCATCCGACCTCAAAAAGGCGGAGGTCAGCCTCTTGGATAAGTCTCCGTCTTCTATTTTTTTTTAAAGAAGACAGAGTGTAATGCTTATCCATATGCTGCTGCAAATGAGAACTGCGTTCTGCAGCTTTAATGTGGGCTTTAAGGCGAGCGGGTTCCAGCTCGGTGATCGAGTGCTGGTCTTCCCGCTCGTCCAAACTAAAGTCTGAAACGAGTCCAGGTTCATCAGCTGCTCTTCTTGCTGCCCTATATAGAAATGCTCCAACTCCCGTATTTTCGTTGGAGCCGATACTCCAAAAATTGGAGCTAATACTCCAAAAATTTGAGTCAATACCCCAAAAATTGGAGCCAATACTCCAAAAATTGGAGCCAATACTCCAATTTTTAACTTGCGCTTACGCCAGAACGGTTCATTGAACAAAAATGCTACATAGTGAAATTTATTGGAAATATGTACTCTCATTTTGCATACGGAGGTTACTGACGCCAAGTTGATAATTTACGAGTTATTAGCAAAATACTGCCAAAAAATATATGTTTACCTTTTTTAAAACTTTTTCATTGTTGCGTCTCGAATCTGTATTAGCAAACCTTAGATTCGTGTGTGGAACCCCAAAAAACATATAGAATTAAAGAAATCAATAATACCCCAAAACGTTCCTGGTAGAAACACAATTTGCCCGAACTAAAATGTCATTAGTTAACAATATTTAATTTTTATGTTGTTTTGTTAATTGCTATAACAAATTTAACTTTGGTTATAGGTCATTTTGGATATTTATATCAAACTGAAGATGGAATAACTAGTTCCGCCAGAGGAGATCCCAGCGGTGTCATTCATGGAACGTTTTCCTATACGGATCCAACGGGACTAAAAGTAAACTACAACTATAACGCTGGATCCAGATTTACTCCTGGATATAATTATAACAAGGACTCTTCATCTGCAGCAAGCTCTCCAGCTTCTGCGCCGGTTGCATCTCCCGCATCATCTCGTAAATATAAGAAACCTGCACCTTCAAGATATACGAACACATATTACAGCCAAGAACAACAGTATAATAGGTATTAATAATGTATTTGTAGACAATGATCATTAATGAACTTATCTTACGGTGCTAAAGTATAAAAAGTATTTTTTTTTGCACAGAAGAAGCTCATTGTAAAAAGTCACATATAAAATATTGTCAATATAAGTAAGATATAAAATACAGTAATTTAGTGGCGCGATTTAGTACAGTAGTTTAGTACAGTATTATAGTTACGTAATTTCACTTAAAACACATTTTAGTAATTTATTGTTATAGTTCAATAAATAATCGATAATATTGTCGCATAGCTGGTTCACCTTTAGATATACTCTGTTCATTTGTTGTGGGCAAGTGTTTGCTTGCGCTTATGCTATACTCTTGAACAGAGTATAGCATAACAACAAAACAAATTATGCCTAGGGTACCAAAATGCCTAAACGCGGCCCTGCTTTCGTAGGTAATTTAACTCCAGCTGTTCACTCGAGCTACGCTCTCGTAATTTTGTCGCAACAACTGTCATTAAACTGCCACAACAGCAAGTTCTTGTAAACAAACATAAAACATATCCGACTAATTCTGAGCTCTTATGTTATTACCTCCGAATATATTTTTTTAAATTTCTGGCCCATAGATAACAGTTAATAGTTTTTTAAATTGTATTTAATTACATTGATCTTAACTGTCAGTAATCTTAATTATCATTTCCGTGCTTTGAAATATTTTTCTCTTCTTTTTTGTAATTGTATAATAGCTGAGATAAGAAAATATGTATTTCTGCTAATAAAGCTGATATGTACAGGGCAAGTCTCTTAAGATTGACACCCCCCTTATCTCACTTATCCTTTGCCGATTTAACTCATTCAAAAAAGGAGTGCACGCGGTTTTTGATGAATTTTTATAATCTGAGCACGGATATTAAAAATCTCGTAAGATATACAGGGTGGAAAATAAAACATGATTTTTTTAAATGGAACACCTCGTATATTTTTAGACCAAAATAATGTCCTTAATTTTCTGAATAAAAAAATATCTAATTGTTATATAATCACTCCACCTCTTCGTGAGAAATTACTAAAAACTTATTGTTAAACTTACATTACGGGTGTCAATTATAAAACAAAAAACATATCAAGATACCTCTGGAAACAATGCCATTTATTGAGATAATAAATAAATAATATATAGGTGACAATAACAGTAACGAGTAATAACAATAAACAACATAAGCCTAATAAAAACAAATAAAAGTCAATATTAATACAGTAACACAATAGAGTAACACAATTTTATTTATTTACACGTAACGTAATTAAATATTTTCCACGTAACCACCAACATCCTGAATACACATTTGGCATCGCTTTATAAAATTGCTTCTCACCCTTTGAAATATATCACCATTTTGGTTTAATGCATTCTTTTAACTCATTCATATTATTAAAAACCCCAGTTTCGTATATATCTTGTTTTATAGTACCCCAGAGAAAATAATCCATAGGTGTTAAGTCCGGACTTTTAGCGGGCCAATGTATAACACCGTGCCTTCCTATCCAAATAGGATATTTTCTGTTAGGTATTCGGTAACGTTCCTTGCAGAGTGTGGTGGTGCTCCATCCTGCTGCCAAATAACAGATCTGTTGTCCACTAAATTAATATTATCTAAATAATTTTCAACTGGATGTTGAAGAATATCCACATAACGTGGTGCATTTAAAGGCCTATTTATAAATACAGAACCTACAATAGCATCCTTGTGGATGCCACACCACACGTTTACAGTTTGGTATCCTTGTTTTTTTATTTTTTTTACAATATGTGGATTTTCCGCTGCCCAGTAATGTGCATTTTTTCTGTTAAAAATTCCCGCAGTAGAAAAACTGCTTTCGTCAGTCCAAAAGACATGACTTAGAAACTCATCATCTTCCTCTATTCTATCAAGTATGTCTCTGCAGAAGGTTAACCTGCTTGAAGGTTGTTCTCGTCTAAATATTGAATGGGCAAAATACTATATGGTTTAAAATTATGGCGATGTAATATTTTCATCACACTTCTTTGTGATATATCCAATTCTATTGCTGCGGCATAGGATGATTTGGATGGATTTTCAGCAAAATATAATAACGCGTTGAGTTCTGTGTCTTCTCCTGTTTTTGTTCCTCGCCTTTCCCTTTTCTTGTCTCTCAGAGATTCGGTATTCCTAAACTTTGCATAAATGTTTTTAAAACTATTTTTGGAAGGAGGTAGCCTTTCTCGAAATAACCTAACATATTCCCTCCGAGCAAGAGACTTATTCTTGTTGCACTGAATATAAATTTCAAGTAACTCTTTTCGCTTTTCCAATGAATATACCATTTTCAAAATAACTTGCTTCTTTACGAACACTACGTATTTTTTACGCTAATATCTAAAAGAGTGAACTACTATCTCACAAAAAACTGGATGACATCTGTCAACAAATAAACAATGCAAATATGCATTGTTTCCAGAGGTATCTTGATGTTCTTATTTTATAATTGACATCACGAACAGATGGAGTGATTATATAACAATTACACATTTTTGGATTCAGAAAATTAAGGACATTATTTTGGTCTAAAAATATATGGGGTGTTCCATATAAAAAAATCATGTTTTATTTTCCACCCTGTATATTTTACGAGATTTTCAATATCTGTTCTCAGATTATAAAAATTCATCAAAAACCGTGTCTACTACTTTTTTGAATGAGTTAAATCGGCAAAGGATAAGTGAGATAAGGGGGGTGTCAATCTTAAGAGACTTACCCGGTACAGTACCAGTTATACCAGCCACTGGGGTAATGAGGTCATATATTATATAGTCGATATTTATGATTCACTTGTAATTTTCAAAATCTTAATAAATAAATTTACATGTGCATAAATACTAGATGAGAGACAACATGTTACATTTTACTTTTACCTATGAGCAGCGTTCATAAAAATGAATACAATATTCTAAAATTTTTTAGTGCGGCCCCGGTCTCTCTTAATTGGCATCATATAAATCATATTTAAAAATTACGTTGAAATCCAGTTCTTTAGTGTTTTTTATTTACATATAAATATAGATGCATAATGCATATATTTATTTTAACCAGGGATCCTCCACAAGCACAGTATGCTGAACCCGCCAGACGATATAGACCTAGAGGTCGACCCGCCGTATTTAATAGGGACCCTGCGGATGTATACCAGGAAAGGCGCAACAGGCCTCCTCCTAGGGAAAATGATTTTTATGATGATGGCAGCTACCGCGAAGAAAATATTTCATGAAGAGTTCGGCTATAACGATATAAGAAATTGATTTATAAAAATATTTCTGCAAATTTCATTAGGGTGAAATTATATATCTGTGGTATAAGTTACGTATAATATAGGTAACTTCATTTTGTTAAAGAAGTCTTTAAAGATATTACTAAATTATGTATCAACAATAATTGTATAAGGTTTTAAGTATTTTATATTATATTTACATTTTAAATGTTTTTCATTTAGCTTAAGACACCAGTAAAAAATATATTGTTTAACCAATTTAAACGAATACATATTTTAATTAATTTTTAAAGTTACTGTTAATGTAGCAAATATTTCATCTATTTTATATACCTAGTTATAGGTGCGAAATAATTATAGCGATTCCAGTTATTTAGTCCTCGTAAATTAGACTATTTAGGAGAAATAATTCTGGGGGTACGAATTCTCAAAAATATTGGGAATAAAGATGTATCATCCCTTGCAAGGGTGGAAAACAAAAAACCACCCCTAGTTGCGATTGTACTCCATTCATTGGACGAAAAAAGGTATAGAAAAGAAACATTTGCCATTAATAATTTTTGCAGGAAAATAGTCAGATTGACCTCTCGGCTAATCCTCACCCATATCCTGCAACGTCGCGTCGAGGCGTTGAAGGAAAGACTCGTTTAATCAACGGTAGGGGGCAGTTTCGAGCGCGCACAAAAAAAATTAGCCATATACGGACTTCCATAACGAAAATATCAAAATTTACTACTTTAACAAGAAAAAGGGTAACAAGTGATTTTATAGAGTGGAATATCCTCTATCAGATACGTTAATAAAATTATATTGTGCAAACGACGATCATTAATTGTTCATCTTTTCCCCGCAAAGGTGCATTTTGTAAGTATAGGTAAAATGTATGTCAAATGTATGCTTAACAGACTATTGACTTGCGATAACTAATATAGTATAAGATTAGACTTAGGAGCAGCTGCTAGAGGTACTGAGGAACGCTCCATCTGTTCCCTTCAATTTATTACAAAATGAGGTATAATCATTCCTAATATGGATCCAGATATAATCACCATGAAGAATGCAGAAAGAAAAAAGTTAATCTTAATAACCTGCTATTTCACATTATGGGGGAAAGTTGGAAAGCGATCATAGATTGAAGATTTATTTTGGGCTGGAAGGACCAGGCCATAACTAAAACATTGAAGCCACGTTGATATGCGAAGCAAGGAAAAACCAGTGTGGCTTAATATGTTGCCATTATTTAATAAAGTTAGTTTACGCTGTTATTCAAACTTTTATACTTCAACGTTCATGGAAAAAACGTTTAAAAATATATCGGTTTACATTAATTACTTAAGTCTAAATTATGTTTGTCAGTTACTTAAGTCTAACTAAAAAAAATAACGTTTATGTTCGAGTAAAGGGAATGGGGTTCTTTTATTACGAAATGAACAATATCCAACAATAATTTTCATAAGGTATCTACCATCAGCATATCTTTTTTGTAAATATTTTTACAAAGTTTTGTTGCAGAGATGTTTTCTTTTTTCTAGAAATTGACTAAATTACTACAAACCATTACATTCCAACAGAATAAATTAAAAAATAATGCATTACATTAAATTCAGAGGTTTACTTCGTTTTGTGAATATATATTAAAACTGGAGACTGTACACTTTGGAACTAGGCCCATCACTATACTCATAGTATTATTTTTGTCCTCTCAGACTGATGTAGTACATGTATAAGTATATATTCTATACAACCGTTATGCACCAGGAACTCTGCATTATGCATTATATGTTTCTCCATTAATCCTTTGTTTTTACATTATCGGTGTTTGGCAGAACGTTTGAAGGGTTATAAAAAGGAGGTATATTTAATTCTCTTTGAAATTAGATAATTTTTAAACAGTTCCATATAGGTAGAAGATTTTAGGGGTGCTCTACATCTGTTGTTCAAATCTTGATCATACCGTGAATACAAATGAATTTGATTCGAAAAGCTGTTGAAAACATATATGTTGAACTGAACTGTTCTTGATTGCGTATTTTTGAAATATATTGCAGCCAAAGCTTACCGCATGGGGGAAACAACTCTCGGTGTGGTGAATAAAATATCAGGAAAATTTTGAAAAATGGCAAATTATTTTGAAAAACCTTATAGGAGAGAATTGTTTATTTTCAACCGACTTCTGTATGTTTTTTTTGTATGTTCGTTACCTCAGAACACCGTCATGGATATATAAATTTTTTAAAAAAATTGTATTGGAAAGGGATGTTTTCAAGAGGATTCCATTTCTGTTTTATTGGCATTGGACCTTGGATTGCGGAGATATTATACTCACCAGATATGTCAGAATAAATGGCGAATGCGCCGGTCACAATCCAAATTTATAGATATGTATTTAAATTAATTAATTAAAAAAAATCTATTGGATCAAATTGTGAAGCTGCAAACCATTCTCGAATCAACTTAATCATCGCAAAAATCAGTTCAGCCGTTTTGATGGAGTTCAGTGGCAACACACGGAGAGAAGAAACGAGGCTCTTCAGAATGATGTACGATTTATTTAATTGGTAGTTTATACTTGAATTTACTTTAATGTAAAACGACTATCTAGTCTACTATTTATAATTGTTCTACCTGAACATCCCTAAACTCCCTGAAAAAACAATAATTGTATAATAAATTGATTGCATTTTAAGTAGTAATAGTATTTTTCACTTTTTAGTGCATTTTTTTAGAACAGAAAGTCGGTTTTGTTTTATTTGATAAAAATATTTTATTAGCTTGTCATTTTGATCTGGTAATTTTTTTAAAACGTTTTCTTTGTTTTACATAAAAGTAAATAACAGTGTAGACTTTAAGTCGGGGATACATCTGAGGAACGTTGCCGTTCGTTCGCATTCGTTAGCATTCATTCGTCAAGTGTAGACGGTCATTTGTGGTCATTTGCAACGAATAAATTTTGCTGCGAATGGCCGGCAATGCGAACGAACGTTTTCCATCGTCTGTCGGTAAACCTCAAAAGATCAAAAGAAAATCCGAATTGCGAATATCTGCGAACGTTCGTAAACGTTCATATGTGGACGTGCTGAAAACAATTTGCAGCAGTTTCGACGAGACAGGTTGATATGAGTGAAAATCGGTTAATAGTGGCCAGTGCCTCGTACATCATTATCAATAAAATCATTCTGCGACGAACAGAAAAAAAGAAGAGAAAACAGAGACTTGTTTGGATGAGTGATTTATATCTAAGTAGAAGTAGATATGATGATATGAACTTACTAGCGGATTTAAATGACACATTTTTTAAAAATTTCACCCGAATGTCTCGAGAAGATTTTACCTTCCTTCTGGCAATGATTAAACCAAAAATTGCTAAACAGAATACATACTTCAGAGAAGCCGTACCACCAGAAGTAAGATTTGCTGTTTGTTTACAATTTCTAGCTAGTGGGGATTCGTACATAAGTTTACAATACACATTTAAAATATCAAGACAACTGATTTCCAGAATTGTTCCAGAAGTATGCAGAGCCATCTGTGAAGTATTGAAGGATCTTCGCGAATGAGTGAAATGCAAGCAAACGGCAGATAGGAATTGGAGGGAGTTCGTAAATGTATTCAGTGTACTCAGCAACGTTGCCGCGAATGTCTACGAACGAGCAGCAATGCTGGAAATACCTACCAATGTAAACGAATGCGAACGAACGGCAACGTTCCTCAGATGTATCCCCGGCTTTACAACAAGTATGGAGCTTAAAATTAGGAAGGATATGGCACAATTTTAAGGTATTTTGGCCCTCAGTAGAAAATTATGAAATTTTAACATATTGTAGTTTATATTAAAGGATAAAGGATATTAAATGATAGTTTATATTAAAGAATAATTTTACCACTGAAAAAAAGTCGTAAGTATACAGGGTGTATCTAAAAAGTTATGTTAGATTAGAAATAGTAATTGTAGGATGTTACATATTTATTACTGGCATCAGAAATAAAATCTAGTAAGTCCCTACCCAGACATCCCTCCAAAAACTTTGTATATACCCCCTAGCCCCCAGCCCCCATAATCGACAATGATTTAAATTTTTTTTTATTAAATTAATGAGGCATGCAAAAATAAAATAAATATGTAAATATATATGTATATATATATATATATATATATATATATATATATATATATATATATATATATATATATATATATATATATATATATATATATATACATATATATATATATATATATATATATATATATATATATATATATATATATATATATATATATATATATATATATATTTATTTATTTATTTATTTATACTACATCCAGCAGGCAAAGCCCAATTACAGGAAGTATATCCTTAAATTTAAAATTCAAATTACTTAAAATACAGACTAAAGTAACAGATAATAAAATTATATAAACCTATAATAATAAACTAAATTACAGAAGCAGCTATTAATTTTCAATTTAGAAGTAAGCTGGAAATCTTGTTTTTAAACTGTTGTTTGGTAAGATGGAATATATCAACATTTGTAATACTATTATGACTTCTACATATAGTGGTTAATGGGCAATTAAAATGATGGTAGGAATTGGGTATTGAAAAATAAAATGTTTGTTGATTTCTAGATAATTGTCTAGGGACATTAAATTAAATTAGTTCCAGTAGTACAGGAGAGTCTATCAAATTGTGTACAATCTTAAATAAAAATAGTAAACCCATAATTTCGCGCCGCTTACGTAGTGAGAAAAAGTCGCATTCATCTAATAAAAGTTGGTATTGGTAATTTCTTTCAGGATAAATATTGTGTTTTTTGAAGAATAAATATTTCAAAAATTTCTTTTGGACGAATTCAACGACATCAATATATTTTGCATAATGGGGGTTCCAGACAATACTGCAATATTCCAACTTACTTCTGACAAGTGAGAAATAAAGAGTACAAATTGCATCCGTTGATGTAAATTCCCTGCTGCTACGTATGACGAACCCCAACATTTTTATAGCTTGTTACTTAATATGTTCAATATGGTTGTTGAACGTTAATTTCGTATCAAAAGTGACACCTAAGTCAGTGGTTTCAAATACACGAGTTAACAAAGTGTAATTGATGGAATAATCGTAGGTACGTACATTCATTTTTCGGTGATACGTCATTATTTTACACTTGCCTATATTTAAAGATAACATATTCTTCTCACACCGATTGTTTAGAGTTATCAAATCATTTTGCAGAAGGTGACAGTCCCCTATATCTACTATTTCTCTGTAAATTTTCATATCGTCAGCAAATAGAAGTTTTGGGGAATTAATTTTATAACAGATATCAGCAATAAATAAAGTGAATAATAAGGGTCCTAAATTTGAACCTTGTGGCACACCGGAACTGGCAACAAATGCAGTAGATTTGATACCATCAATTTCTACAAAAAGTTTCCTACCGGACAAATATGATCTAAGCAAATTTATAATGTGACGGGATATTCCAAAGAAAGATAATTTTCCCAATAACAATATATGTGAAACGCGGTCAAACGCTTTGCTAAAATCCATGTAGACAACATCAACTTGGTGTTTGGCATCGAGCGAATTTGATGTAAATTGTGTGAAAATGCAAAGATTACTTTCCGTACTACGCGCTTTAACGAAACCATGCTGCCGTGCTGGTATAATATGTATTATATGTACATATATTGTATCACCCAGTATAATTTCCAACAGTTTAGAAAATACTGAAATTAATACTATAGGTCTGTAGTTAATAATGTCGGAAATTAGACCAGATTTATAGACAGGACACACACGAGATAATTTCCAGTAATTGGGAAAAGTACCTGTTTTAACAATAAGGTTGAATATGTGATATAGAGGTATTAAGAAACATTGAATGCAATCTTTAACAATTATAGGAGGAACATTATCGGGACCAGTAGTTAACTTATTTTTCAATTTTTTACTAGCGTTTATAATTTGCTCCTTGGATATATGATCAATGTCTAAATAGCTACTTATATTTAAATCTTTTATATAATCATTTGTTGTTATATCTGGTCCAAGAGGTAAGTATACACTTTGGAAATGTTTAGCAAAGCCATTGGCAATCATATGCGGTGATGTCAAGGATTCCTTGTTATATGACATTCTCCCGGGTATGCGTGACGTTTTCTTTTTAGAGTTGACAAATGACCAGAATTGTTTGGGGTTACGTTTTATTTCAGTTTCGGTTTTTTTTATGTAATTTTTATATGCGTTGTTTATATTGTATTTGATTTCTTGTCTGAGATTCTTTACTCGTTGAAGATACAAATTAAGTTTATATTTTTTGAACATTTTACGATAATGGTTTTTAGCTTTAATCTTATTAATTATACTTTTATTATACCAAACAGGATATTTAAATGATTTACAATTTTGTATTGGAACACATTCAATAAGAATTTTGTGGAGAATATTGTTAAAATACTCACAAGCCTCATTTACATCATGAGATAAACTTATATAATGCCAGTCCACTTCATTTAACTTAGTGTACAGTTTAACAAAATTCGCTTTTCTGAAGTTAAACCTGGTTGCTTCTGATATAAAGTTGCTAGTTTCCTCAAGTTTTATATCAAATTCTATTCGGAGCACTGGATGATGTTCATCGATCGGTACTAGTGGTTCTTCTTCACAAAACACATTGCCTTTAATATTATTAGAACATAATACCAAATCTAACAAACGATTGTTAACGTTCATTACAGAATTAATTTGAGCAAGATCACAATAGTTTAAAAAATTATCAAATCTTATAGAAACATTTGAAGAAACATTTTTGTCACTGTATTCCGTTATGTTAAAATCTCCTAGAAGAATAATATCGTTAAAGTTCAAAATTTGTTCCAAGGATTCAAAGAAATTATTATACTCCTCCAGTGAGGTGTTTGGTGGAATGTATAGTACGATTATAAATACTGGTAGCTGATTTTCGGTACTAATTTTAACACAGAGTAAGTCAATTTTTTCGATTGGTGAAACTATGTGGATCAATTCAGAACAATAACTGACGTCAACTGCTAATAATACACCACCACCTCGCAGCCCATAATTTCTGTCCTTCCTGTAGACAATATAATTTTCAGGGAACAATTCACTATTAAACATTTCTCTGAGCCATGTTTCAGTAATAGAAATGATTTTATAACCGCAAGATATTACATTTTTAAAAAATTGGTGAGATTTTGTATTCAAGCCCCTGGTGTTTTGATAATATATACTTAAATTATTGTTATTATTGTTTTTAATATCGTCCCTCTTTCTACAAAAATCATTGGTTTTTGCTGAAATTCCCTGGATATTAAAATTCATAATATTTATTATCTGTTCTGTTTCCTGTAAATAAGCTATTTGATTTGGTTGGGTTTCTTGTGAATTGACTTTAGGTGGACATTCCTGAAATTTCATGGAAAAACCGAGTTTTCGGTGATAAAGAAGTCGTTTTGAGATCCAGTATTTCTCTGAGGAGGATTATCTAGGAAGCGTTGTCCTCTTTTAAAATTAAATCTTTCAAAAGCAACACCACGGGGCCAGAAATTTTGTTGATATACCAACCTATTGTTCTTGAAGAGTGGGGTCAACTCCGACCAGAAAGCAATTATTGTCCTCTTTTTGATAATATGTTTCAAGCATTTTAACAGAGATATCTGTGATGTCAGCTTTCGACTTCATATGAATATGTTTTTTAACATTTTCTTCAGTAACATTTGCTTTCGCGCGAGATATAAAAAGCCATATTTTCCTCTTCTGGTTTCCATTTGATGGGGTAGGTTCTCTTCCTATAAAACCACTTTCATTTGCATCAGGTGAGTTGGTGCCTAGCTGATATTTTTTCCTTCGAGTTAGCCGAGGTCTCATTGCAGTAAAGCCATCAGAGTTAGTATTATCCTGGTTTTCTAGAGGAGTATTGAGTAAATTTTGGTGAGGATTTGGCAAGATAGCCAAACCTTTATTCTGTTGCTCTAACATTTGCTGGGGTTGTTGGGAAATTGTTTTCTCCTTTGGTTTTACAATTTTATTTTTCAGCGGGGGGTAATGCACATTGCTCTTTTGTAGAGTTGCTTCATTTAATGCCTCGCCATATGAATTTGCTGAATTTGAGAGTAATTTAATCATGTCCTTGTTAGTTTCCTTTATATTTATGACTTCTTGTCGAGTTCTTTCGATATTTACTTGTAGGTCGACTTTTAACACATTCATTTCTGATTGGATTGTTTTGAATATTTTATTGTTGTTATTATTGTTTTCATTTAATTTTTCTATCAGTAGTGTAGTAGTTTTTGAAAGTTCAATAAATTTTTTACTTAAAGGAAGCAAGTCATTGTGGACCTCAGTTAGTTTTACATTTTCAGACTGATTTAAATTTACAGATGACCCGCAATTTAAACATAAATATAGTAAGGTTCTTCCTGATCTTAAACCTGCAGCTCTATATTCAGTGGTAGAAAGTTTTGCACATGATTGGCAAAGTTTTCCTTTACATTTGTCACAGGTTACCAGTGGGTCTTCTTTGGAGTCTGGGGACTTGCATTTAGAACAAGACATTATTTTAAAACTTCCAATACAGTTTTAAAGCCGGTCCTGTCCATTTATCATTTGTATACACGTTGGCTATGTTTTTGTTGACAAGTTGTTCTATATTTACTGATAGGAATTTGAGGTTTTTCTTTAACACTTTTTATCACTAATTTAACACTTCAGGTAGTGTAATGCACTTAAGTCGTTAATAGCATACAAACTAACATCAATATATGAATATATATTAATATAAAACTTTTACCATACTTTTAGGAACATTTTGGTACAAAAATATGTATTTTCTGAACAGTATTTCCATTGATATGAATGAATTTCTGTTGAGCACTTTCTCACACTTGCTGCTGATTATGCTCAGACACTTGAGCATAACTTGATATATATATATATATATATATATATATATATATATATATATATATATATATATATATATATATATATATATATATATATATATATATATATATATATATATATATATATATATATATATATATATATATATATATATATATATTATATATATATACATACTACAAGGCCTTCTTGTTCCATATATGCTCCTATACATGCCGACATTCGTCAGCGTACATTTCCAATCAAGTAATACTCGCTCGCGCAACTAACCTGGTGTGGTAAATCCATTCATTTAAATTGCCATTTCCGATTAAAAGCTGAGTGCTAGAATATTCGATTATTTTGTATATCCGCCTGCATTTTGCTTATACTGTTGCTTCTTCCCTTCAACTGTAACTGTAACCAACCACCTCTCCGATAATGGCTTAACGCTTAAGCTTTCGATACAACCCCCCATTTTACCACTGTGGTTACTCATTATCATCCCCAAACCAGCTGATTATCGTTCCCCGCCATAGTAGTTCCCCGCTTAATCATTAACCAAGTATGACGTAGGCCGACTGAATTACCTGTAGATAGTATGCGTAGATTGTTTGTTACACAGAGGTAGAATTAGAAATAGATGTTCTGAAGAAAAATTGTTAAAAACTTGTTGCAACCATATACCTGTGTATTCATTTAGAAGAGGTCTATTTATAAATCATGTGACCCCTGGAATCACTGACTGTTTCCATTCGCAGCTACCCGTAGCCCTTACAGAACTGCCTGTAAGGAAAAGTAACATCAAAATATGAGACATAAGAACCCGAGCAATAAACCCTCATTATATCGATACCTTCACACATGCTACCGCATTTTTAACAGCGTTGTCAAGTATAACCGATTTCCAGGAATTTAAGGAAAACAAATGATTTTATATACATCGTCCATCACATTATGATATTATCATGTAGGTAGTATAACAAAATATTGATCACACTATATACCTTTCGTCATATCATAAAACAATTGGATGGTATGGTGAATGTGATGCAGAATAAGAATGTTTCCCATTCAAATATTACGGATCCATTTTACACGTTCCTCGGCCGTGTCACATCGGCATCATTGGCATTCATTGGATGCTTAAATTGCCTAATACCATCGAACGTTTTGTGTTAAAGTGCGGTCAACAATAATTCTTGAAATAGAAGTAATACAGTTATTCTTTAATTTAGTGTATTATTTTGATGGGTTTTGTGTTAAAATTGATTATTTATTAGTATTTTATCAAAACACAACTTGTTGAATGAAAGCGCCTTTATAGTGACGATTTTAGCTTGCTGTAAGAAAAGTTATACTGCCCCGATCTCCCATTGCGGCAATTGTGGGTATCCTTTAAAAACATTTTTTTTGTCTCATATTTCGATGTTACAAACATATTATACGCGTAAATCTGTTGCCCGTACATTAGGTGAATGTTCCTACGTTGCATGCGTGTTATTGTATCTCCGATATGGAAGACACGAAAATCAAGTGAGATATCCAACAGATGTTCAAGATGCGGCCAATACGCACACAAATGTTGAATCATTGGGAACATGGATTGAAGAAAAATAAAGCACTCTATATTACAAAGCTTCTATATTACAAGGTTTCCGCCACCATTAACGACAATGATAAGGGTTTTACTGCAACTTGCAAGCTTGTTTTTTTTACTATGTTTCTAAGCATGCGGTCATTAATAAATACTTAATAATAATTACTATTTTCGAGCTGATTAGTGCTGCTGATTAGTCGTTATATTTTTGGAACACTGTATGGTAAAATAGAAGTTAGTATTTTAGTTCTTGTGTAATCTGTGTCTAAACATAACATAAAATACACCGCATAAATAGATAGAACACAAATCCAACTAAATACCACTACTAAATTATACCACTAACTAAATATTTAGTAACTAAAAGATGTTCAATTCTTCTCTGTTACAAGAATACCTACTAAAAACCTATGATGATAATAATTTTGAAACACTGTATGGTATAGCCACTATACACGTTTTAACCTGTACTACACGTTGTATCATGAAAATAAATAATTGAAATATTTACTATATTTTATTTCTGACGCCAGTAATGAATAATATATGCGATATCTTTAAATCACTATTTTTAACATACCTTTTGATATACACCCTGTATACTTCCGACTTTTTTTAGAGATCAAATTATTTCCTTTAATATAAACTACAATATGTTAAAATTTCACAATTTTCTGAGAGCCAAAATACCTTAAAATTGTGCCATGTCTTTTGCTGATTTACTAATTTCAATATGACGGCATATACTAAAGAACGATTTCATACAAAAAAATTATAATGACCGTGCGTTCCCACTGAAATGCATTATAAAACCAAATTCTTCTCTGATACAAGAATACCTGCTAAAAACCTATGATGATAATAATTTTGAAACACTGTATGGTATAGCCACTATACATGTTTTAACCTGTACTACACGTTGTATCATGAAAATAAATAATTGAAATATTTACTATATTTTATTTCTGACGCCAGTAATGAATAATATATGCGATATCTTTAAATCACTATTTTTAACATACCTTTTGATATACACCCTGTATACTTCCGACTTTTTTTAGAAATCAAATTATTTCCTTTAATATAAACTACAATATGTTAAAATTTCACAATTTTCTGAGAGCCAAAATACCTTAAAATTGTGCCATGTCTTTTGCTGATTTACTAATTTCAATATGACGGCATATACTAAAGAACGATTTCATACAAAAAAATTATAATGACCGTGCGTTCCCACTGAAATGCATGATAAAACCAAAGTTGACGGAATAATATTATTTCCTCTGATAAAACCATATTAAGGGTGGCATTTTGTAGAGTTAGAGGAAAATAGATGCATTTATCTTGGTCAAGTATAAATAATTAAAAAGCTACATAAGTTCTGATAATCAAATTAGGTGCATATACTAGCTATTATTACAGTGATGTTTATAATATGTTTTTTGTCCCAAAATTTTCTTATAAGTCTGTTCTGTGCACTTGCAATCAAAATAATGTGATTTTAACAATAAAAATGCATATTTTCATTGCAAGCACACAGAACAGGTAAATAATAAAATTTTGGGACAAAAAACTGATATTATAATCATCACTATAATAATATAATAGATGCACAATCCATATGCACGATTATCAGATATTCTGTAGCTTTTTAATTATTTATACTTAAGCAAAATAAATGCATCTATTAGGCTCTCACTCTACAAAATCCCAAGCTTAAAATATCGCACCAACACACATCCACCATATTATTTCGCACTATACTTAACCACATCTGCTGCTCCGTATATTATTCTCCTTTTTTATGTTTACCTTAAAATTAAAAAGCTGTAAACGCTAGATATTAAAACGGAGTCTTTTCAACAAAACATAAGGAGGAAATGTAATCCTTCTGGTTGATTTAATCTCTTTGTATAGTAAAGAATAAATAGACTTCTACCTTTGCGGCAAATACGAAATAATACAGCATTCGCTCAAATAATTTCTAAGTGTAACTTAATATATTTCAAAGGGATCCGGCATTACAGCAGTTAGATACTGGAACATCCTATTTGATTCGTAAAAGTAAATATATATTTCAAATGGAGTTGATAATAGAGTATTATGAGTACGTACCAAGGGCTCACTGAAATATATAAACAATAGTATGAAGTATGAAGGTACCTACTCTTTAGATCTTTGAAGTTGGCGGTTCATCATAGATATAAATCATACGAATCAAATCAGTACTGCATTAGTCAAGTAAATGCGTGTTGCAACGCCTCATCCGGATGAAAAAGTAAATAACACATAACCTACAATTTGTCTGTCAAAATTGAAGTCTCGTACATTCTCTGTGATTTTACAATAATGTGTGCTCCTACTTAAACCACAGTTTACTGTGCTTAAACTAGTTGTCATAAACTAAGTGTGGCGTGTTCTGTGAGTGTGGCCTAGTTTTTATGATTTGGCGATTTTGAGCTTCCCAGTGGTATGACTAAAAACGACGGCATACGTTGGGCGTATATTTTCAATATTGGTTAATAGACAGAAACAAGGAACAAAGCGTCTACAGAATTGATTCAAATTGAACTTTTTATTACTTTAAATAATGTAGATAGGTCCTATTTATATTTTTACGGTTATCTTGGAAGATATTTGATTGTTATCTCAATGAAGAAGCAGTAAGAAATACTAATATTATGTACTGGATAGGGCTGTAACCTTTGATGTAACTATAACACTCGGAGTAGTTTCCACAAACACAAAAACACTTTCACTTCGCTCGACGCGCGTTTCGCCAATCAAGTTGGCATTATCCGGAGACGATTAAAACTAATCTTAAACTACAAAGTCTACCATATTTATACTAATTTCATGGTGACGTCACTAATGATATCACCGTGAAATTTACGAGTGACTAATCACGCTTCAATGATCGGTTGCTAAGCAACGCGTAAAGCGGGCTATACGGTATAGGTCCCTTGTCGCTATTCATACTACTTTTACATTTTACAATTTCTATGCTCTCAAATGCATCCAACTGTCTATTATTGTTCACATTATTGGTCTATTATTGGTCACATTTCGAACTAATCTTAAATTACTAGATAATATCTATTCTATGATTGTTGTCAAAAGCATGTTGTGTAACACACAACATATTTTCGATCACAATCATTACAACTAATTTCGTAAATCCTTTCATTTGGAACAATTTTATCCCTTGGATTGTCTAAAAGTTGTTGTAATTTATTACTCGACGAATGAATCGCTGTTATACCCACATCTTTGAAAACCTTACTCAAACCACGAGTAAACTGGGGTTCGTACGGGATGGATACATATTTTGAAGTCTCTATATCCTTTTGAAAGGTCGTAGAATTACGAAGTGATTCCTTAAATTTACGCTTCCTAATTAGTTTTTCAACTATATCTCTAGGGCAACCAATCAACTAGGATAACCAATCTAGGATAACCAATCAATTTTTATCAATCAACGCGAAATTTATCAAAAAAAGGTCTTCACAAAATAAAAAATTAAAAAAATTGACTACTAATGTACCAAAAAATGTTCCTCGGAAGGTCGTTAACATTGTGGATAATCACTCATCACACTCTTTTGATAAAGAAGAACTTGACCTTCTAAACAAGGGTTTAAACTTTGCTGTAGCCACTTCTGATGAGATTTTGGATGATGTCGTGGCAGGGATTGAAAGTTCAATTCAATATCTGCCTGATTCATCCAAGGGTCTCGTCAGAGTGGCTTGCAGGACCAAATTTCTAAAAATATAATGAATAACGTAGACAATAGAGAGTCATGCTCAAAGAATCCTAGAAAAACTATCAAAAGATTGCGCGAAAAAGACGGTTTTTATTTAAAAGCAGATAAAGGTAATAAGGTTGTTATTTTAGATATAGAGGACTATTATGAACGGGTAAACAACCTAATTAGTAATGATCCTTATAGAGAACTTACTAGAAACCCTTTACCAAGGGTCACTGAAATAAAAAATGTCCTCAAATCATGTAACAACCTTATTACTCCACCTGTTAAGAATAGGTTACGTGTATCTAGCCCTACTGTACCTAAATTGTATTTTCTACCAAACATTCATAAGCCAGGGAAGTCGGTGCGTCCAATAGTATCGTCTATTGGATCTCCGACTTATCACTTATCAAAGTGGTTGACTAAGGAATTTGAAAGTTTGACCATTGCACAGCCTAGTTTTTCAGTTAAAAATTCGAATGATTTCATTGATAAGGTCAAGAATATTCAATTGCAACAGGGTGAAATTTTGATTTCCTTTGATGTTTGTTGATTATTTCCTAGTGTACCAATTCCACAGACCTTGGACTATCTTGAGGATTTACTCGAATTAAACAACTATAGAAAAGAAATAATAGAAGAATATATAAACCTTACAAAACTTTGTATGAAACAAAATTGCTTCCGTTTCAATGACAAGTTCTATGAACAACATGAAGGAACCGCACTGGGTAACTGTTTATCGCCTTTCATTGCTAATGTCTGTCTTTATGAGTCGATTTGAAACTGAAGCAAAAGAAGAATTCGAGTATTTTCCTAGGATTTGGCTTAGGTATGTGGATGACATTTTTGCCGTGTTTGACACTAAGATTGCGGATGTAGAAAACTTAATTTCCAAATTAAATAGTCGTTTCACTTTTGTAAAGTTTACATATGAACTAGGAAATAATGGAAAACTTCCATTTTTAGATGTATTAGTAATTAAAAATAGTGACAATAGGTTAGAATTTGATATATATAGAAAATGTACCAGGACGATCAGATATATCCCTAATGACTCTCACCACTGCTATCAACATAAAATGGCAAGTTTTAATTTTCTTGTCCATCGTTTACTAAGTTTCCCTCTCAGTAATGAGAGGTTTGAAAAAGAAAAAGTATTAATTAAATATATAGCTGTGAGTAATGGTTCTCCTAGAGATATAGTTGAAAAACTAATTAGGAAGCGTAAATTTAAGGAATCACTACGTAATTCTACGACCTTTCAAAAGGATATAGAGACTCCAAAATATGTATCCATCCCGTACTAACCCCGGTTTACTCATGGTTTGAGTAAGGTCTTCAAAAACGTGGGTGTAACAGCGATATATTCGTCGAGTAATAAATTACAACAACTTTTAGACAATCCAAAGGATAAAATTGTTCCAAATGAAAGGATTTACGAAATTAGTTGTAATGATTGTGATCGAAAATATGTTGGACAAACGAGACGATCAATTAACACCAGATGTAAAGGCATATAGCTCATCTAAAATATGGAAGAACAGATAAGTCTAGTGTTGCACAACATGCTTTTGACAACAATCATAGAATAGATATTATCTAGTAATTTAAGATTAGTTAGAAATGTGACCAATAATAGACAGTTGGATGTATTTGAGAGCATAGAAATTGTAAAATGTAAAAGTAGTATGAATAGCGACAAGGGAGCTATACCGTATAGCCCGCTTTACGCGTTGCTTAGCAACCGATCATTGAAGCATGATTAGTCACGCGTAAATTTCATGGTGATATCATACCGTATAACCCGCTTTACGCGTTGTATAGTATAATAGTAAAATAGTATAAATATGGTAGATTTTGTAGTTTAAGATTAGTTTTAATCGTCTCCGGATGATGCCAACTTGGTTGGCTAAACGCGCGTCGCGCGAATGGAAAGTGTTTTGGTGTTTGTGGAAACTAGTCCGAGTGTTAATATTTATGTATTCATAAATATTGTGAATGAAAAACACGTCTCATATTTTTTAATTTTATATATATTTTAATCTAAACTGTCCTATATATTGGTATTAGCTAATAAATCTGGCAGCTCTAGACATCTATATAATGAATCTATAAATATAATGTGTCTTTTATTATCATTTCCCAGTTCGTCACATTACTTTCTCTCAGGCTTATTTACCATTGTATATTCAAATTACGAAAACATCCTCAAAGGGTTACTTCGACGAAAAAGTTCTCCAGGTATCGACCAAGAGGTCCAGGTGCTTGGAGAGGCCTGAAAACGGTAACACATTGATTTTCATTAATTTATTCTCAATAGTATTATTGGTCATAACACTTATCTACCTTAGTTTTTGAATTAAGTATTAGTATATAATAGTGTTACACGTACCTCTTTATAGTCTTTACGACTCCAAAATTACTTATTTTAAAAGATTACTTTAGAGTTCAGAGCATTAAACCCTTAGTACATTAGTACACTGCCTTTCCTTTGCCGTCGAAACTCTGTGCCCCGTTTCGGTATTAATTCGATAAAAGCCAGTTTATAGGTATGTGACAAGCAACGGACTGAGGGAATTTGAACTAGTTGTATGTTTTTATATTATTTGACAAAATATATGTATGGGATAAAATAAAAGTTAAGAAAAAACTAAATAAATAATACATGTCGGTGAGTAATTAATAAATGAGATAGAAAATACAACTTCGTTATTTATTGATTGTATATATTAATAATTACATATAATGACAGACTTTAGGGCCTACAAACTACAAAGTTGGTTTTAAGGGATTCGGACGTGACGGGAGACGAATAAAACAATATTTAATGATTAATAGGTCTGTCTATATACTAAATAATATATGGCATACTATATTTGCGGTTGACGTTATACTGTGTTCGGGAGTTAAGTAGGAAAAACTGTAAAAGAATTGAATGTTTAACACTGCATCTTATTATAGGTGCATTTTAGGGCATTTTGCTATATGAAATAGCCCTATTATTTTGACATGTTCTATCGAATCTTATTGCCTAGCCCTTGAAAATTTGTATACCCATGGAAGCAACATAAAAAACATGTCTTTGGTGCATCTCAACTCATTGTTTTCTGCTTTCGAATATACAAAAATATATATCCGGTGTACTCATTACCTACATTATGGTTTCTATTGGCTTTTGTCGATATTTTTGGGTCCTTGCCTAAAATAATAGCAATTATCTTCATCTAGGTAGGCATGTAATTATTATCTCAGTACAAACTTCATTTGTTATCGTTACGGTTGAAAGAAATAATTTAATACTACCTACATTATAATCACCTCTAAGTTTTGCGCATTCAATTAGTATTAAACAAGTAAACGAAAAATAGATTATATGGAGTTAGTAATGCAATAGCACAAAGAGCGAAGTAGCAAATCCATCTGTGTAACAATATAACGGATGGTTTAATGCGTATTTATCCCTTGGTATAGATTTTTATTTGACTTTTGTTATAAGATTTATTTATCCTCACAGGTAGGTAGGTATTCATAATTATGTATTGTAAGTCCCAATGAATCTTTATTATGTTTAGTAACAGAACACCCCTTATTAGTAGGTGGTAGATAAGGAGATTACGTTTTCTGGACAACCACTTCGCCTATTATCTTTTCACAATTCTTTAGGATTTGAGAAAAGCAGCTATTTCATCATTTTCGAATTTATATCTAAATGAAATGAAACATTTCAAAATCGCTATGAATGAAACTATATAACACTTAATAGATTGGTCAAATTACCTATGCAGTAAGAAGGACAATCTAATAAATTATCTGGACCTTCTCATATTACGGACGTTTTCACTCCCACCCTGTATACTGTGTGGTAGCCCTATATAAAGCCCTATATAAAGTGTGTGGTACCCCTATATAAAGATTCACTCGCAAGTTGAAAGAATTTGCAAAAGAAGCTGCATTTTTTTAACCATCTTGTTTATGTTAATAAAGGGTACAAGGAATGTGTGAGAATGAATGAGTTTCCGAGAAAAATTGTTTTTTTAATTTGAAGACAATTCATGTTGAAAAATATATTTGCTTCAAACATTTTTTATTCACTGTATGCTAGTTCTTTGTTGCATCAAAACAAAACAACAAGACCTAGAATTTATAGTCGATTTCATATACCGTACATTTTTTATTTGCAGTAGCACCAGCGACACTGGTGATTTTTCTTATGAAGTTGAGAAAGTATATTCTTAATTCCTTGTAAATTATCACAATTCAAAAGGGATTGATGAACTATGTTTAAGTGAGCAAATCCAATAGCAATTTACATTGTCTATAAATTCTATCAGCATTTGACAATTATTTATAATTTCTTGTAGACCAAATAAAACATTACTATCTTTGACCGCAGAAGCTAATAAGTTTTGAATAGTAATTACTCTTTTCGTTATTTGTATTTGATTTATTTTTTATTATATTAAAGGTATTATTCAACTTGTAATATAAGGTTATAAGAGATGTCTTTAAATTTAAATGATCTTTGAGTGTTGCTTTATTTTTATTTAATATCTTTAAGTTATCTTGAACATTTTCTCTATTGCCCTCCTTCATGGTTCCAAATAACCATTTATTTACTGTATCTAAACCATTAATAATTTCTCGCTTAACTATTTTCTCAGGCGATAGGTTACTAACAGCCAGTTCCAGAAATATGAACAAAGGGGGGAGGATGCAAAAACGATGGAAATTTGGAAATATTCTGTCGTCGCGTCTTTTTGATGAAAACATCGCAATCGTGGCCTATATATTTTTTCTCTTCTTAACACCGTTGTGTCTTCTTCAAGAGGAAGAACTTGAACTAGAATTCAGTAAACGATAAATTGTATTTCAAACACACCAAGCCCAAAGAACCACTATTTCCCAGACCATGACAGTAAAAAATAAATTTGTAGGTTAAGTTTACAATAAAGTCGACTTTGGCCCATCAAAAGGGCCAAAATCGAGACTTTACCAAAAAGGAAGCTTTTCAGTAAAAGTGCCTTTAAAATTCGATTATGGAACACGCTTTAGAACTTAAAGGAGACTCTTAATATTACAGGAAGCTTTACGTCGATTATGGAACTGGCTGTAAGCTTTGTTTGCGCACGTAGCAATATATATTCAGCTTGAGATGTAGATATTGTTTTTCTATATTATGTATGTATTCTTATTATATTAACATATCATTCTAATTTACTTAATTCTCTTCTAATTAGTTCTAAATCTATAACATTAACAAATTTATGTATTGGAACTATTTATTTTATTTGTTAAACCTACGTTTATAGGGAGGATTTGATGTTTTAGGTTTTCTACCTTTGTTTTTTTTTATGGTAAGAGTCTTTGTTAGTTTTTAACTTATTTAAGTCTATAACGACTTTGGCTTCCTTCAAATTATTTCTGGATTTACCTATGTCTGACATGGGGTCTTTGATATATACGATTTCGTTTTGTTTTAAAGGCTGAGGGTCTTGTTTGGATCAATTTAATTCTGAAATGTTCAGTTTTTTGATTTTCTATACTTATTTTGAATTTTTTATATAATTGCGCTGTAATATCTTCATAAGTTTGAATATATGATATTCATATATGTTTATATGTAGTGATATTTTGTTCAGTAAGTTCAAAAGGGGTTAGTTTACTTAAGTGTCCAAATATTATTTAAAAAGGGGTATGTTTGGTTAAGCTGTGAATTGAATTATTATAGCAGGATACTGCCATGAACAATAAGTATTCAATTGTCTTATTTGGGTAGTCTATTTTTAAGCATCGGATTGAATATAGTAAGGTAGAATGGAAGCGTTCTACTGGATAATTTGAATATGAATTTCTTGGTGTCGTTATGTAAATCGATGTTATGTAGATTACAAATTTCTTTAATAATAATAATATCGAATTCTTTTCCTGAATCAGCAGTTATGCTTTGGATTTCCGAAGTGGGAGATAAATGTAAGTATTAACTGTGGTATAGTTATACGAGTACTGTGTTATAGTTATAGATATACTGTTGTATAGTATATTTTTGTTGGGTAGTACTTGTAGATCGGCTTGTCCGAATGTCCGTATTTAGAGAATGGGAAGAAGCATTTCTTTTTCTGCAAAGAACGTATTCAATGGAGTATATCAAAGGGTTGTTTAGCTATGGGCGTTATTTGCAATTTTATTTTGTTAGGGTGTCTTTCATATTTAGCAAGTTGGCATGTATTACAATTATTTATATGTTGTTATAGTTTCTGCTATATTAGGCCAATAACATCTTTTCATTAGTGCAAGTCTGCTTTTATTTATTCCACGATGGCAAGTTTTTGTTTCGTCATTATATTAAATTTGTTTATATTGGTCTTCCGGTTCTGTTGGCAATTTATTAACAATGATACATTTTAATTTAGAGTCAAATGATTGCATTAATATTCTCGTGATTTTCTTTTCTATGCTATCGGAATTGAAAAACATACAGTGTAGTTCAGAAGGATTAATAAATTGTTTAAGGAGTTTTATTATTTCGTTATCTGAGCTAGACATTTTCGAAGTTAGGGTGGTTCTATTTTATCAAATATACCTGGGGTATTTTCAAGGTTAGAAATTGCATTTTTTACTTGAAATTTTTTACTTGAAAGTTAATTTTTATAGATATTTAGGAGTTATCTGTACAACGAATATCTAATACAGGGTCTTCTTCGTTTGAATGAATTATTTGTAAATCGTCCAGTGCTTCTCTTAGTGCATTAGGGTCAGGGGAAGGTATGTTGTCTAAATCGAAGTTGTCAATATATGAGGTAATGTCACCTGGATTATTTATAATAGGTCGGTTATCTGTATCTGTCTCGAGTGCATTTAATTCTTCAGTGTTTAAATGATCTGATCTAATAAGAAGTTATATCTGAACAGGAAAAATCTAAACAGGAAAAATCTAAACAGGACATATCTACATTTAAAGTAATAAAACGTTTATTTTTATTCAATTCTGTAGACGCTTTGTTCCTTGCTTCTGTCCATTAATTATTATTGAAAATATACGCTCAACATATGCCCTCGTTTTTAGTCATTGATAAGCTCAAAATCGCCAAATCACAAAACTAGGCCACATTCACAGAACACGCCGCACTCAGTTTAAGACAACTATTTTATGCACAGTAAACTGTGGTTTAAGTAAGAGCACACATTATTGTAAAATCACAGAGAAACAAGACATAAATTTTAATAGACAAATTGTAGGTTACGTGTTGTTTACTTTTTCTTCCGGATGAGGGGTTTTAATACGCATTTATTTGACTAGTGCAGTACTGATTTGATACGTATGATTTATATCTATGACGAATCGTCAACTTTAAAGATCTAAAGAGTATAAATTTATAAGATCAGATTATAAATTAATATTATTAAATCCATGGTATATGATGGATATAAATAAATAATATAATATAACGTAATATAACATCATTCGTAATAAATTGCATGCGTTGATATTTAAGTTGCGAACAATATTTACCTACTATGAGAATAAAATTGTGCACTCTCATTATTTCCATTAAAGTCTATTAAAGCAGAATTTCCCACCATATTGCTGTGTGCTTTAATTCGCATACTTATTATAGAATATCGATATTTTTCATAACCTCTTTTGAAATCAGCTGTCCCAGGGAGTTTACACATAAGTGCCATTACAAGCTACTAACAATTGACTATAGAGACTTCCATAACTGCAGCCCATACGAAATGAATTTTATGCTTTGTTGCCTTCAAACAATCACACAACCCAGTAGCTATACCACAATGGTCGTCAACCCTATTCAGAATAAGTAATACACATTAAGGCTTTGCAAATGTTACCATTATCTGAAGAGCACTTTTGTTTTTGTATTAATTTGTTGCCGATTTGTGTCTTTGGAGGCATTATGTCGAAACCGATGGGATAGTTTTCATAACTTAATTGAAAGCATACTATACTTTAAACGATATCAGCAAAGGGGACTTTGATGTGTTCTCTAAAGTTATAAACTGGGTAAAATATACAGGGAATATTTTTAAAAAAATCGACATAAAATAGCATAAGCTATTTCAAATTGGGCCACATTTTCATCTCTGATACGAACACCATGTATAATAAATCGCATTTCTGAAAGGGCTACAAAGTGTAACTAAGTCTTTAATAAAGGATTTACCAAAAGATTTAATATAATAATTTGACACAAAGGAAATATAGGCATTTAAAGTAGTTTCTGCAAATGTCCAAATTATTCGAAAATTAAAAATCGAAAATATTTAACGGTTATTTGTTTGGAACGTTTTTCAATATCTTGAACGGTTTTCAAATGCAAAAGAAATATACTTAATGACACAGGTATCTAATCAATACATATAGTATTAAAATCTTGATTCTTTATAATACAAGACAATGCAATTATTTTAGGTGATATCTACTAATAATTGGAATTTCCGGTGCGTGTAGAACTAACGAAGATGATTGATCATGTATAATCATCCTAATAATACATGTACCAGATACAAAAAATAATAAGCAACCAACATTTATTATTTGCAATTCCGAAAAACAAAACTAAATTTACATGATTTCAATCTACGAGACATATTTTAATTTACGCCCTGAAAATTTTAATTATTATTTATATAATAAAGGAAAATATGTAGCTCAAAAGTAAGCAATCACACAATGCATTACCATGTAAAGTTGCTGCTTATTTGAATTTACCTAACAGCAAGGAATATACTGGTCATTGCTTCAGAAGAACGTCAGCGACACTTCTTGCTGACTTGGGAGTAGATATATTAGCTATAAAAATACGCGGAGCACGGCGGATGGAAATCTACGAGTCTAGCGGAAGGCTACGTTGAAGAATCTCTTAAGAACATAATTTCTGCTTGCAAAATAGTTAATGTACAAAGAAATGAGAGACCGGGGGATGAGAGTACCTGTTGGAAAGTTTCACTTGTCAGAGAACCAGAACTTTCAAGTCGTGTTTCAGAACAAATTAAGTTATCGGGTTTATCTAAATACTTAAGGTATTTCCTTTGATAATAATGCTATTAATAACCCTGTATTCAATATTAGTATTTCTAAGAACTAACTTCTCTCTGTAAATTAATTACTGTTATATAAAGTTTTGAGGTTTATTATTTTTTCCTTATGTAGAATAAAAAATATATGCACTATGGGATATGGGAATATGGCAAAATGGGAAAGTGATTTTCCGGTCCGTCAGAAGTGGCCAGGCCAAGTCCATTTCTTCTGTCACCCCAGAAAATGTTTACTTTCCCGCCTAGGTACACAAACTGCAAAGGTACATAGACCAAATATGGGCACTGACCCAAATAAGGGCACTGTCCAGAAAAATGATAAAGAGAAAACTTTTTCTGAGCATATTACAGTTTACTATGATGAGAAAGACCAGACAACTTCGCGGTGAACGTTAATTAGTCTACCAACTATGAGATGGCGCTCTAAAGAATTAACCTAGCAGAAAGTTAAATAACAAAGTGAGGCTAGTAATTTCGGTAAGTAAAACTTTCATCAAATTTAAAGAAAAATTTGAATCAAATATTGACTGTTGCATGTCAGTGTATAGCTAAAGAACTGTATTTGCATGTAAACTTAGAGTCATTTTCTTGTATTATAGTGAAAAAGTTTTGATGGGAAAACTGATAAACCTTAAATGCGCCAAATATGGGCACATGTTTCTTTTTTACACTGAACGGCATTAATAAATCTTGTTTTGTTTTTATGTTGTTATGCGATGGGATGTTGCGAACTGCAGATGTCCGATATGCGAAGACTAGATAAATTTGTGTAGCCTGGTTTTTTTTATATTCGTAAGATATTTCGTTAATTTTTTCTTCGAAAATACAGCAGTTTATACTCGGTTACATTCTTATTTTTGTGTGCATAAAAAATCCTGATGTGTGATTACTTACATGCTTCAAATATGGTACCCGTATTTGGAACCCCGGGTCCTAATATGAGCATTTATCGGTTTTTTAATTTTGAATTTTTTAAATACATTTATAAAACAATTTTATTAATTCTGTCTACTATTTTTGAATCTCCATAACCTAGTACCTGTAAGTGCAATAAAATAAATTGATTAATGGTGCCCATATTTGGTTCGGTTACCTTAATATGTTTATATTATTTTTCACTGACAGTTTTCTTCTTACAATTAGGTAAAGACCTCACAGCGTGGAACTCGTACACTCTGGATTTTTGTTCAAAATAGGCTGATTCTTCGATATCATCTTCCATATTATCATTGGAAGCAGAAGATTCGGATATTTTTCATAAATCACTGACACAATAATATCTATTTTGTGCAACCGGATGCGAAGTAGGCGTTTCGCGTCCTCCGTCTCGGCTGCGAAATGTGTCAGCCTTTTATATCATTCCCATAAAAATGCTGAGATCTGACGCCACTATAAGTATATTATAAACAGTGGTGTCATTTATACCTAAATTCTAACTAGTTTTATCAGTTACAAAAAATTACAGCGACACATACGACTGCATAAAAAAATAGTGTGTACACCACGGCCGCGAATTTTAACGACCTAGAGATTATTTCGCCTCGGCCGCAGGGGCGACCTCGGCAATAATTTTTCTCTCGGTACGCGAAAAGGAATTTCGGAGTCTAGGTATAAAAATAACTATTAACGAATATCTAATAAACAAACACAATTTTCATAAAAAAATATGATTATGATAAATATAGTTCTTTGTACTATTTTCAAAACACTATTGGAAAAAATCACATGTGCAACGCGTAAGAAAAGTTACTTTTTCCCAATGGCGCTTTTTTTTATCTCGGTTGGTATCTCGACTGCAAAACCTACACTTTATGTGGATAAAAGTCACTTTTCCCAACTTATTGCACAAATAGCTATTATCAACGAACCAACATGGTTTCAGAGAACACGGTTCTACTATTAGATCACGACTAAATTTTAACAAAAACAATATTTTTTTTTGGAAATATATAGAATATGGAAGATGATATCGAGGAATCAGCCTATTTTGAACAAAAATCCAGAGTGTACGAGTTCCACGGTATGAGGTCACAATGTTATGGTCTCATTTAATGACTTATCATGACGTAAACCATGATGTACTGCTGGGACTTCTAATATTTTTATTATATACTAATGACAGTAGGTTATTTATCTACTTTCTATTGTGCTTTAGTAAATGATAAATATACATAGCATCATAAAATCTGAATATAATAGTAATACTTCAAAACTTACAAGAGAACTTAATATCTCATTCCAAATACTTTGATTAAAATAATTCGGCAATCCATCAAGATAAGACATACAGTTTCACCTTATTGGAGTCAATTACGATAATTGTAATCGCCTTAAAAAAAATATTATTAAATAAATAATTGTTCAAGTAGACACTTACAAGCTTCTTGGAATTTATATTGATATAACTCCTACTGACTATGTAAATGTGCATAGTACCTGATTTGCTCTGAAAATATTGAGTCATATATCTAATAACACTCAGCTATCGCCTCATCCGGAAATACCTATTCATTACTTTTATCGAAAAAATAGTAGTTATCAAATTTGAAGCTTAGTTACCTATTAAAACATATTCTTACTTCTTTTCGTGAAACTAGCGGTTTTCTAGAAAATTATATTTAAAAACTCGTAACGTTTATGTTTTTCATGATAGGTGCACTCTGCCTTTGAGGTAGAGTACAAGATGAGTTTTTTTAAAGTGGTGTCCCCAATAGGCAAAATCCTCGTGTATTTGTGATTGAAAAATGTTAATTTTTTAAAGAAAATAAATAAATTCTCATTTTTTTTTTGAAAAATGATAATTTATAAAATTTATAAAACATTATTTTTGTTTTCATATAAAAAAATATAATTTTTTTAAAATTTTGATTATACAAAGTTTTGTTTATATGGAAAGTATTTATTTTAATAGCAAAAATTAATGTAAAGTGATTGACTAATTAAGTTTTTCTTAAAACTTAAAAAAAAAGTTACCGTTGACGAGATTTTTGCAAAAAACCGCTTTTCGTGACTTTGACCCAGAGTATCATTTTCAGCGGCACATATATCGATGGGGACTTTTGGAATATTGTTTAGAACCACAAAAAGAAGATTTATACGAAAATCCAGCTTTCCGGGATTTTTTCTTTGTTTGGCCTTTTTTGTCTTTATTACCTGAATTCGAAACGATTTAAAACAATTAAAACAAAATGTGAAGGCTGATTTTTGGTGGGATAATGTAGAACACTATTTAATGAAATATATTGTAATATACCAGACAATTTAGTTAGTGGGAGGTGACACCAGACAGCAATAATACATTTATTGCTGTCAAATAAATTACGTGACATAGGTACTTACATCATATCAGTAACATTGGGACAACGATTATAAATTGTAAATTGTCTTTATAATGTGTTGAATATTTAGTTGTAGATGCTGGTGTTGCCACCAGCACATTTAGTTGTTGGTGGTGATGCCAATAATCAAAGGTATATTAATGTAACCTCATTATACAATAATTTAAGTGAGAGTATATTATCTAAAATATTACATAAAGAATTTCATGCTTATACTATGCTACAAACCAGCATTTTAACAAAGGGAAGAACGAACCTTTTACATTGCTACAGAAAAATACCAGTTATCATGAAGCATTCTCAAAACTGTATTTGTCACAGTATGGGAAAAACATTGTTGATGGGAAAACCAGTAACTTCGGCAATGTGTGTATGTTCGCTCCATTTCAAGCCAGAGTCCTTGCTATAGCGCAAAATGTATGTGAAGAAATAACAGTAAAATATTAATTGTAAGTTAAATTGCTCGTAAAAGTGGTACCTAATTATTTTTAGGTGTAATCAGTCCACAGTTGAAATGCTGCCCCTTCTTTAAATTTGCTCTGTCTTCGTAAAACAGAAGGAAGAACAACTACCTCCATTTAAAGAGGCTCGAAAGAGTCGAAAGAAGAAATATCTAATTTAAGGGAAACGAGTTAAAACCAAGTGAGGACAATTTATGTACGACTATTTTTATGTGACCTAGTGTTGAATGTAATGTTACTAGCGAGACCTAACTGTTGATGAACGTATAGATATGCCTTAACCGTTCATTGAAACTACATGCAGTGCAGCACGAAAACCCAAAAGTGCACGACTTTCCGTTACCACAGTAATTTGTCTCATTTTTCGTTAATTTAAATCGGGTGTTTTGTTCTAAAATTGTTCAGTGACATGCAATAAGAAAATTGATAATTTGTTTATTGAGCAAAAGTTTGGTAAATAAAAATATTACAAAAAATTAATATTTTATAGCAGAACCGTTAGCTGCTAAGACCCTGTCTAATCGCCTGGGCATCGACATAATTAATGATAATGATAATGAGTTCATATCGTAACTATCCACAAGTTCTTCCTAAGCATCTTCAACTACTTCCCAAAGCTGATTAGCATTTTAAGGCGTGAAACGTTGTTTATAAGATGTTTGTTACGTAACCCCAAGCGTTTTCTATAGGACTCAAGTCTGGATTTTTGCGGGCCAAGGTAAAATATTAATATCATTATGACCCATCCAATCTCTTACTATTCGTGCGGTATAAACTGAGCAATTATCCTATTAACAAAAAATTGTAAATAAGTCCTAAAAGAAGTATCTATCATTAAAAAATGTGCACCTGCTCGATGATAAAATTCCCAGGAAAAATTTGCGATACTGATAGTAACATCACGTTATCTAAAATATTTAAATAGTTTAGTGCTGTAAATCTGTTATCAATTTTCCAACAAATTCCGGGCCCATGAACACTTATCCATGCCCAAACGTTTAATGAAAAGCGCTCACTGACACTGATGGACCTCGTATAATTGACCTCTTGAATTTTATTGGAAACTTTACCAAATCCTATTCTTGCTGCCCTTTGTATTCTATGTTGCTGGTCTTTTTAATTTTAAATATGCAGCATTTGCTAACATTCAAATCAGCGGCTACTTCAGACAGGCAATAATTTTCTTCAATTTTCGCTATAGCCCTCGCCTTTTGCACATCATTTAAATGTCTTGGCATTTTCTATTATTATTCTGACAAGTTGAGTTATTGATATGGCATAATGTTCAGAATTAAATTATTTTGACGTATAAATTGACTAATTATGAGACGATTATGATTCAGTCACAATCAAAGGAGAAAAAGAATTATGCCGTGCACTTTTGATAGGCGGCGACTGTACGTCAACTGATTCAAAATATATCCAAGTGACAAGACAAGTGCTGAATTTTCTATGTGTTTCACGACGTCTCTTATCGAAGAAGACACTTAATTATTAAGTGGTTAATGAGGTATTATATATACCTCTTCTTTAAAATTTGTATAATACCCTGTAATAAACAAATAGTTTTTCGGAAAAATAAAAAAATATTATCTTACCATTACCTACCTATTTATTTTAGTACCTATACTTTTTTTGTTCAGTATAATTCCATATTTTTTCTATTTGGGGACCTAAAAAATACACCTATATTGTTCATGTTGCTGCAATTATTGTGATGTTGTTAAAAGGATTGATATGTCAAGCAACCTTTGCAATATGTAATTAATGTCTATGTTCATTTAAATTCACATTTTCATATCAATATTCATATCATATTACTTTCACTTAAAAAAATTATCTGTTTAAAACAAAAACAAAAATTGTATGAGATGGGGCCCCACAGTTTATATAGTGGAGTCTAAACTACTTCTTGGGGTTAATTTTGCAGGTGGGAATCCACTCCACTAAGGAGCATTTTGTTGCAAACTAGATAAGCAAGCTGTTTCCATAATAGGACAAGGTAGGTATTCATTCTGTTTTTCTTTTTTGCTTCGACGGATACCAATCCTCATCAGTGCCTATTGATACTCTTTCCAGTTCAAGAATCGTATCCCTAATAGAGAAAGAGAAAA
>CAXKVY010000628.1:0-32226 GCA_964058915.1 Tetropium fuscum
AGTAGCAAGCCGTCAAAATTTCGCTAAAACTACTACAACTAAAATTTTCAATTAAAATAAACTCCATTAAGTCTTTAATTGATTTGATCCTACCTAAATCGCTCTTAAAATAACTTCTAAAAGAAACAAGTTGTGAAGAAATTGTATCGGAAATATCAACGGAATATTTGACGTAAAATTCCTGACCCATCGCATACAATTCATCATCAGAAACTGGATCAAATTTCCGCAGATATTCCGCGGAAATTTTAGGTTAAAACATTTACTTAATTTTGTATATTTCAAGCCGTTTTTCTATAAAAATTTACAAAAATTGAGTTAATTTGGAAAAAAATCATTTTTGGCGTGGAACTTATTTCATAATAGAGGACCAAAAATTCAAAATCAGCGACCCAAAAAACGTAAAGTTAGCTTACAAAACTAAATCCTCCTCTTTTTTCCAGGTAAGCCATTTTTTTAGTCTCTATTGACTGGAGTAAAAGAAAAAAGTGCAATATAAGTACTACAGCCTAAAAATGACACACGACGCTTTGTATAATCACGAATAGCTTCACTCCCGATGGACCGATTTTGCTCATCGAGATCTTAAAATGTAGGGAAAGATCCATTTTATTACTTTTTTGTATTGGCTGAGTCATTTCGATATTTTTGCTTCAAAAGAACTAGCCAAAGAAAGGGCTATAGAACGTGGCGGACTTTTCACGTACTCTATTAATAAATTAATTACAAAGATTCCTATCTTATTTTTGTACTATAGTTACTTGCACAAAGAAGCCAAATTATCATTATCATTATCAACGCTCTGAGCTCGACAGAAGCTTCTGTTGCATATTTTATCACTCTTCCCATCATATGTCTTTGTTCAACTCTCGTGAGGCGGACATTAGTGAATATATGTCATACTTATCCAGGGTTTTCCGTGACTCCCTTAAACCAGGTGTTATTAATTAGAGTTTTTTACGTAACTGACCGTGACATTTGCCTATAGCTCTTTCCCAATGGGTAATTTTTAATATCCAAATAGTCATGTCTATAAACAAATGTGTTATGTAACTCAATCTGTTTTAATTCATGTCATATTTATTTACCATATTTTCTCAAAAATTAATGTGTAGGAACTTTTCTAAAATATAGCCTATCAATAAAAAATAATCTCAGAAGGTTGCACGCAAGAGCTATCGACAAAACAGTATCTTGATTTAAAAATTATCTTTGAAATTTGAAATCATATACTTTAAGATAACCAAAAGTAGCTATGTGTGGGACACTTGTTTTTTAAATTATCGTCTCCCGTTACTTTTTTACGTATATTGCACATGATGATACATCAATTTGATGCACATATTAATTTCTTACGAAATAAAAATAAACGTTTGCCTAACTTCCTCCCATACGCCACTTAGGTAGAAATAACACAAAAGGAAAGAATGACTTTAAGGTTTCTGCGATATCGTCTTACGAAATCACTCCCTATACTCGAAATTCCCATGAAATCCAACCCTTTGCTATAACGGAAAAACAAGAAAAAATCAATGAGTTGATGTCTGCCAACTGGTTACATATATATTTATTATTCGAGTTATGTTTATTGGTTGCTACGACTATTTTATTTTCCTGTTACATGCTAGTATGAAATATATATTACAAATATGTTGATTTCGTTGAATATCTGGTCCTGAAGAGTTTATTATTTAATGACACATTGTTAACAGATTTTGTTTTTGTGCTACGGAAATGTTCCCCTGAAGAAACACTATGTTTCGGCTTCTGTTTCACGCTGATGATTCCAGACTCCTCTTCAAGACCGATTCAGTAACTATTTCAAGATTTATGACCATGGAATGCTAAAAGCACAACAAAATAAGCTAAACAAATGATGACGATAATATTAATTATTACATAGTTATACCTTTGTTAAAATCAGAAGAACCAGTATTAAATCTGCGAAGAATGCATACATTTTGTTGCATACATCCTCAATGTGCGATGTCCTTTTAGCCGAGCAAATGAGTCTTAAATATACAATAAATACAATATAATAGCTGTATGTTTATGGGCAGGAGGTACCATATTCAAAACATTTTCTCCTGCGATTGAAGAAAATAGATCGGATTCGTCACGGCAGCCTGCGATACACATCTGAGTTGGCCCGTCAGCTAACTGTTAAAATATTGTTGAATGACCAGCGCTCTTTTGTATCGTATATAAATTAATAAGACGGGGACGGAAGTGAAAAAAATTAAATGCTTCACAGGTTTAAACTTTCGATTTTCATGCTCCGTAATTTATTTTATTCTATTTGAGAAATCGTTGTAACTGTGTAATCAACAGATGTGATTAGTTTTGTTAATGGATTTTATGTATAATTTTCGCCAGTTTGATATCTTTGACATAAAAGACAATGACGGCCAATAAAAACTACGGCATAAAATGGATTGCGTCGCGGAAAAAATCGCAACCACAGCGCCATTTATTTTATTAACAAAATTATTGTATATATTCGCAGATAAAACTTTGTAGGTCATATAATGGTCTATTTTGTTACACCAAGATACAGTATTGATTTTGCATAATGTAATTTAGAGGATCATAGAGTTTTTGACGAAGTAGTCACGCTATTTTAATGCGATATTCGATCGTACAGCTCCAAAATCATGCATTCAAGTCAATAAGTAACGATACATTAACGGAGTTGATAAGGAACAGACCTGATCTAAGTCGTTAATGTACATTACGAAGCGCGAGGGCCCAAAATCCTATCCCTAAGGTACACCGATCCTCACAGTAGACTTATGTGGCACCAGTGAAATCCATTGATTACTAAAGTTTAATAAGACACATGGGAAGATAACAGAACTCTTTACAACCAGTTGAGCAGCAGCAAACAAATAGTTTTAAAATCAGCCCATTACCATAACAGAAATTGCTTTCATTGCATTATATGTATATGTATAAATTAAACAGTAACTAGAAGTTCAAAATCAAATTAGAACAATGTAACAGTAGGCTACTCCAAACAGAACTACATCTTGAACACATATTTACCCAGATTAACCCAGCTTATTATGGAAGATTCAGGATGCTGATATGTAAGATGCCATGGAATTGGTCAATAGATAATTTGGGTAAGTTTGTCCATATCCGCAATCTATATGTCGACAAAAACACGTACAATATAGCTATATCTCGTCCCATAGCTGTTTTCTATAAAGAAAGCCTGGGAAGCAGCGAATTTCACTAATCCACGATTTAACAGCCTATTAAAAAACTGCAATCAAACCACAGATCGGCATTTGTACGCCAACGTTTTTTGTCAGTTTCAGAAATCGCACAAAAAATTGGTTTACACTTGGTTACCTGTAAAATCAGTAATCCTAAATCACCACGAAGCAAAAACCGTAGATAGAAAATAATGATGTATATCTGATACCGATATTATGGCGGAGCGCGGATAATAGTGCCAAATCGATGGAAATTAATCCGTTTAAAATGATTGATCTTGCCATATATATATATATATATATATATATATATATATATATATATATATATATATATATATATATATATATATATATATATATATATATATATGGAGACATGTTATCGCTCACCTCTTATATCAACAACGGAAGAGGAGTTACAGATCAGATGAGGGTTTATCAGGTGATTGAAGAGAAGACTAAAAGTATTTAGGACTTCTCCCACGTAGGGATGAAGAAAGGCCCATTTATGCTGCTAAGCAAATTGAGAGAAAGCCGTTAAATTTACGTGAAAATCTCACCTGGAGATTCTTGTTTATAAGAGTTGATGGAACCGTCCGTACTTTGGGAAGACCGCACGCCTTTGCTCCTCATTAGCTCCAGATCTCTCAAGTGAGACGTAAACGGAGTTTCTAAAAATGATGGCCGTTGGATTCTTATCTGTCTATACGGGTGCTGTCCAGCTACAAAAAATAAAATTCACTCAAAATGTTGCACATTAGAAGAATCGAATTAGCTCAGTAACAATTTAGCTCAACAACAAAGAAATATGTGATGATAACAGTAAGCAAAGGCATGTGTTTTGTGAACTTGTGATGACCACTTATATTCGCATAAACGATTTTATAAACGTTCTTGCGATAAAGATATATAAAGAGAGGTAATCATTTTACGAGAGTTGTTAATTTTAAAATTAGAAAAGTAGAAGAAATGTAGAATGTAGAAGAAATGAATGAAAAATGTGTTTTATATAACAAAACACTTAAATCAATATTAACTAAAACTAGTCATATTATTTCCAATATATTCCTTAATAATTATTCAAAAATAATCAACAATGAAATTGACAGTCAAAATAATGATAGTTCAAACAGAAAATTAATGATATTTCATAGTTAGAGCTTCGTTTTCTAAATACAAAATACAATACAAAAACGTTTTCTAAATACAAAAATTATATTGTCTAAATCTCCAAAAAATATTTAGTTATGAAGTCCTCTTAAAAAGTTATCAACACGGGTTGAAACATCGCAGGAGTTCATTAAGTTATTTCGCCTACTTTGTCTAGATTAAATATTTATAATATTTAGGTATCGATGTCGATTTTCGATAAATAATTTGCTTAATTACTGTAATAGTTGATACTGTAAGCCCTCGAAAAACATTATTCAAATTATATAGCGTATTGAAAGGTTACAAGAACAAACAAAGACCAAATAAGAACAAAGTCCAAACGGAATTCCTTGAAACTCATAATCTACGTCTTCCGTAGAAAGAGGAGTCTTGTAAATATCACTAGTGGGTACTTATCATGGATTACGAGCTCGTCAGAAGATAATTTTTAAGTCCAAAAGTCATACGATTAAACTCATAATGTCTGTCTTCTATAGAAAACGCAGTTTTGTGAATGTCGCTAGTGAAACCTACCATTGATTGAGCTTTTGACAATCTATGACAAGTCACCGTTTTTTGCAGCGTTTAATTTTTTAGCAATAATCCATATGAGACTGGACGATGGGGAAGTTCTATGTTGTATATTGCCTTACGATTTTTGACTAATTTATGCTGAGAATCTGCTTTGATGTAACTAATATCGGGAGACTTTAAGTAGTAGATACGCTTCTAAAAACAAGCGGAAAACATTTTAGGTTTTAAAACATAGCTGTATTTTGTACAGATGACTTCATGAGCCAGAAAACTCGATAAATTGCATAAAATTGCAATAATCAGTGAGTAAATATAGTTTTACGGTACCACCGTAATTATTCTGTGCATCGATTGGCTTAACCTCGCAACGATATTTGTTCAAATAATTAATTATTTAACTAAAATAAATGTCAATAATAAGTTATTACGAACTAAATAATAATAAAATAGCGAAACTGTTAATGCCGCGACATTTATGACACGATTAGACTGATGTAAAATATGTATGCATTTATTTATTTATTTATTTTACTAAATCATGGCGCCCACAAAATACCACAGATTGATTTATAAATTACATATATGATTTTACTAGGGTTTATTTCAATAATGTTTTCTACACCACTGAAGAGTCATGCGAAAAGTATAACTCATCCACATACAGGGTGTTCCAGAATATGGTTACTAGCGATATCTCTATTAAAAAAAGGTGAACCATTAGAAAATATGATTCAAAGGAATATGATCATCAAAGGCTCATTCTTATTACTTCCTAGAATCAGTTTTGCATCTTACGAGAGGGAGTCTCATCCTATACGAGTATATTATGCAGGAAAAGGCGGCTGGTTAACACTGGACCAAAGAACTCAGAACTCAAATTGTCGAACAATGCAGGTATTGGTAAGTCAAGTATATGTGAGTATTTACACAAACAAATATTTTGCTGCTCTTGGAATAAGTTTTGTTGGGTTTAGTAGTTACAGTATTACATTTTATCTGACAATGTATGGGTAATTACAAGGCAATGCGTCTTTCTCTCAAACTGTAACAGATGTACAATTAAATTCATAAGTTATGAAGCCTCCAGCGCCATTATTTACGTATCTATAAAATTTACTGGAATTTTTGTCGTCTATAGAAGACAGAAGAAAGTCATGTCTTGCTAATTTGTTTGATTTCAATTTTGCTGGTTTTTATTGAATGAGCTGGAAGACAGAAGCTTGTTGATTAGAGCCTGTGCTTTCAGTAGAACATTGCTGGTTTTGTTGTTTTGAATTTCCACTTGTTTTTAATTCTATGAACCAGACGATTGCAATCATGTGATTGAAATCATATGTTTCAGTGGAGTCTTGTTGACTTTGTTAGTTATTAACCCCATTCTGCTGACTAGAAGACCTAACAGACGACAGATCCTTGTTGGTTAGATCCTGAATGCTCGTTTTGCTGGCTTCTGTTCGAAAAAGTACTGGAGCACTGCGACCCCTTTTGATCAGAGCCCGAGGTAGGGTTGAACCTCGCTGTTTTTGACTAGAAGAACTGGAAGACAGAACGAGATTATTGATTTCAATTTGACGAGGAGAAACTCAACGACGGAAAACCTTGTTGGGTTGGCCCGGAAGTTCGTGAAGAGCTCTGTTGTTTAGAGCTTCCACTTTGTAGATTCTGGTTCGAGTATTGCAAAGGGAGACCTTGTTAGACTTGAAGGTGAACCTTGTTGACCTGTGGAAGAGTGCTGCTTTGAAGGGGAATTTTGCAAGGAATTTTCTGAATCGGATTATTTATTCCGATGATAATTAAGGCATCTGGATAATTAAGGACCAATATTGGTGGACAATTAAAGTTTTACTCTTCCGAGCATCACGAAGTTATTCAGTCTAAAGAATAATAATAACAATAACAACCTGTGAGAAATAATTGAAGAGGAAACTGTTCCGCTACCTAATTCTTGTTGGTCTTGCTTAAATTAGCATCATCGCAAGATTCTGGCTTGTTACATAGTTCAAAATTACCGAAACCAACACTACCTTTCTATGAAAATGTCCGTTCTCTATTTTGAAAAATGATTTTTAGGGAGGAATCGAAATATAACATCACCTTGGCTTCCGGAGGCCGAGAGATTACAAAATTGTCGAACATGTCCAGCACACACGTCGCAGTAGCAGTAGTTAAACAGAAGCCAATGCATTAAAATGCAGTTAATACAGCAGGATTGTAATGTGATCCTAATTAGAGTTATGGCATGAAACCGGTTCAGCCGCTAGAAAAATGCTTGTCTATACTAGATACATTAAGAAAGGAAAGTATAATTTACCTAGTTGTCGGTATATCGCGTTTCAAAAAAAAAGCTTTAGGTAATATGTGTCCAATTCGATCATAGCATACCATCGATCAGAAAGGTAAACTATCTCTAACTATATTATTATTTAAAATGATTCATTCGAATGAGCAGAAACTTATAAACGCGCTTGTATTGTTTACATAATATATACACGTCTCCAAAAAAGTAACGCACCATAATAGAAAATAACCAAAAGTTTGCAGTTATTTTTTGTTTATAATACATCACTTGTCCGATTTCGATGATTTTTGTATGATTCTGTATGATTGAAGTATTAATATTAGTTAAACTAGGTTACAAAATTGTTCATCAGCTTGCGCAAAAATTGCGTTAAAAGTTGATTAAATCCGGCATTAAATTTCTACCACCCTGTATGAAATTAAGTCATTTTGAAATTATGACGGGGAAGCCTAAACTTTTAGTTATGTCCCCTATAAATTTTATCGCTCTAGCTTTACTATTGTAAAATACACATCTTTTTGAAATAGGCAGCTTTTTTATTTTTTTCTTTGAATAAAATCACATCGGTTAACTTTAAGACTAGGCAAACTTTATGAAAGTTCACCAAAAATTGACGTAGAATCCCAAGCAGCATGGGGACGTCATTATTACGTTCTTTTAAGGAGATTTTAAGTCTAAGACGTCAAGTGATCAATATGAAGCCGAACGTATGACGTCGTTTCTATGTCGTCTTTAAAACGTCAGTTTTTTTCTCGTCATTCAGACATACCTTTTTAAACTAATGTTTATCTAATCCTTAAGACGTCATGAATTTGACGTCAACTTCACGTCATATTGGCGACGACCATTTTTCCTCCCTTTGCTTATACTTATTTCTCTATAATTAATGTCATACAATGCTATGCGATCTCGATAAATTGAAAATGGTTGTCGGAAACATATTGTTTTCGTGAGTTTTGTAGTTTTTACTGTTTTCCTTGCATGTATTTTGGAAATGACGCAAATACACATCAGTTAATGACGTCATTTGGCTGTGACTTTTCTCGTCATTTTGACGTCTCTTTTGTAGTTCTTATAACCTATTTATGTCCTAAAAACTGACGAAATAAATACGTCATAATGATGACACCATGCTGCCTGGGATCCAATAATATACAGGGTGTTCCATTTAAAATAACAAGGATGCCGTCAACTTCCGCTACAACCCGTAGCGCTGATAATTGGACGCCGTTATTTTAGTTGAGAAAGGCATGTCCAAAAACACTATTGCCCAAATTTTCAAAATTAAAATCGACGTAGTCTCTGAAATATGTCTAATGTCTCGTCACCGTGGGACACATAGGGCAAGGTTTCATGTTAATGTAGGAGATAATGCCAGACCTCATGTTGCTCGAGTTGTGCAAAATTATATGGCATCGACACCATGGCATGACCAGCAGATAGCCCGGACTTTAATCCAATGAAAAACTTCTGGGATAAACTTGGAGCAAATTGCAAGTGGTACGTAATCAATTAGACAACTTAGAAGACTATGGGCGGAAATTGGTTCAAATTTGGGAAGAGTTGGACCAAAGGGAAATAAGGATACTTATTTTAAGTATGAATTGAAGTTGCCAAGAAGTTATTCGTGGTAGAGGCGTAAATACGCGCTATTGAGATTCCTTCTTTCCTTCTTTTTCATTTCCATTTAAGTTTTTATTTCGATATTACCTTTAAGTAAGAACATGTTATGTTATAAGATTGTGTACTGATGGTACTAACGAAGATAATAAACTGAATCAAAAAAGGGAATATTAAGAAAAGACAAGATTAGAGTACCTACTATTTGAAAACATTTTCTGGAAAAATCGCGTCGCAATTATTACCTCCTGTAACGAATAAAACAAAATTTCATTAAAAAAACAATAGAACATTAACATGCTTGATTAAAGAAGCTATCATACAAAAAAATCGTCGAAATCGGACAAGAGGTCTAGACAGAAAATAACTTTTGATTACGTTTTTGGTGGTGCGTTAATTTCTTTGAGGAGTATTTAAAAAATAAAAATTCTAACAACAGTTAACAGTTTATACTTTCCACGTTCCCTACAGCCTTCAGCTATCCGCCTGCCTGGTTACATGGCCAGATTAACAAATAGATGATGCTGCAAATGCTGAAGGCAGATGGTAGGTGAACGCACACTAGTTTTGAGAGCACTCTTGCAGTGTTAATAATGAGCCTCGGTGAAGCTGGACCGTAGTAGGTCCATCGGTGGTAAATGGAGTAATTACTTACAAAATAATGAGCCTGTAATTGCAGGAATAGGAGATTTGTAAATTGCTAATCTGACGCATTTGTCAGTGATTGGTTTCTATATGCGTGCCGTGCCTATATGTGCAACTGAAATTCAGAATTTCAGTTACATTTCAAACGTAATCCTGAATAGGACCTCCGATAACGGCTACAGGACGAGGAGAGTGAGAGTGCAACAAAAGCTGCCAAATATAAAAGAAGAGATACAATGCGGGATTGATGTTGATAGTTACCTACATATTACTCTGAAAAAAATACGACAAGTTAAAGAATCATATTCTCAAAATCTTTTGAAATTTTGTTATAAATGTTATGTATGAACCAACATTTTCTTATGTAGAACATCGCATTACTGAATATCAACACGGTTTTTTCGAGGGAAAATCTACCCCAATGAATCTTTTTGTATAACTCAATACACAGGGTGTTTCTAAATTGATGCGACAGATTTTAAGGGGTGATTTTTCAGCAAAAATTCCCCTCCAAGTTAGCCCTCTAAAATTGGGGAAGAAAAATTGTTTTTCTTTATTTTCTGCACTATGAAAGAATTTAGAATAATGAAATTTGGCGAACAACTTGCACTAATAAAATGGCAGCTTGTGACAATTTCTGTAATAATGAGATATTGTTACAACGGGGTAAATAACCAACCCCTAAAATATTTTTCTTCAGAACGTTTCTTTTGCCCCCTCGTAACAATATCTCAGGGTTACAAAAATTGTCACAAACTGTCATTTTATTAGTGCAAGTTGTCATTCTTCTAAATTCTTCCGCAGTGGAGAAAATAAATAAAAACTACTTTTTTCCCCAACTTCAAAGGGCTGTAACTTGGAGGGACAGGGTTTTGGAAAAAATATATGAAAGATTGTACCGTCCTTATTTATGTAAGTAAGGTAACACTTCTACGTACGGTTGCTCCGTGTTTTTGGTTGGAGAGCTTTAGCCATGGGTTCTTTATTTTTATTTTTATTTATTTTTATAAATGTTGGGGATTGAATAACATACTTATTTTCGTGGGCGCCAATTGATTTGAATGTAAATGTATTAGAATTATATTAAAGAAATCAATAACTTTAATTTAATTAGTATAACTATGTTTAATATTAGAATTATTTATATATATATATATATATATATATATATATATATATATATATATATATATATATATATATATATATATATATATATATATGTATATATATAAAATTATAGGTAATAATTTGTGACTCAAGAAACCTCCTTAATTACAAATATTAATAGGTTTTTTTTTTGACTAGCGGTGGTATACGTATACTTGACGCTTTACAGGGTTTGTATTATATAAATACAATTACAAAACGGTATCTAAATTGATTAATTATCGAAAATGTACATGAAAATACAAAACGATGTCTATAAAAAAATATCCATATAATTAAGTCCCATTTACATCCTTAAGGTGGAAGTGGACCAGTGGTGGAAAAGTAGAATATGCCTTATTAGCGACGCGACGCTGCAACGGCGGACGTCTATATTAATATGCGTTTCAAATTTTTCTCGAAGAGAAATGTATATTCTCTCATATGTATATATATAATATATATTTGAATTTGTACCGCAGTAAGAGGTGAAAGGCCTTAAAAAGGAGATTAAGTTGTAATTAAAATATGTCAAAATGACATTAAATTATTGGACTCACCTTGGGTGTTGGATGGCCTTATTCGTAACACTTAGCTTAAATTTACTATTGGGTTTTCACTTATGGAAACTAATTATTGCTATTATCCCACAGACGCTAAAATGTTCACTTTTAAAAATACCTCTGTCAAGGTTTACTTCACTCTCCTATCTCTTAGTTTTCATATCATTAGGAATTTTAATCCGAGAGGAGTAGGGCAGCGAGAGGTATCTGCTCTGCGTGGATATGTCTTACTATACCGTACGAAATTCTTTAGGCATTTTTTTTAAAATGCTACAAGGTTCACCTTAAGTTTTGCTGTAAAATGACATCTTTCGCATCAATTTAGAAACACCCTGTATATCTGACACTATAGACGCTAATTCGCAAGTTGACGTAAAATCTAGGTCTTTTATATATCGAATAACTTGTACATAATTTGATTATTATCAGTTAGCTAATCAGAGGATTTATGTTATACATAAGCAGAAGTTTATTCGCATTGTAAAATGTAATATGGTTCCTGTAAAATGTGTATTTACTTTCATGTTCGTTTGTTCGTATGTTATAAAATGATTTTTCCTTTATTAATAAAATTCACTGATAAAAAAGTTTCTTGGTATGTAAATTTTACAAGAAAATCAAATAAATTGCATTTTTAAAGATTAATTTTAGAAGGGGATTGTGTGTGGCCCAGGATTTGTAGTGGACCTAGGGCCTAAAAGTCATTCAATCCGACACTACTGTTATTTATATACTATTCGAGAGAAATAGATTGAATTTGAATGATGTGTCGAGAATATGACGTCACCATAAGTAGGTCTTATGTACGACTGAAATATATAATTAAAGGGACGTCATGTTTTGGTTATAATATGTCGTCGTCGACCAATAAGTACCAAAAAAGAAGATAACGCTATGTTACATGGGTAGTTGTATTTTGCCATAATTCACAATCGTTTATAGATCACAATCAGATTTTATTTCATGTACTAATTTAAGGTTTGCATATATCAAAAACGACTACCCACTTATATTTGATACAGTACCATGGATAAACATAAATGCATATATTGCACAAATTGATCGATTTTGCAAAAAAATTACCTTACCAAAAAGTGAACAAAATCAAATTCTACCACCACTTTGTTGATCTCATTCTCATTAATCACAATAGGGGAGAGTCCTCCAGTAGCGTCACCTTAAGATATTTTTCAAATAATTTAAAAATTCCTATAGTTTTATGGAAATTACTGGTCAATCTGTTTACAACAAGCCTTTTGTTTTATATAAATGCAATAAAATATCAATATGTACTGAAAATTATATTTTTATTCATAAAATAAGGAAACATAGGAAAATCAGCTCTTACAAATGTGGCCTCCAGTACCGGCCAGCAAAAAAGTAACTATTTATATTTGACAATAATCGCAAGTATATTGGTTTGACAACTCAGATACGTTTGCACATGCCTCGTGGACCCAATTCTTGCAGTTTCCACATTGGATCCAATCTTCTTCATGGGATTCAAGACACAAAGGGCAAGTTGTGACTTCCTGAGTTGGTTTCTGTGGACCACTTTGGGTTTCAGTGTCCGGTCCTTTACTTTTTTTGGGAACGTTTTTTCCAGAAAGCAAACTCTTGCCTCGTTTTAGCGATTCGACCCTTCACCATCATTTTCTTTGGCAGACATCTTTGTATGCAACTGCAAATAAATTAAATCACTTAAAAAATTAATAAAATAGTGGCCGGTACTGGAGGACAAATTCGTGGCCGGTACTGTAGGAAATGGAATAATATAAACATTCCAGTATTCCAGAAAAATCGGCATAAACATTTAGCTCAAACTTATTCTACAATCATTAGTATGAATAATGAATACATACCAGGTTATTTTAGTTCCGAACTCGTCCTCTGATTCTAGTAATAACCCACAGAATTTTAGTTGATCAGCGGGCACTCGTTACACGCAGCACAAATGGTCACACCGAGATTTAACGTGTCGCAGTAGATCTCTGCCGCGCGGGGCATACACCCGCGTCGGTGGCATTGCTCGGCGGGGATAATAGTACGAGCGCCATCTTTGACAGGATTTCGGAAAATGCAACTGGCCGGTACTGGAGGCCGGCCGGTACTGGGGGACTCTCCCCTATATAAATTGTGTTTTAGCGATAATATATTTATTGCCTTTTTAATGTAAAAAATTATCTACCTAGGATATATATTATTATATTTAGTTATTTTCGAAGACCTAGTAGTAACTGAATCATCTTTCAGTGAACTATCCTACGGGTTTTTAATATAACGTCACTATTGACGTATTTCCCGCAAAATAATTTGACAATGAATTCTGCAGAATATCGTGCAATATATATATATATATATATATATATATATATATATATATATATATATATATATATATATATATATATATATATATATATATATATATATATGTAGGTATAGATGAATTACAGTGTGCTAAATGAAGCGGAAAAATACGAGATACTTGGAAAAAAACTTTTCAATTGCAAGAATATCTTCAGCAAGGTCAAACATAGGTATTAAATATACATTCGGAAAAAAGAAAAAGTAAACAGATCTCCAATATAACTAATTTGTTTGTGCCACGTCAAGCACTCTAGAATACAACTAATTGCTCTTGCGGGGCAGGACTTCTTTCAGGGCATTAAAAAATAATAGGTAACGAACTGCGCAGGATTTTAAAGTATAATACATAGATGAAAGAAACCGTATATAAATTAAATAGCCAATTGTTGTTTAGAAGAAAATGACGTCCTACAAACTGTAAAAAAAATACAATAAAATCGTTTTTTAGGTTTATAGCAATAAGACAATTTTGAAAAGATCTTCAAGACAGCCCTGAGACCATCATAAAGCAGCTTCTAGCCTGAAAGGGCCCGTCCTATAAAGGCCTTCAAGACTAAATTTTAAAACTGTATTAAAACCATTAGGCTTTAATTTTATGTTCTTAAAGAGTTCTTCAAGGCAACTTTAAATACATAAATTAAAACTTATTATCTGACGTTTTGCTCTTAAAATGTATTTACAGCAGACTAAATTAACTTAAGAATAATTAATTAATCCTAAAAGAGTGTTATTTTGTTTACTAACACTCGACAACTTTTAAGTCTATATAATGGCCGGCAGAGTGGTAATATTTTAAACCGCATACGTATACCAAGCAAATCATAAAATAATATTCGAAAGCAAACTATTCTGGTGAAAAATTCACCAACGAATGGCACTTTTCTGATAAAATGTTATAAAATATCTCAACATAACTCAAGTGCCACTAATTTAAAGTATTTTTCTGTTATTTAAAAGATATTAAAAAAATATGAACAAATTTTATTTTGCATCTAAGAATCTAAATACATTTTTCAAACTTAAAAATAATTTCTAGCGATTTCCCTTGACCGATTTACTTATTAGTATTTTTCCCAAAGTTATACGATGTGTAGTTTCTGAAATACAGCCGGCGGCGTCCATTCTTTTTTATTATAGTCAAAACTTGTAGTTATTGCTGGAAACTGAAAAAACGATTTTTTGCATTTTTCAGTTTTTCGGACGCCATTTTGTTATAAACAACAATTGACTTTATTTGGTCTCATTTATATACGGTTTCATCTACATATTATACTTCAAAACTCTGCACAGTTCGTTACTTATTATTTTTAAATGCCCTAAAAAACCTCTTCTCCAGCTTACGTGCTTCGCAGGACAGCATCTGGCCCGTCGCCTTTTCTCTGTAGCCCACCTAGGCTTCTGCGTTGTATGATGTGTTTTGTATAGCCAGCACTTGTTTTAGCTAGTTGGGAAGTTAATAATATATGAGACGACTAATTGAACCAATTGATGTTTTATAGATTTGCAATTTCTGGCGGACATGCATCCTGCTAACAAACAACCTGACAAATATAAATAAATTATCTAATTGGAATTTACACGCGCACGTGTATAAATGACGGCAATTAGATACTTGTATTCGCAACCGATCATCGGCATCGTCCAGTTCAGAGGAACTACAATAATATACAGTGACCGGCTCGAAGCTCGAGGAACAGGCACTTGTAAATTCTGATCAACTTGAGTTGCTTTTAACAACAATTAGGTGCAGCACACATGATGCTTTGCATCTTTTTTTGGAAAGAGGTTTGGCTTCCGAAAACTCGTTCGAATAGCAACAGAAATGTTTTACCTTTTGGTTGTTTAATCACAAATATTAATCACAAATGCCAATCTCAAAATTATAATTATACCATGAAAAAATTTAAAAAAATGAGTAATCATACAATGGAACTGTGCAATCGTGTTACAGATTTTTATTTTTTGCTTTTGTTAACAAACTACTGATATAAATACTAAATTAGATAAAAAGTAATTTTTTCAATGAGTATACAAATACACATATATACATATACACATCTATATATACATGTATACACATACATACACATATGTATACACATAAATACACATATACATATCTTTTTTTTAATATATACATATATAATTTATTTTAAAAATTGTGTAACTACTAAGAATATAAAAAATCGACGGGTTCGAGGGTTTTTTAATCCCATAAATTTTTTTATTGGATTTCTGCGATAATTCTAAATTGAATAGAGATAAACCAAAACAACTCGAGCCAAAACGAGACGAGATAAGGCCTTGTCTCGTCTCGCCTCGATCGTGTATCATCTAGTTTTGAAAAAGTTTTTCTCGAAATTTCGAGACGAGACGAGACAACCTCCTACGACAAGACGACCAACTCTACTTGTGAAAATCGTACAATAAACGACTCATTTAGATTAAAAATATGATTCACATATTTTATTTAAGTATGAAGCCTCTTCAGGAGCTAACATAACGTCCTGTAGAACTAACTGAACGTGAAAAATTATCAAACCCCAAAACAACGTTTTATTCATGGCCGCCGTCGATATATATATATTTAATAAAGAATGATCCCGGTCGCCGTGCGATTTGTTATCCAATTTAAATGTTCAGTATTTGTCATTATAACGGTACATCGGCCGCAAATGGATTTGATTTACTGCGGTTTTTATTGCTGATGAAAACAAAAATATTTCAATTTGTTTTATTAATATTATGAATATCTCAATTACGCTTAATTCGATATAATCCGCGTATTGTCGTTTGATTTATGGGGGCTACCGCAAACGTTAATTACGATTTTACGAATCGTAGTTTAGGCGAGTTCCACACGGTTTATTAGCGTTTACTATACAGTTATTTGTACGCCAACCCGTCTGGTTACACAAAAGAATAAATTTCTTCAAACGGAAACAGAACTGACGTATTAATAACAGTACAGTACCTAATTATTTGATTTGGAAAATGTGTTAAAAAATTACTTTCTGAGTTTCACAGAAACACAAAAAAATAACCAAGCAAATAGTAAATACCATTAATATAAATATAATATGTATATATATATATATATATATATATATATATATATATATATATATATATATATATATATATATATATATATATATATATATATATATATATATATATTCAAATTTCAAATAAATTTCTTCAAACGGAAACAGAACTGACGTATTAATAACAGTACAGTACCTAATTATTTGATTTGGAAAATGTGTTAAAAAATTACTTTCTTGCAGAGTTTCACAGAAACACAAAAAAATAACCAAGCAAATAGTAAATACCATTAATATAAATATAATATGTATATATATATATATATATATATATATATATATATATATATATATATATATATATATATATATATATATATATATATATATATATATTCAAATTTCAAATAAATTTCTTCAAACGGAAACAGAACTGACGTATTAATAACAGTACAGTACCTAATTATTTGATTTGGAAAATGTGTTAAAAAATTACTTTCTTGCAGAGTTTCACAGAAACACAAAAAAATAACCAAGCAAATAGTAAATACCATTAATATAAATATAATATATATATATATATATATATATATATATATATATATATATATATATATATATATATATATATATATATATATATATATATATATATATATATATATATATATATATATATATATATATATATATATATATATATATATATATATATATATATATAGATATATATATATATATATATATATATATATATATATATATATATATATATATATATATATATATATATATATATATATATATATATATATATATATATATATATTCAAATTTCAAATTTCAAATAAATTTCTTCAAACGGAAACAGAACTGACGTATTAATAACAGTACAGTACCTAATTATTTGATTTGGAAAATGTGTTAAAAAATTACTTTCTTGCAGAGTTTCACAGAAACACAAAAAAATAACCAAGCAAATAGTAATATATATATATATATATATATATATATATATATATATATATATATATATATATATATATATATATATATATATATATATATATTGGACGGTTTATCTTGGGATAGTAGCAATTAAACGACTGATTAGGTTACTTGACGTTTCGGTCCCTTTCTTGGGCCTTTTTCAAAAGAGTATTTTATTTTGTGACATATTTGACACAGGTATGACAAAATGACAAAGGTCATTTTTACCTGTGTCAAATATGTCTCAAAATAAAATACTCTTTTGAAAAAGGCCCAAGAAAGGGACCGAAACGTCAAGTAACCTAATCAGTCGTTTTATTGCTACTATCCCAAGATAAACCCTCCAAAAAAAATATATAAAAATAGCAAAGAAACTAGAAAATAATATATATATATATATATATATATATATATATATATATATATATATATATATATATATATATATATATATATATATATATATAGATATATATATATATATATATATATATATATATATATATATATATATATATATATATATATATACACAAAATTTTAATGTAATTTTGGATGCATATATCTTCTGAATAATATGGAAGGTTTTTGGAAATTTCGTTGCTAATAAATGGCCTGAATATCATGTTTCTATCCTGCTCAAAAAAGGAATATATGGGGTCTAAACTCTAACCCTGTGTACACCCTACAAAAATCAAAATTTCATTCTTATCGAGAATTTAGGAAAACCAAAATCGAGATAAAATTTATAGAGGCATAAAAACAAAAATAATCCTTGATTCTTTTAATAAATAAATTTAATTTCAAATCAAAATTGATAAATGATTTAAACATTTTTAAAAGTCCCTACACTTTCAATTGTTCCATATCACTTACACTTTCACACAGTCCCTACACTTTCATGTCACAAGTAGGATAAACACACGATTCACTCTTGTAGACAACTTACCTTAAGTGGTTGCGATTAATCATTCAGGAAATGCAGGACAAGAACCTGTATTTCTAGTCTCAAATGAGACTAAAACTTTTGTTTGGTTCCGAAATGTATCATTAACTTTGATCGGACTTTGATTCCTATTCCTACGAATTTTTTTTATCAAAATCCGTTCTTCTCGAGCTCCAATTTTTTCTTTCCAATTTGTACCATGGTGGGCATGGTACAAAAGGTTAACATCACCTGTTAATATGCACGGCGCCGGCGCCGTTTACGTTTGTCGATTGTCGTTTGCGTGTTGTATTCGCGAGTTCGCTTTGCGCAGTATCAGTATTGTAATAGTAACGAGAATAAAGAGTTAGATATTGCAGCTCTAAAATAATTATCAATAAATTAAACAAGTAAATTGAAAGTTTTTTGATAAAATAAAACAAAAAAGTACCCATGTAAATGATTTATGAAGCAGCGGAACGAGTACCCTTTTTTACGGGCCCTAGGCACGGGCCTCACGGGCCTAATGGATGATGCGGCCCTGCTGTGAATCATACTTTGGCTAACGCCGTATATCCTAGCAACAGCATGTCGCGTAAAATCCTCATTTAACTAGCGAATATAATTTCTCCTTTCTTTTATTGTAAATTGTGACATTATACACTGCTGCATTACCAAATGTCAAACAAAACATTTTTTTGTTACCAATGGTGACTTGACTGTTACAATACTTAGCCCATCACTTCATCAGTTACTACCGTCCATAGGTCACCGTGGTAAAACAATTTTATCTAAATTTTGGTTTTCTTAAATTCTCGTTAAAAGAATGAAATTTTGATTTTTGTAGGGGTTTAGTTTACACCCCGTATATTCCTTTTCTGAGCCGGAGAGAAACATGATATTCAGGCCATTTATTACCAATGAATTTTCTAATAACGTCCTGAGAACCGTATTTTGATATTCCATATTATTCAGAAGATATATGCATCCAAAATTACATTAAAATTTGGAATTATTCCAACCAGCCAGCGATGTATATTCATTCCTTTTCCTACAATTAATGTAATTAACACAGAAATTTGGAGCAAGAACGTGGTAGCTTCCAGAAAAATGAAATCAAGAATATTTGTCTGTTATTTATAAGCACAAGCGATGTAACATATATTTAATGAAGCTGTCGCGTCGTGGTTTGAGAAGAGAATGATAAAACACGTACCCAATTACCCAAACATATCCAAGAACTTTTACCCTCACCCAAAATTTTTACCCAATATGAATCAAATAGACTGCGTTAAGCTTATTAACATTATTTTCATCATTGACACAAGGTCCTTACTTAAGGCCCCTATTATTTTTAATGTTTGTTAATGATGTTAATTCCGTTGTATTTCAAACATTTATATACTGACAACTGAAATCGTTAGGACAATTAGAGAACAGGACTGTTGCACCTTTCAAACTGACAATAACTCTTAGTGATAGGTGCTCACAATATTTTCTTATATAGAATATATGAAAATGTTAAATTGAGACTTTTTCACGCAAAAATTATGTAATTTTGAATTAGGACACATCAGATAATCTAAATTCTAGTACGGTTTTAAAAAATACTGGATAGTACTCTATCCGCTCAGTTAAATTACCTTCATTGTCAGTTTCCTACATAAAATATTGAATGCAAGCTGAAGATCTCTGAAGAACTGAAATTCTCCACGCTAGATCATATAAAGACAAAAAATATCATTGCAGAATGCAGACCTCATAGAGAACCTTCATCTCAAGTCTCCAGAATTGTGGTTAACTTCATTAATTTGGTAGACGGTCTTTTTATAGATATTTGCGTTTTGCATCTCGACAGCTCTGGAGGGTGCAGACGGTAGATCGGAAAATGTATCCGGAAAAGGAAATGGTAGAATGTAAATTTTATTTTATATTAATTAAAACACATTGCCTCTAATTGTTTTACGGTTCTATTCCACATAACTTTTACGGAGAGTGTCCTAAGATTTGACCGAATATTTCAATTGAAATTGATGGATTCTTTAATATCGTATGATTTTTCATAACAAAATTGCACAAAGCGTCTCCGTATACACTCTGAATTTCTTCGTATTTTGTGGCATTAAATTTTAGACTTTTCGTCTAATATTTCCTATACGCTTTTGTTTCCAAAACGTTACACTCAAATAACTCTTATACGTTAACTTTTGACACAACCTCTTTTAGACATACTAATTCACGTGTGTAATCACAGATAACACCCCGATATTACCGTCTTTTCTTTTAAAAACACTGATACTGTTTTAAAACCCTTCTTTACCTCTCACACCTCATATTTCATATGTTTCACTGGCCGTTAACGTCTTTTCACATATAAAACAATTGTGTAACTCTGCTATGTCGCTTTTTAAACATAAATATTTCAGAAAATAAATGGAATAAATTTTTAAACAAAATAGTTTTGAAAAAATTCCGGCACAATTCAGGCACTTATAAGATAACATTTGCTATCATGTTTCAGAGCCTTCTATGTAATCTATGTAATATCTATAAGCAGTTTCTGAAAATTTGTTACATTGGAAAATCCCAGCAGCGCCCACCCATAATCCTCGACGGTATTTCCAAAATGAAGCTAGATAAGGGACCGATGAGTGGGTGGCGTGGTTCGCCCTGATTTGTATGTTACGGATTGCTAGGTGTAGTGGAGTGGGTTAATTAGGGCAAATCATTAACAGATGTTGGGCCATCAGCGAACGCAAAATTCTACAAATAATTTAGTATTAATGGAGGCGGAAATGGCGTAGGGCGGAAACGATTGCATGGCGGACCTGATGGCTTCCGGGATGGACTATTGTGAAATACTAGCGCCACTCTATCCTGGTGCTACGATAGTGTTGCAGCAAAGGATTTCTCGGGAAGTTCTAGATTCATTTTAAATTGACTCTCATGGTCAGTATTCTATCTTTAAGGTTGTGATGTTGTGAGTAATTAAATATAATCAAGTCCATTGGTAGTGATTTCATCGATAATTTTACTCCTATATAAAAAGGTCTATTTGACAGTCACATTTTTGTCACTTGTCACCGATGAAAAGGGCAAAAGTGATATCTGTAATTTTTTTATGATTTAACGCAACCCCACGGAAAATGTTCGTTTTGGTGACAAAAGTCTAAAATTTCTACCTCCTAAATTGATCGCAACTCCTTTTTTTTCGTCATTTTGGGGTATTTTGGAAATTTTTAGGGGAAGTTCGTCAAAAAAAATTGCTATGTCCAGTTGTATTGGGAATTAAGAAAACAAACTGAAACCCTTTTATTGTCAATGTTTAAGGAACTCCCACTTCAAATTTCAAGTTAATCCGACCTTCCCCTCCTCGCAATAGGGTTTAGCCTTCTAAACTGGCCTCCAAATTTCAAGATAAAATATTAAATAGTTTCCGAGAAATTCGAGCTTAAGAGTAATTTTTTAGCTAATTTTCAAATTGAGATATCTCATGTTCTTTTCATCCGATTGACATCTGCTTGACGTCAAAATGTAGGTATATGCATATATTTTCACGTGGTTTCACATAGTTTTTATACTACATTAGCAATATGATACTATTTTAGGCGGTAAAGGTATATATATATATATATATATATATATATATATATATATATATATATATATATATATATATATATATATATATATATATATATATATATATATATATATATATATATATATATATATATATATATATATATATATATATATATATATATATATATATATATATATATATATATATATATATATATATATATATATATATATATATATATATATATATATATATATATATATATATATATATATATATATATATATATATATATATATATATATATTATATATATATATATATATATATATATATATATATATATATATATATATATATATATATATATATATATATATATTATATATATTACAAGATAGATATATATATATATATATATATTACAAGATTACTTTTCACAAAATATATATATATATATATATATATATATATATATATATTATTTTTTAAAGATAAAATGAAAATCCTTTTCCGTCAAGGATGCTGGCAATAATCGAAACTTATTATCACCCTTTACTTGTCGACTGGTAGAACGAATTTTTTTCAAACCCTCTTGCTTTACTGTCCAACGATCTTCAAAGATTCGCTGCGGTTCATCAGGACACAACATGCAAATCTGTAAATCTGCTTCCATTATTGATAATTTTTTTATAATTTTTTAAAAAGAGCAACGTTACTTAATAACACTTGGAATAGTTTAAGTATAGTGATCGATAATAAAATGACGTTTACGATAGAATGTCAAACAAAGACTAAAGCACGAGATGAGATTACTAAGTCCACACGTGCTCTTACAGAAAGTGACAGCTGTTGTACCAAAAACTTGAATCAGCCTTACAAAGTAGTTCTCATCTATAAGATGAGAAGATCTTCTTAGACTATGTTCTCATCCGTTATTTATATACAAATTTTTTACACATACTTATTATTATAGATATGTGTAGGTATAAACTATGTATAATACAATATAGTAAAAACGGGTCTTTTATTTTTACAATACGATGAATTTGTCGTATACCTGAGATAGATATGTACCCCTCATATTTATTATAGTATTCTATAATTATTATACACGTGCATTTACATGTAGGTATGTAAATGCTCTTATTATTATTATTATAAGATGGATATTGGGCGTGTTCAAGTATATTAAATAGACCATTCTGTGATTTTTTAACGTACGCGTAATAAGGCGCGCGCGCTCACATACATACACACACACTTACATACACACACACTTACATACACGTACACTTACTTACATACACACATACAAACTGTAACGTAAATAAATTCCGTTCCGTTTTATGGCTAATGTTTGAATTCCTATTTCAAATATTTGAAATAATACCGCGCGACCTTGTAGAAATTTACAACGACTCACCATCTACCGTTACCCCTACCTTTCCGTCCCGCTACAAGCACATTTATACGCGGGATCCGCAAAAATCATCCTTTTTTCTGCCGGCTTGTTTAAGCCTGTCGACCTTACGCTCTCGAAGATATATCTTCGTTGTTGTGGTGCAGTGATTCAAAGTTACCAGGTACAGTCAACAATATTTTATTATTATTAAGAGATATGTGTAAATGTTCTACAGCTGGGCCAAGTAATTAAGGCTTTGTGAGAACCTTAAAATAGGTTAATGCCATATTAAATTTTACGGTTTAAACAATAGCAACTACTTGGAGTGAGCTGTGGGCACAAAAGCCACGTATATATATTTTTTTTTCTATTTTGGTATATGATTACCACTTTATTTTTTTATTGAATTGAGTGTATATTTGATTTAATTTTAAATCGTTCGATTTTGGACTACCTACCTGGTGATTTTGAATCACTGTTACCGTTTTACCGAATGGTAGCATACTAGTTTTTTTTTTAAATATTACTTCGACGGCGTAAGCCATAGGTATTTGCTTATATTTAACATCGGCAAAAAGTAGCATTTATTTCAATTTTTTATTTCTTTATTAAATCATATCGTGAAAATTTGCATACCACATTCCTGTCTTGATAATATTATTTTTTCTTTGATAAAGTCTAATCTCAAGTTTTGGGAATTTAATCAAAATTTACTTGCAACATTTAACTTTACAATATTTTTGTTATAATTAAAACTCATATTTTTGAACTATTAATCTAGTTATTTTATTTAAATTGATTTTAGTATAAATTTCACTCTTGATATCCGGTTCAAGTGGGAATTTATACATTTATTTTTTTGTCCAAATTTGTAAAACCTGATGACCGAGAATCAATTCCTGTGGTGAGCAGAGACCATTATTACCTATTCCTGAACGTTAGACTGGAAGATCCTCCTGCAGCCGGATCATTCCACCAATTGCGGTATAAATCACCCTTAGAGGCTACGTCTCAGCTCAGCTGGACCACCAAGCCGAAGCTTCAGACTAGGATCCTAGGAAACCCAGCACATCTACGAGGGGATCTCCAGAAAAGAGGAAAGGTATTTTTATATAATTAATTGCCCCTAGGAATTACCAGGTCTGCACCATCAACTGGTAATAAATATTTTTGTAATATATTGTTTTTAAAAAATCTTTATCTTTTATTTCTCTGGGAAAAGTCTGAGTCACAAGAGGTCACAGCTGATAATTATTGGCTGGTCATTTCTGCGGTCTTCTGTACTATTAAAGTACTCTTGACCTGGCGTCCAAGTATTTTTATACAAAATTTTAAGTAGAAGTAAGCCGGTTATTGTCAAGCTGTGATTTTTCTGGTGATATATCTAAAGGTATCTAAGTGCAAGCCTCTAGAAAATCCACTTATCCACGACCTCCGTATTTAACTGAGCAGCCGATAGGCAACAAAGAAAAAATTCATTACGTATCTCCTGCATGAGGGGCCTTTTAATTAAAAAATAAATAAAATAATTAAAAATTCCCCTAAAAATGTTCAAAATACCCCAAAATGGTGAAAAAAAAGGGGTTGCGGTCAATTTAGGAGGTAGAAATTTTAGACTTTTGTTTTATTCACCAGAACAAACATTTTCCATGGAGTCGCGTTAAATCATAAAAAAATTTCGATCAAAATCTTTCACATACTCTACTAAGAAGCAGAATACAGTAGTCGCAGGTCGCTTTAAAACCTGGCCAGTCAGCTATAATTTTTAAGTATTGTGGGAATTATGCTGTACAATATGAGTCGTTTTGGGGAAATTTCGACTGAACAAATTATCAGTAATTTTGCTCGAAAAACTGACTTTTGACAAATTTATTTCATGTCAGTTTTTTTATAAAATCACTGATTGGCAAAATTATCGTTACAAAGAAAAGTTTATCCGATAAAGAAACACGTTTCACTGTTGATAAAAATAGAACAGGTCAAGATGAAACTTTCTACCGTAATAATAAGGATCAAAACTTTGCACTTTGGAGCATACCCTTGACTCATTATTTGGAAAAACCCTTATAACCAGAAAATAAAAAAATGTAGACACTACAAATTACCTATTGAAAGGGATCTATCCCTCCTAGTCGGATAAACACACAAATTTCTATTGATCTAGCAACTGTATTGTACGAAATCGCTTCCATTCAGTCTGTTCCCAGTCATTCGAAATGCTTCCCTTTGCAATCGCAGCATATACTACGGCCACAAAAAAATAATTAAACCAAAGAAAAAATACACGGTCGGCTCTATCTATCTCTCTCTCTCTCTCGAACCAATTGAATATATCACACAGGTAATTTGTGAACACTTTGGTAAATTGGATTTCTGTCTTCGTGATCGCGGGCAGCTATGATTATAACAAATCAGGAGCAGGATTCTATTACCGATTGAGAGCTTATTTACCAACCGAGGAAGGGACTAGCATTCAGCAGCCCATCATTACTAGGCGGTTTTTATGGCTAATTTACAAACCCACCTTGTTGCTACCGTACAATTTCGAATTGAGAAACCGTTCTGCTTATCTACGATTGGCGTCGGCGTCGTCTGTAATAATTTTGTTTTCCTTAGTTCGATTTGTATTATTCTTAGATTAGGTATTCGTATTAATGATGTGTATGCAGATTAAAACACAAAAAATTCCGTAGATCATGTTATGTAAGGTGAAGCAAAACTATGTTTTGGCCTAAGTTTAAATCACCATGTGGAGTAAGGCGGCATAGAACGTGAAAATACGGTTTACCAGCAAGATCTTTAATTTCGCGGATTTTGTTCGTTCTTCATTGAGCCTTTTAGGAGCAGATACTAAGTTCCTAATTCTTTTACCCAGCATGTCCCGTGCATTTGTCTTGGACTTGATGACATTATGTGTCCACTGTGTCCACCATGTTGATAGAATTTGCTTGAATATTTCCCGAGTCGTACTCTTGACCGTACGCGAATATGCGATGCGAACTTTGTCAGTTATTAAGATGTAATGAGATGTTACGCGCGCTGAGTGGTTTATATATTCCCCCAATAAACAACTAGAATACTCTCGACCGTACGAGAGTGAATAATGTAAATGGGTCTATAATTTGCCGCAATTGACGCTGCTTGTTCTTCAGCACCGTGCAAGTCACCCCAATCCATAATGCCATAATGCCATACCACTTCATCCAGGTCCATGACCGTAAAACTGTCTTGATATTGCCTATCATGATAATAAATAATGTCCAATACTAAGAAGTTGATGTACCTATTTATATAATTCTTACAATTTACCTAGTTCAATTTATTTCTCTGAAGACTTGACTTCACATTAATGTGTAATTAAGACATTCTATTAGTTGGGTTAGAATAGAAACTCAATTTTCTCAGGAGAATATACTCCTCCTATAAAATAGGTCTTCTCTTACTAATCTTCTCTTACTAATCTGTGAAGTGAATCAGTTCCCGGTTTTCAAGAATAGCATAAATTCAGTTACGAGAGAACTCCGCCCACTTCTCATGAGATATTCTACTCCCGGGATATCAAGAATAGCCACCCTGGAAACCTGCAATTTTACATAGGATTGCTGTTATTGTATTGTTGTAATTATTATTTATTTTTCAGATTTTCAAAAACAAAAATGTGTCAGTGAACGGTTTATTAGTTCTTGTAAATTACAATTATTTTTAAATTATAACGAAATAAGATGCTGTGAGAACTTGGGTACTGCGCTGTTTTGATAAATTTGTTTCCTGTGTTTGTGATAACACATTCATATAATTTCGTACGTGTATAGTAACTAATAGATTTGACTTCACTTAATATAAATATACCCTATGTCCATGGAAGTGTTACTTTAACGTTATTTTAATAGAATAATATTATTTTAGGACAACAGGAATTACATTTTTTTAATAATAATATTATTTTATATTAATATTATTTTAGGACAACATTTTTACAAGCTTTTATTTAACTTGTATGTATGTTTGTTCAGGTCAAATCTTGCAGCTGAATTTTAAAGCAGTTATCCTCAGCCGATTGAGCTGAAATTTTGCACACGCGTATAGTTTGGATGACAATGCACGGTTAGCTACGTGCATTCTAATTCCAATATGACCGCGCAAGATGGCGGACTAGTTATTTTTTATGAACTTCCATAATAATAACAATATTTATTTATTCCAACAGGAAAAAAACCCAGGAATAAAACAATACAAGTAATAATTAAAATATAACAATGTAAATAGAAGTAAAATAATACAGAACAGCAATACAATACATAAGACGTAATACCGATTAGCCAAACTAAATATGCATATATGGCCAAATAAAACAAACAAACAAAATATAATTTACTACAACAAATCAAACAAGTACCTAATACTTAAGCTAACCGAGCTACCCAGTTACAGAGTATATAATTTGAAAAGTATATCAAATTATCACAGTGAATATCACAATCAGAAGCGATACGATTCAACAGTTCACACATCAGAGATATTGGGGACTTTCTTAAAATATTTTGATCTAGGAGGATCTTCGATCTAGGAGCAACACAGTAAAATAAAGTTTGCTGTCCAGAATTTAGGCGAGGTATCAGAAAATTTATTTTATTTAAAAGATCAGGGCAATCAAGCTTGCCATTCAATATATTAAATAAGAATCTAATTAGCATGATATTGTGTCTAGTTTCTAAAGAGTCAAAATTAAATCTAAGTAAATAATTCTGATCCAGACGATCAAGATGAAATGTTTCGTCTCTCGTCGTAAATCTCTCGTCTCTCTCTGTAAATCCAATATGGCGGACCCCCACAGATGGCGGACTAGTTATTTTTTATGCACTTCCGTGATATGGGTATCCAATGAAAGGGTTGGCTGACAATAATACGAAAAAAAATGACATCACCCTAAATCCAATATGGGGGACTCCCAAAGATGGCGGATTAGTTATTTTTTATGCGCTTCCGTCATTGGATACCCATGTATACAATGAAAGGGTTGGCTGAGAATAATACTTTAAATTTTATTTTCTTCCTTTTAGAGCATTTAAACAAAAGCTTGTTTTTAAAAATGTTTTTTTACTATTAATTTATTCTTATATAGATGACCTATTTTAAATGCCCGTCGTTATGTGTTGATTAAATATCAGCTAATGCAATTAGGTACATATTATTTTACGGCAGCTCTATGTTGACCATATCGCGCCAAAACATGAGCGAGACAAGGATGGACATACCACAAGTCTACGGGTTGCATATACTACCAAACTATATTAATCGATATAGGTACGTGACATATTTTTTAAATTCAAGCTTACTATAATACCAGGGTAGATAAATAAACAAAAATTATTACAATGATATGTTACTCCCGGAAAGATCGGAAGTCCTTGCCAAAAGACTAAAAATATCGGAAGTCCTTATCTTCCGTCCATCAGAGAGTTGATGATGCCTTAAAAATAAGTATAAGAAGCATAACCCGTATGAAGGAAGGGTCGAAGGATCTACATCTGATAAACCTCTTACATCTGATACTTCAGGGTCTGCATCTGATACTTCAGGAAAAACAAGCAACGGACTAAGTTGAAAACGAATGATGGTGATGATGGAGTTAAATCAGAAATTCGTAATATTGTGTATACTATGAAAGAAGAGAAACAAAATATTACATTTAAAACAGTTAATGAAATAGTGAAGCAAAAGGCCATCTTAGATGTTTCGGATACGAGTCTGTGGCGTATTTTAAAGAATATTGGTTTTCCTCTTATAGAGGAAAATAACACGTTTCATGACGAAAATGTTGAAACAAAATGAAAAAAAGGCCAAAATTTCGATTTTTTTAAAAATTTTGCTTTTTTGCCTATAACTTTTTTGTGTCAGAGATAGGTATAGGCATTGCTTCATAGAAAAAGTTAGGTAAAATCTCCTTTAAAATGCCGGGTCTAAAAATGTTTTGTTTAAAAATTGTCATTATCACAATGAATTGATCCCCATACATTCTTTGCAAAATATCGAACAAGTAATTAGCAATTTTCTGCAACCACATTTACCACGGCAACCTGTAGTGCAACCACAAGCCACTTTTTTTAGCAAAATCTCTGGCGCAGGAGGTGGCTGTTGTACGAATCGCAATTAATCCATAGTTAGAATTTTTCCAATCCCAGTATAGAGGGTTTAAGTGATTTCCTTGCCACTGCTGGATTTGGAAATAACTTCTTAAGCCATGCTATTTGATGGCATCACATGTTGGTGGTAATTGCGCCATAGAAAAATTTGCACCTTTTGATATTATGTAAACATTCTAGAAGCGACAGTTCCTTAGGGTTGTGTTTAACTTTGACCTATACAAAGAAGCTGAAATGTATTCTGATGTAGAACTTATTTCTTCCTCGGTTACATTGTCACGTAAAAACGTGTCCATATATATTTGTAGTTGAATGGCATTTTTATTTATGAAAAAAAAGCTGTTCCGAAAAATTGACCGAAATATGGCCACCCTATTTCGGTCAATTTTTAACCCAAAAAATTTTTTCGACCCAGCATTTTAAAGGAAATTCTGTCTGCGTTTTTTTCTATGAAGCTATGCCTATCCCTATCTCTGACCTAAAGAAAGTTATAGACAAAAGAGCAAAATTTTGCAAAAAATCGAAATTTTATCCGTATTTTTCATTTTGTTTCAACATTTTCGTCATATTTTTTTTAAATTTTTTTAAATAAAACATTTGAGTGGCAGATGAAAAATCCAATTCTCTACAAAAAGTTTCATATAAAGTATATCGAAATTTTGCTTCGTTTGCGAGATATATTGAAAAAACTGAAAAGGGTTGATTTTTATCTCCATTTTGCACCCTCTAATTTAATAGCAGTCCGCGATTTTTTGTTCTTAAATGCCCCATTGGTCGATTCCTGCGATAAAACCCGTTAACGTCTTAGTTTCTTATTACCCGGTTTTTGATAGCGTATACTGCAAAATGTAATTCATACTACCTGCAAAACAAAAATTAAACACTAAGCACACGTTCGATTGTATAATTGTATTATTATTAATGCAGGATTCTTTGACTGCGTCGATAATGGTTTAAAATTAAGTATTGTTTGAAAGACAACAAAGCTACTACGCACACATGTTCTATAATTAAACACATGTTTTTTCGACGAGAAATATTCTCTTTCAATGGTTAATGTTTTGAATAAATATTCCCAATTACAGTAGGTAATACAAAAGGAAAAAGTTCATGGAAACTCGGCCTTATACCGACCGGGTTTTAGGTAGCTTGCTGTTTACACCCCAAAGTAAAATATGTTTTTAAATTGGTATAATTTTCTACACGCGATGGAGATCATGTTTGTGACGACCCGTCCCATACAAGTTGTAGGTAGATACGAGATACGTTTAATATTATTGAGTTGGGACAATTTCTATATACACTCAGTCCAAAAAAAAATGCACATAAAATTTGGTGAAAATTTAAACTGATATATCCTGTGAACCAATCGTCCGATTTTGTTGAATTTCATTTTGATATGTAGAGCGTACTTTCAAGAACATTTTGAAGTGAAAACTTCACAATAAAAACGCAAAACAATTTCCAAAGCCTAAACACGGCAGGCAAAACCAACGATAACCAAATACCTGAGAATGTAATTATATAGATATATAATAATATTTTTCACTGGAGCTAAGTAAATTTTTATCATAATGACATCTTATCTTCTCTCGAAGATAGAGCATCGTAAGACTAGGAAAGACCACCCTTTAGTTTCGTTAGACCACCCTTAGGAAAAAAGTAATTGCGAAAATAAATTATAAAAAAAATGTCAATCGGGGCTAACTTCATACGTCGCTTAAATACAAGGGGGTGTGTTTTATGGATTGGAAAAATTACTGATCGTTTGACCACCTCCCAGAAACCTTTGATCGCCCCTCAGTTTTGTTGACGGTGTTAGCCCACTGCCTCGGAAAATTTGCCACCCAATTAAATATTAAAAAAATACAATTTTTCGCTGGGTAGCCAATTTTTATGATAATGAGATCTTATATTTTCCTGAGGATAGAGCAACGTAAGACAAGGAAAAACTATCCATTAGTTTCGTTAGAATCAATAGTAAATTTTTTGTGATCATTATTAAAGAACGGTTAGTTAAATACCTTGAAGATAAGCATATTTTCTGCGACACTCAATGGTTTCAGGCAAAATAACTGCAGTTAAAGTATTGTTAACAGTGATTGAAAATATCGTGGAGGCTCTTGATGAGAGTACATGTACGTTGGCTACAATGTGTGACCTCACCAAGACCTTTAATTGTGTGAGTTGATCTTTTATTAACTAAATTAGAATACTATGTAGTAATGTAAAATATGCTTGATTTATTTTCTTCTTACGTGACAAATAGACACGTGTTGCACATAATGGTAATGTCAGGACTGTTACTTATTAAAAATGGTGTTCCACAGGGATCTGTTCTGGGACTTTTTCCACTTCTTAATAGTTTGTACATATTGTTAGCTGATACCATTCTCAGGGTCTAACTCAGGTGAAGCGTTAGTTTATTTCAAATAAGTTAAAATTAAATGAATCTAGAACACAAAATTTGTCAACACGTCAATTAAATGGGCACCAAGAACAAATAATAATATCCGTTGGATACGTGACAGATATATGGCAGTGGCGGCTCGTCGGTAAACACGGACATCTAAA
>CAXKVY010000629.1:0-65000 GCA_964058915.1 Tetropium fuscum
TTGAGATGTGTTTGTGTTGCTTGTAGATATAATATATAGAATCATAATCCTCTAACATAGGCCTTATGTAATAGTTGTATGTTATATCACTCGTCGTGAAAATAACTTTTTAAAAACTTTATTCACTTAAAACTTTATTCAGAAATGGATAGTTGCGTTGCTAGTAGTGTCGGTTTTAAGGTGACTGTCATATTAGAGATCATTGAGTAGAGAATGCTGTCCAACCCGGGGATGAGTTGTTTGTATTTTCTAAACTATTATCTATTATTGTGATAATGCTTGACTTGACATACTGAAATACTAAATTCGTTATTAAGTGTACTTAGTTCATTACGATTACTCGATTACTACTGAGTAAGATACTTTCATTTGATCAGGAAGGAGCAAGCCTTTGTATAAGTTTATCTACGAATCATAAGTTTATCTACGTATATTGGCTATTATATCTAAAGGACTTGTTTTTAGTAGATGCATTTTCATTATTAGTATTAACTAACGAGGTACCTTATTCTATTACAATTCAAGTAGAATGATTTCCATTTGTTTCTTTTGTCTGTGTATAAATATTACCCTTATTATTACCACTATCTTCTCTCACTAGCCTATGTCTCCATGTCAATATTCCAACCGATGGCCATTTCCTTCCCCATATCAGGAAGTGCAGAACCACTCATATTTAATTGATCGGTGTTTTATGTCCAACTATACCTATTAATTAAAGCTATGCGGTGTAGGTACCGAGTTATCAGTTGGGGAAGTTCTTATTATTCCTATGTATTTCTAATTTGATATAAAAATTTTATCGAAAAACTTGCATATTTGAAAAAGTGTTTTCACCTTAGAAGAAAGTCATATCTTATACTGTTTGTATTACAAAATACCTACTGGTTTTTTCGTGCAGGAGCACTTTTAATTTATGGTTTATAGTGAATATTTTCTAATAGCACATAAATAATATAATAGCTAGTGACTTTAATCCAAATACAAATGTCAACATACAGTAATAGAAATCAGGACTGAAGTGCCTATGGAACCATTGTAATTATTATATTTTAGTAATCAACTACTTCCTAGATGATTATTGTGAAGATCGACATACTTATTATATTTATTACCCATATTATAGATATATTTATTACCCATAACGTAAGTTGTCAGTTAGAAGTAGATAGGTACCTAAGATTTGAGAGTGTAAAAAAAACTGGTGTTCGATTTAAAACTTTAATATAAGCATAATATATTATCCAGAATAAAAATACTGATACTCTAACTAATGAAGAAAGACATAAAACTTGCAAAAACGAAAATTCCAGGTTAGTTTAATGCTATTTGCCCTAGTAATTTATGGAAAGACAGTAAAAATTATGATGACGTCCTTCGCAATAGAATTGATGATATAAGCCTCAGATGTAAGTGTTTATACATAATATTACTAACTCATATATCATACACAAAGAAAGTGTGGAAACAACAGTACTCCTACGGCCGGAATGGAGAGCTAATTTTGTATACAAAATATATTTATAATAAATGTAGAAAACATTCGCATCTAATGTAATAATATGTATACAAGAGATGCAACAGTAAATTATTGTGTCGCGTTGGTCACTTAACATACCAATAATCGCTAAAATGGGAAACCTTGGGTTCCACACACCAGAGCACCTTTCAATGCAATTAGATACGTGTTCTTATATGCAACCCGTTAAAGCATATGAGGATTTTGTAAAGGCGTACATAATTATGTCCTTAATTGATAACCACAATCCTCTATATCATATTTCACTCTCGCTAGATTTCATTCATCTCTGACGAGATCCAGCGACAGTAACGTTATCTAATTACTAAATCACATAACTATCCACAGCTGTGGTCAATATACATATAATATATATATATATATATATATATATATATATATATATATATATATATATATATATATATATATATATATATATATATATATATATATATATATATATATATATATATATATATATATATATATATATATATATATATATATATATATATATATATATATATATATATATATATATATATATATATATATATATATATATATATATATATATATATATATATATATATATATATATATATATATATATATATATATATATATATAAATATAAATATAAATATATATATATATATATATATATATATATATATATATATATATATATATATATATATATATATATATATATATATATATATATATATATATAAATATAAATATAAATATATATATATATATATATATATATATATATATATATATATATATATATATATATATATATATATATATATATATATATATAAATATATATAAAATAAATACTCCTAGCACTATATCTAACTAAAAGCTGCTGTAAAAGAGGGACGAGCGCTGTGGTGGTTGGCCGGTCTGCGGTCTGCTTTAACCACCCAGCTAATATATTAGCCATCTAATGCCAAATATAGCATACACATTACACATACCCACAACGATAAATTATTAGTTAATGTGTAACAATGTTAGTATAATTATTCGTTTATTTTGCAGAGTCTTCGGAGGCAGCAAAATATGGCGGATGCTTCTCGGGAGAAAATACTGTCCTTACGAGTGATGGAGAAAGAAGAAAATTATCAGAACTACATATTGGCGAAAGAATTCTTTCTCAAGATCCTGCCACGAAGCAATTAGTTTTTAGTGAAGTTATATTATTTCTGGATTATAATCCTATACAAAGACGGACATTTTTAAAATTTTCTCTCGCATCAGGTCGGACTTTCATAGTGACTTCTAATCACTTAATTTTAACCTTTTATAACAATCAAGCAGTTTATGCTGAAGAAATAAAAGTGGGAGATAAACTTTTAGTGAGTGATATAAATAATACAATTACAGAAGATAGTGTAGTAGAAGTAGAATCTATAATAAAAACTGGTGTTTTTGCCCCACTTACAAATACCGGCACTGTAGTTGTAGATGATGTGATCGCGTCCTGTTACGCGACCGTTGATAGTCAAACTATGGCACATTGGGCCTTTTTACCTTTCCGCGTTGTTTGGAACCTAAGACAAAGTTTATTTCAGTTGTATATTACTCTTACTAAGCCTACAAGTATTTGGTCTGGTGCACCTACTTTAGTTACCATCCTAAAGCCCTCTGCAGGAGTACACTGGTATGCTAGAATGCTTTATGCAGTAGCGGACTACTTAGTTCCTTCACATTTGCATAAGTGATATGTTCATATTTGTTCATAAAAAATTGGCCAGTGAAAAATATGACAGAATAATTCGTCGCTTTAATTAAATGTAATTAAATTTTTAATACGCAATTGTACATTTTTAATATAATATAATAGTTCGATGGTAATTCTAAAATATTAGTATGAATGGAATACCTTTTCACTTTTTATATCAAGAACATAATGTATGAATTCCTTCCTTAGTTGATTTATGTTTGAATAGGAATCGTTATTGACTTTTACATAGGTATTGCTTATTACTTGCTTTCGGCGTAAATAGATACCTACATATATGTACTGCACGTGGTTAGCTAGCAGTAAACTATTTTTTATGATAAGGTAATTTCTATTATCCCAATAAAAACAATGTGTCATAAAAAAATTACATATTTACCTACCGGTATTTGGCAAAACTAGATAACCAAACTGAGTAAATGCGTAATTAAACCGGCATTGTCATTAGATGAGAACACTAAGTTTTCTTATCACCACTGTTTTCTCAAAATTGAATCAGAAATGTTAAAACTCATATTATTGTTTCTGGGTTACCAGAAACAATAATATGAGGCACTCTATACTCTATGTGATAACTCCTTACCATATACTACATAATTATATGATAAGACTGAAGTAGTTTCTCCAACAAACTCAAAGTCCAAAACATTGATCACTACACCCGACGCGCCTTTCGCTGCCAATGGCTAAAACGAGGCCTATTTATAACTAAATTACTGTTACGGTTCGATGAATCATGACATATGAGGACTATTTGGGATAGTCCGTGGGCCCTTGGATAGATCGCTGCTTATTTTATTTTAACATTATCCTATTTCTAAGCTCTCAAATATCTCTAACTGTCTAGAATTTGTCGGATTTCTAATTAATCTTAAGTTATTAATTTACTTTTATTTACCGTTAAACCTAGTTCAATTAGGCATCTCTTTGGTCTAAAATACTTTTGTTTACAGTCCTTACTTTGTAAATCCGCGAACTTTCATTTAGACAAATTTTGTCTTTTGGATTCCCTAATAGTTCTTTTAATTTATTTCCTGGTGGATTACCTACTCTCCGACCAATTATTAAGAGGGACAATTAGTAGGCGATGAACTAGAAACTTAAGACTCCATTTTGTGTTGTGACTTTTGTATCAAATAGTAGAATGCAGAAATATTTTCCATCACCTCAGCCAAATCATAGAAGAATACTCTAATTTTTATTTTGTTCCATTTTGAACATTTACAAGAAGATACGCAATGAAAGTTGACAAAGAATTACCCATAGCTCGGTAGTTTGATGAAACTGCTATTGAATTGAAAGAATTTTTATCTCCTTTGTTGTTTGTTCATTGTTTCCTATTGTTCCAGTACCACAAACTTTGGAGTTCCTCAGAGATTTACTCGAAGTAAACAACCTTATTGTATATTTTACATTTACTTACATCATCCTATTCCAAATACCAAATTCCAAATACCAATTCCAAATATTTTGAGATTTTCATTATAGAGGTATAATTTGATTTTTTTCGTTATCGAGCCTACCTTCAGAAAGGGCATTCTTGAAACTCTGGGAATGTTTTGATTATGTGTAATTGCAATAAATGCCCCATAATGTGGAACATGTTCCTTCTCAACAGCCTGCATATTGAACTCGCAGCTCGCATTAACATATACGAACTGAGAGAAGGCATTTTCCTTAACTTGTGATGGTGGCTTCACATATTATTAATCCCTCAAACCGCACAGCTTCTATGCGAGGCACATAATCCCATTGCAGAAAACACAGGTAGGTATCAATTTCCGCGAGCTAAATCCAACTTTGCAGATTGGAAACAAGAATTCGGCCTCACTGCAGAAATAATGCAGTATACCAGGCAGTGCATATTTCTTTCCCTTTTTCGAGGTTCTCGATTCAAAAAAACTATTGAAAAAACGGTTGTGTTCTCTTCTTTTAGGAAAGTGGGTATTTTGTTGGGTATAGGCTCAGATGATCGTTGTTGATGGTTTGAGGCACCAGCACTGAGACTTTTCGTCATATAAGCTTTGACAACTTCTCATTTGTGTTCATGTACAATTAGGTGTTATTATCAGAAAACAAAAATAAGTCAATTTTATTAGATACTCTTTGTAGCTTATAACTTTTTTCCCAAAAAAATAGGAAAAAAAGGTGGAAAAGTTCATATTCATATTCAGCACCCTTGGAAATTGTATATCCACTAAAAAGTTCTTTCCTATTTTTTACAAGGTAACTTGTGCTATGCATCACCGTATAGTACCTATTAACATATGGACAAAGAAAACTAAAATATTTCTAGACTATGCCAAAGAAGGGTAACATTATCATGCAATATAATGTATTATTAGTCGCTAAAGTATTTTTAATTTGAAATCAATATGTGTGTAAGTTAAAGAATGTAAACGAAAATAAAATGTTCTGTACAAAAACTGCAATGTTTTGTTTTCTATAGAATGAAAACGGAAAGGTTAGTAATATTTTATTTTGTGAAACTAACGTATTAACGTTAAAATTGAAAATTATTATTTATATATTATTAATTTGTCTGATTTTTTTTTCCAAAAATGAAGGTATGTAGGTATACATTTTACATAGATTTGATTAAGGTGTGAGAGGGGGTGTGTGTGTATATGTATATATGCGGCTGTATGTAGGTATGTATAAGCGTATTTAACATGTATAAAGTATGTACTGATTCATATTTCGTTTGTTTAATATGTTTAATATTGAAGCATGGTTCTCATTATTCATTATGTTCTTAATATTGGATTAAAATCAATTAACGCTGTAAAAACTAAGATCGAACAGCATAATATGACCACACCTTTTATTTTTAAACCATTGTTTTTAATTACTGACGGAAATATTTTGCCTTTGGTGTTTGGTCATTCCATTAAAATATAGATTTACCTAGGGAATGTTAACACGATTGTTAATCAAGTTATAGGATTTGTATTATAGGAACACTTTTGCAAATCTTATGCGATTTTTTAACACCAATGTGTAAAAACTGTAGATATTAAAGGAGTTTCTTATTATCATATTTATCTACCGTTCAATTGAGTATCTACCTAAAACCAAAACCCCATCAATCTGATATATTTTCTGATTAATTTGTGCCATGACCGTATTATTAAATATTACCTAATAGATTCAGAGTTTATTGCACTAATATACCTATATAATTATCTAACTTATCTAATGAGAACTCACTGCTTTAGTATTACCACAAAACATTATCTTCTGGTATAAATTGTATCTTTGTATTTTTTATGTAAATAATGTACTGTATAGATTATGTTTTAGATTTGTGTAAATTATTTATGTAATATATTGGAAAAACTATTTATCAAAAGAGTTTTAAATAAATGTTATGTACACTATGTTGTTTTTATTAAAACTATTGCGGCCCTTATTAAAGCAAATACTTGCGTACTTTTAGTGATGTTGTAATTTTGTCCCTACTAGGTTATTTTGATAAACAGGACGGTCATAATGCGAGAAGGCCCCGACAAGAATGCGAAGCGAAAGCTCCCCCATTGCCTCAGACGTGGCTCGAGACTCGAGACCACGGTCTATAGAGAATCGGTTGCCTTGTAACTTCTAACCAATAACAGCTCGCCAACTGGTTACGTCACAAGAATGCTGAATTTATTATTTATTATTGCTGTTGAATGGCACCGACAGATAGATATATATATATATATATATATATATATATATATATATATATATATATATATATATATATATATATATATATATATATATATATATATATATATATATATATATATATATATATATATATATATATATATATATATATATATATATATATATATATATATATATATATATATAAATATATATATATATATATATATATATATATATATATATATATATATATATATATATATATATATATATATATATATATATATATATGTATATATATATATATATAATAAAATGTTGTTGATTGTTATTTCAGTGTTATTTCAAGATTTTATGTTTTTACACTGCCTTCTCCATTTTTTCCCGATTGTCGATACTTTGTCATTGTTGTTACTACTCGTAATTAAAGTTTAATTACCTACCAAATTTTAAAAGGTATCAAATTTAAAAAAAAAAGTAGTAAACTTCATGTACAAAGTAAGATTTCCATGTTTTCTGTCTTATTTTAATATTGTAATATTGTTAGGGACATTTCATCCATTTCATATTGTTAGACATTTCATATTGTTAGGGACATTCGTTAGGAGTCCTCAGTCAGTTTGTTTAACAATTATTGTTACGGAATCGTCAGAAGCGATTGTGCACGATATACTGAAAATTCCCTAGATCTAGGGAAAATCTGCATATTCTGGTAAACCGCATCCGACGATGTGGCAACATCGCATATAGGGGTGCCAGATACAACCCCCCAAAGGCAAAGTCTCAACCCTCTAGGAGTTCAAATAACCGAGATACGCCTCTGCCCCCAATTAGAATAGTTGCGGTATAAGAACACGTGGACTACTCCCTTCAAGATGCATTGTATAAAATCTAGAATGGGATGGAATGGGTTCAGTAGTGATGTATCATTTTAAACAGTTGTGACTTGTTGTGTTTGGAAGTTAATAAAGTGTATTTGGATTCTCGACAGTATCACTTATTGTACGAACCCAGTGACGTGACATAATAATACATAATAATAATAATAATAATAATAATAATAATAATAATAATTATAATAATAATAATAACTACCTACCTGGGTGTGCCACAAAGTCACATCCAGGAGGTAAATATTACAAAAGACGCTCTCCGCGGCAAGTACCGACACTTGCTCCGACAGATCTGGTCCTCAGAGCTGTCGGGGTCCAACAAGGTGTCGACGACAAATATGCTTGCCGTTCCGATTCTACTCTACTCCTTTGGAGTAATAAAATGGACACAGGGGGAGCTGCAGCAACTCGACGTAGGTACCCGCAAAATGATGCATCTCTGTCGGAGTTTGCATCCGAGATCGTCCGTTCCGCGGTTATATCTCCCACGACAACAGGGAGGCCGTGGACTCTTGGGATTGGAGTGTCTCCACAACAGAGTAACTCTGAACACGGCCTGTAAGATTATCAGGAGTTCGGATCCCCTACTCCTCATGGTCAAAGACCATGAAGGAGCTCGCGTAGGAGCTTTTATATATAGGGCAGCACAAAGAGCAGCTAATAGCCTAGGTCTCGACTTCGACACCGAGCGGAATAATCCAAACTCTGTCACCGAGTTGGACCCTGCTCGGTTAAAAGCCCACCTTCGGGCTGCTGGAAATACACTTCGTTTTCAGCAGCACAGGGATAAGCCATTGCACGGAGTCTACTATAGAAATATAGAAGACTTAGGCTTATCTCGAAAGCTGACCTTTAGCTTTTTGAGGTCAGCTGGGCTGAAGTCAGAGACTGAAGGTTTTATATTAGCTTGCCAAGATGGTGTACTGAACACCCTGGTCTACCGAAGCCGCGTGATGGGTATAGAAGTGCCTGACGTTAGCTGCAGAGCTTGTCGTCAGGCCCCAGAGACCATTATGCATTTGCTGTCAGCTTGTCCAGCATATGCGGTCTCTGCCTATATCCATCGACATAACGCGGCATTACGAGTGCTGTATTATCACCTACGGCACTCGTACGGTATAGATCAGACACCGGTGTTGCCCTATGCTCCGGGGGATATTGAGTCCGTTGTGGGGAATGAGAGGTCCCGGATATACTGGAACTATTCATTCCCCACCGTCAGGCGGATACAAGCCAATAAGCCTGACATAGTCCTCCTCGATCACCAACTCAAGACGATGTTTGTTATAGAGTTTTCGGCTCCGGCTGAAAAGAACATCGTCTTGAAAGAGGAGGAGAAACGGACAAAATATCGAGATTTACTCTCCGAATTCCGCAGGCTGTACCCGGGTTATTCTGTTAAAATGGTGGTTCTTATTATTGGCTCTCTCGGAGGTATGCGACAATCATTGCTCTCAGAATTAAGAACCATCCCGGCATGCCGTCAATCGGCAGAAGTCATCGCTGGGAAGATGCAGAAGGCCGTCATACTTGGCTCGTTGCGTCTACTCAGGACACATGAGTTGCGACCTCAATGACCACTTACCCCGCGGACGTGGGGAGTGGTCGTTGAGTAACGAGGCTGGAGGGACTCTCTGGACTAGTCGGAGGCCAGGGGGGACCGACCAGCACAAAAAAAAAAATAATAAAATATTATTAGCCCTAATTAAGTTAGGTACCTAATTAAATTAGGTAATTAGCAAACTTTTTTGTATATTTCGAAGTACCTATTCTAAAATTTCAATACAATAGGGCGATTTTCACCTGTGTGTTATTGTGTCTGTATCATTATCTTAATACCGGGACTAGTTGTCGGGTACGAAAAGAGTCGAGCGTGGCATGGAACATGGTAGCGGTGTCTTTAATGTTTTTTATAAGTGCAAGTGGTGAAATTCTTCCGCCAGTTTACAAAGCAGAGAATTTGTACGAAAATTCACCAAAACCGACTGGTTTGATTCCCTCACTTTCGAAAAATGTCATCGACAAATATTCCTTCATTACGTGAAACACATGCCGGGGTAAATCTTGTGTTAAGTGATAACTTTGCATCTCACTTAATACCTAATATGGTAAGCCTTTGTATAGAAAAAATACTTCCTGCGATCTCAACATACCCCCTGCAACCTTTAAATATTGCTTTATTTAAACTCCTAAAAAGTCACTGGCGATATGTTTTGGAATCCTGGAGAAAAGAAAGTAGAATTAAAATAGTAATACCAAAACAGTAATTTACCGTCCTTCTCTCTCGGTTATACGGAAAATTATTCCTGGGAGCAGAAGGCACGCGCTGTCCTCAAAAAAATGTGGATTGGTTCCCTACAATCCAAGACAAGTACTTAATTAAGGACATTTCATGTAAAGAGCATGGTGTTGCAAACTGCGATGTGCGAGCTCTAGACTCATGCTTCCTCGATTTGTTGAAGGAACAAAGGGGTCATGCAGAAGCGAAAACAGCCTGAGCAGCAAACTCCTGAACAGCAAGCAACAAGGGGAGCACGCTTCGGGAAAATCAAAAAGAACTTGTAGTAAACAACCACAAAGAAATAATAGGAAGAAAACACAGATATTCATGGTCAACCTAGCACAACTTCCAGTAGAAGTACGAACACAGAAAGGATCCTAGAAACGACGAAAATATTTGCGACATTTTAAAATGTATTTTAAATTTAACCAAATTTACCAAATTTGGTGAGGTAGCCAACTTTTTGTGTATTCTGTGGTACTTATTTTAAAATGTAATGTAACGGTTTTCACCCTGCCTCCCTATTTTTCGCCATTTTGGTCAAATTTCTCATTAGGATAGTTTTCACTCTGCTTGCCTTTGTTTTTTTTATAAATGCCAATCGACCATATTATTCTCGAGCAAAATGCAGAGTTCAATTACCAAATTTCATGTGGCAGCAAACTCTCGTATGGTAAGTACCTACTAGTTAGAGAGCCGTAATGGTAAATAATTGCAAAATTTTCATCATGCCAGAAGGAGATATATCGAATATGAGAAACAAGAATACGGCAATGAGAAAGTTATCTCCGAGTCGCTTTACAGATCGCGCTCCTTTAAAATCCCATGAAATGAAGAAGAGTTGCTATTGACATACTTTTTACCACTTGAGTGGTGAATTATTACTTTCTGTATTATAAGGAATACAAAAATGTTACAGGAACAGCCATTAACATCCATAATATTAAAGGCCGCCTGGCACCCACGCGCGACTTTCGAGCGCGGGCCCATGGGCACTAGCACCAGAATATTATGTAGACAAATATAGACCACAGTAGCAATAGAATCGTGAATTGTGTAAATACACATATTTATTGGTAAAGAAAAAGAGGTTCATTATACGTTCAAAAAGGACACTTGTTTACAAATTAGTGAAAACAAAGTAATTATTGTTGTTACTATTGTCTTGTTCTCAATACCTATTGTCTGCGTTGTTGTGTATTGGTGTTATTTAATTATGACAACAATAAACAAGCAGGTCCAGTTCTTAAAATCCAAGTCAACTAAGAAAACTCCACTAAGGCCCGATTTTTCATTGCTCGGTTAAGGTAATACACCAGGGTCGGTAATTTTTGAAACCAAAAAAAAATATTAGTAGGATGAAACTCATTGGAATAGGAAGAGAATATAACAAAAATGAAAGGAAAAATAATTTACGGGCGATCTGATATTGGGAAGTGGAAGTGGATGGTTATGTCCCAAACACACTGTATTTTTTTTTAATCAAATATTTATTGAGAACAAGACATTAGTAACAAATAGGTAACAACAATAATTACTTACGTATAATGAACCTTTTTCTTTACCAATAAATATGTGTATTTACACGATTCTATTGCTACTGTGGTCTATATTTGTCTACATAATATTCTGGTGCTAGTGCCCATGGGCCCGCGCTCGAAAGTCGCGCGTGGGTGCCAGGCGGCCTTTAATATTATGGATATTAATGGCTGTTCCTGTAACATTTTTGTATTCCTTATAATACAGAAAGTAATAATTCACCACTCAAGTGGTAAAAAGTATGTCAATAGCAACTCTTCTTCATTTCATGAGTTTTTAAAGGAGCGCAATCTGCAAAGTGACTCGGAGGGAACTTTCTCATGGCCGTATTCTTGTTTCTCATATTCGATATCATACGAATACCTCCTTCTGACATGGTAGAAAAGTCCCTATTTATTTTTAAATGGGGATCCCTATTTTTTATCGCGGAATCGAATTCCCCGACTAAAAATACAAAGTTTTTATCTCAAACATTTATTTTCCAAATCCCAATAAGACTCAAACTATAGCCTCATATATGTTCTTAACATTCCCCTTTTTGATTCACCTTCTTACCTTTATGATTACAGAAGATACACATTTTTGTAACACACGTGGCCAAATAAAAAATATCCTTCATTTACCGCAAGGAATGCAAATCCTATGTTTTCTCTATAACTTATAGCGCATATACGCCGGCCTGCGGGATTTAGCTAAGCTAAATCCCGCACCAGGCCGTTCCAACAACGCATGCGCGAGTTTCGCGCCGGTCGCGAAATTAATTTGAAATATAAGAACACAGAATACATAATATATCCTATAATCGAAATCATCGTCGCTGCCATCATTCTGCGTGATACTTTTTAGCGATTACCACGTGAGTTATTTAAAAGTGCCCTTAGAATTTGGATTATTAAACACATTATAGCACATTAAAATTACTGTATGTATAACATTATATATACCTATATTATTGTATATACCTATACTCCACATTATTATAAGTAGTTACCTACTTAAATTTTATCAAACATAGGTAAGTATCTAATATATAAGCAGTAATATACGAAAGCGTAGAGCTGCCATGCCAACATAGGAAAATATTTTCAGGAAAATTTACACTTTTTCTGTAAATTTACACTTTTTCTGTAAATTTACAGTTTTTCTGTCAATTAGTCAATTTAGAGTTTTTCTGTAAATTCCTACCTTAGCGGCAACACTGGTTTGCCTGGTAAGTTCAGTGATGCTGAAGGTACAAGCGAAGGTGCAGTTGATGAAGGAGGTCCTTGCAGAGAAATGTTCAGATTATCTCTCAACTGGTTGAAAGACAGCGGGATGTTCTGTGGTGCCCATAAGAAACATTTTAATCTTTGTGGAAATGCTTTACACAAAAACATGTATTTCGAAGCAAGTCGATTAATTATATTATCGCTGATTCATGGAGGGCCGGGGCCTCATTTTTTCTATTCACACACTATTCAGTCTATTATGCGGTCATATTGCAGTTCCAACACTCGATGATATTGATCGAGATACAAGAGAAAAAATTACACGATTTCAAAATTCCAAAGATCTTGACGAACAATAATACAAACAATAATACAAGACAGTGATGTTTTTTCTCTTGCCGGATTTCCAATTACTGTCAAAACAGAAGAGCAAGAAAAAATTGTCCAAGGTACATAATGTGTATATCTAATACTGACAGCGCTCGAAGTATAATATTGAATCTGTTAAAATAACTTTACAGCATATATTATTTTTAGGAACCCTACGATTTTTTGCTGTTGACAGAATTAGAGAACCATTGCGGCAATTAATTGAGGGATTGAAGACATGCGGTCTATATGAAAAGCTGAAGCATTATCCTAGTATATTCAAAGATATATTTTGTTCTGAAATCACACTCTCCTCAAAAGTACTTGAAGAAGTATTCCTCATCGTCTATACCGAACCTGGGACTAACACCCGTAGTACAGAAAATCGGATGATTTCTTATTTCAGGGATTATGTATTGGAGTTGGAATGTATGTGATATAATAACATGTATTTTTTTTTTGTTTAATATGTAGGTACTGTTTTAGGTGACCCGACAAATATTGTCACACTTTCCGATCTTTTAGTCTTCGCAACAGGATCTGATTGTCCTCCGCCTCTAGGATTTCCCTTAAGGCCACAAATCATGTTTTTGCATGGAGGGCATTCACGATTTCCTATGGCAAATACATGCTCTCTTCAATTAAAACTGCCAGTCGTACATAACAGTTACGAAGAATTCAAAACAGATATGGATTTCGCTATGGGTAATTCTAAAACATTCGGATTCGCTTAATACTTGTTTTATTTTTCGTTTATGTATTATTCCTAGGATAATAATTGATTTTGTTAACGTTTTTGTATTAAGAGTACTCTATTTTGTTACACAGTTGCCGTTAAATAAACTATATTTGTCACTTTTTGTAGATATTTAATGTTAAATACAACGATTTTTATGCATACTTATATAGGTATCATTTTATAGTACTGGCAGAATATCGAGAAATTTCTGTCTCAAGTTCTTATATAATTCTATGGCTGCTGCTGCGTGTTTGTTCTTGACCCATCCCTCTTCCACCATAATTATCGCAGCCAACTGGTACACGTCATAATCTGAAGTGATTCTGGGCTTGGGTATTGTCTCCAACCAAAGTTCTGTCATCTCTGTGCTTACAGGATGTAAGTAATCGGTGGACATGAAATCTTGAGGTCTGTTATACATCATGAATGGTCGTCCATAAGATGCAATGCTATTTCTAGAACGCGTTATTCTATGCGTATTCCATTCCAGAACAACCGTATCAAGTTCCTCCTATACAAAAAAGTTTCAGGTTAATTTTTAATTATTGTGGTGTAGTTGGTTCGCTTTATGGTTTCCTTTATTTGATCTTTGACAGCTGTTGGTTGGCATTACAAAATCATTAGATCTGTCAACGTTGTCACATACATGTCAAGTGGGAACCATACAGCAAAAGAACTATAGGTATAGCGCTGTAAATAAAATATTTACGTGCAATTTGGCCCTATACCATTTCTTCTTGTTGTAGTTGTTACTTGTAGATAGAAATACTCAATCGGTCTTGAAATAAGCATTCATATATTATTATACCGATTGATATTATAAGCATTTGATGAACGACTTGTGTGACCTCTTCTGTTTAAGTAACGACCTTAATCTATCTTAAACATATTTTCATGAATGAAAATGAAAGTGAAAATTGACGCCTACTTTGTATTTTAAACAATGGAATACCATGTATATGGGGTCTGGCAACGATACAGGGGTGGGAAATTGTGATTCTATTGAATATATGCTTTTATTACCTTTTAAAGTTGGATCTATTTTGAGATTAAAGGGACTTTAAATATATATATTTTTCTTCATCCAGGGTTAAGGAGAAAAACACCAATTACCCATTTTTAAATTAAACACTAATTTTTTTAATTATTCTAAAGTATTTTTAAAATAAGTATTTTATAAAAACAAATTTTTTAATAAAACTTTGACCTCACTTTTAAGTAATTTTGCGCAATAATAAAAAGTTCTTCTTTGTATACTTATTTAAAGCCCGGTTGAGTATTTTTGTCTAAGAGTAACAACTGTGATAATGAATTATTATGTAAAATATTTCAGAAAAACCATTATTATACACCGACAGAGAGCCAAATTACACTTAAATGGCGCCAACTCCTTTTGAATACTAGCAAACATTGAATCTCAGATGAGATTAAGCGGAACTCTCCACAGAACCTGTTATTAGCACTGTTACTTATTGGATAATTATTGTTTATCCAAACAAAGAACGACTTACCTCTATAATATCTAAGAAGCAAAATTGTATAAGTGATTTATCCATTAGGCTTCCTGAGAATGAGCCCTCATCCTTCAAAGTATGAAATACATTCAACCAAAATTGCGAGTGATGTTTTCTTAAGGTTGACCATCACGCTTCTATGCGTTGATTTGCATGACTTGTTCCATATAAGAACCCTGGAAGATGTGATAGCGCATCCGGTCCATCAAGTTTTAGATTTGTCTGTATTCGTTCAATGACGATAACATTTTCAGTGCCCAAATCGGCGCGTAAAGTCTGTGGACATCCACCTCTAGTTATAACTGCTTGCATAAAATGATAAGCAATTACCGAGGGGTCGTTGGTATTTGGTTCAGCTTTTAACCAGATAATATTACGAGAAAATCCGTCTATGCAGCCTGTTATACAAATTCCAAATGGCTTCAGTTTGCCGTAACAATCGGTATGCCAGAGAAAATTGGGGCCTTTATTGTAGTATTGTCTCCTTCGTAAACGACGTCGTTGTCATAGTGTAACTCCATCCGGATCCAAAATGCGTAACAGTTCTCTCACTGTATTTTGAGTCACAACAAATCCTTGCTGAAGGCACTTAAGGTGCATCCACCTGTAGCCATGTAGCTGACCGTGCGTCGATATTTGTGTTTCCAAAAATCGAACCAGAATATTAATATCCGTGTAAATCTTTCTTCGAAATAAACGAAGTCGTCTTAGATACCTTCGTAAATGACGTAAACTTAGAACAAAACCTTAGAATGTCAAGATTTCTTTGTGACTTAATCCGATTTGAAAGTAGGTTTTAATATATTCGTCCATAATGTCTGATGAATGTACCTATTTACTTCGTCGGCACAATGGCAACTTTACCGGCTCACTGCTCACTACTGAATAACGAACACGTTGATATCGTAACGTAGTATTGCTGGGTAGTTAATTTCCCATGCAATTTACAGAAAAAGTGTATATTTACAGAAAAATTGTAAATTTACAGAAAAAGTGTAATTTACAGAAAAAGTGTAAATTTACAGAAAAAGTGTAAATTTACAGAAAAAGTGTAAATTTTCCTGAAAATATTTTTCAACGTTGGCATGGCAGCTCTACGCTTTCGTAGTAATAGATATTTTATGTGTTAAAATTTTAGCATTCATCATAGATATGAGGAATAAATGTCAGTATTGTAACAGAGTATTCTTTGACAGCAGCACAAGAAATAGGCACAGCAAGAAAATTCATAAGAGATCAGTGGCTCCTTACATTTTCTTTACAATTTCGTTGTTCTAATTTTGCTATTGTCGATTTTTTTTTCTTTGTAGGTCAAAATGAATGTCATTTATTTCTACCTAAGATTTTAGATTTCTAAAATTAACAATGGCAAAATAGGTGTTATGCCATAACGCAATTAAAAAAGGCAAAGAACTATTACATTACAGTCGTGATAATAAATACACCACAAAAATTAGATATCCCCTAAAGTCAAAGTTGTGCGAAAGGGGGTTTACATATTGAAGAAAAATGCAGACAAACAACTATTAACCGCCAACCATTGCCATCTGTTGTGCTGGGGATGGAACCCATTGACACGGCGGTCTTTAAACTACACGTATTTGTCACACTACGTCTTAGCTCGCTGAGCTATCGTGCACACATGATAATGTACACGATATTGATATCATTTACGATATTGATATCATTTACACCTACACAAAAATATACTTGGGTACCTAAGACCTATCAGAAAATATAAATATTAATGGGACTATATAGAAAATTAATAGCGTTTCCCACAAATATCGTAAAATGCACTTTTCTCCTATATTATCCTATTTATTTTTAAACATTATTCCAGATCGTTCGATTTATTCAAATAACATTCCCAGCAGAATAAAACGTTAAACATAACCTCACTATTTAGCTTTGATGAACTATTAATTTTTTTAAATAAAGTACGAGTAAACTTATAAATAATAAATCATCCCATAACACACTCAAATATATTAACAGCCATCTATAATATTTCACGTTTTCTTTTAGCGTTCCAAATAAACAAAATTTGTGATAGAACATGTCGAAATATTTGCGATCTAACCTAGGGAACTAGGCATCTTTCAAATTCATTTAATTTAAATTCCTGAAAGGTGCCCGGCAAATTCGCGCATGCGCTATTGAGACGGCCTGGTGCGGGATTTAGCTTAGCCTATATCCGACGACTCCCACCTAATTATCTCCTAGGCCGCGTTGCATCGTGACGTAAGCGCGGGTACAATTAAAGCGGGAAAAGACCTGACACGTATGACGTTAAATGGTATTTTATAACTGTGACAGTTGGCAAGCTTAGTTTTTCTGATTTTCGGGGTAATGTGTGTTGTCATTGTATGAGTGTAAGTTTAGGTATATTTTAAGAGCAGAGACATATAGTGCCTGTTATTTTTTATCACCACGAGAACAAACAGGTAAAAACTACTTTAACATAAATTTTATTATTTTTAACATATATTATGTTAAAATAGAATTATATACATATTGGTTATAATATAATTGTATTATATTTCATTTTTTAAATGTGTGGTTTTCTCTAAAGTAATAGTTTTAATATTTGAATTTCATCATTGTTCGCTGGTATACATATATGAGTTGCTCGTTCCCAAAACTCTTTTAATCTTTTCACAAATACTAGTCATGTTGGAACTATAAAATATACAAGCTTTACTCCCATCGCAAAGATTATTAAGCCTGCCTAACGGACTGGCTTATTAGACCCATTCTTTAAAATTGCTCGTGCAGTTATATTGACGAATTAAGGAAAAATATTTTGTGTACCTGTTGAATAAGGTTTTATTTGTAAGCTATTTGTATTTGATTGCTTTTTTAAATATTTAGTTGCTTCAATTAAAATATATATTAATTTCAGAGCACAAATAAGAATGTTATCCATTTTAAAAAATAAGAAAAAATCAATAAAATTAGATCCATATGTCTGTCCATTCATCCGTAATTAGTACACAGTACCAATCAGAGTTGTACGTTGAGCTATACCCTCATCGGTATATGATTGGCTGGTATATACCTATTTTAATATCTTGATTTTTATTTTTGAGATAGTACTTTTTTATTTTTTACCTATACAGCCTTATACATACATAATTCAGGAAAATCCCAAAGGAATTAATTCAATCCAAATAAATTATTTAAATAAAAGTCTATAGATTGTTTAAAATTTATTTAAAATCATTAAAAAAGGAATACAACATTGTTTCCTCCCTATTGGTATTTTACATTACAGTTTTATACCTATAATTTCTTTTTAATAATTAGTACCTAAACCGATAATAATATAAATGTAACAATATTTTCAATCATCAGAAAATACGTACTAGACCACAATAAAGAAATCTAACTTTTTAAAAAACTGGGGATTTATTTAAAAAGACGTAAAATATGTGAAAAAGATACTGTTCAATGCTTCCACAATTCTGAGTTCTCTATATTGTACCCGCGTTTACGTCACGGTGTATAGAGGGTTGCGGTAATGCTAGCATACATTAATTTCAATACATGCCGGGCCAATTAGAATTGAAGGCTTTCGGAGAGCATCGTGAAAAATCGATCATAGTCGAACCATAGAAACAGCAACTAAATTTTTGACAAAATGCGCGGGAGAATTTTGTTTTGTGTATTATTTGTTGTTTATGATTTGTGTGTACACACAATTATAAACTATACACAACTGAAAAGAAAACAGCAATTATTATTGCTATATTATTATTGTATAATTATTTCAGTTTATTTGAGATAATATGGAAGCAAAAAGGTAAGTGAAGAATATGAAAGATTTGTTAGGTTAGAATTTTGTATTACAATAATTCTTTATATATATTGTTATTAAAATTTTACAGGGGCAATAAATTGGATTGCCAGATCTGTAAAAAAGAGTTTTCAAGTACATCAACGAGGAACAGACATGTCAGAGATTTTCATCCTGAAATAGAAGAACCAACCCGAGCGAAGCGGATAATTTGCCCCATTTGTTCAACCGATCAAATGTTTTCGTTTCATAATGATTTATTAAACCATTTAAGCAATGCACATGAAGTGCAAGTTAATATATCAAATTTGTGTTTTAGGAATATAACAGAATTTACATCATGGAAAGCGTTGGAAAATAGAGAAGTGGATTACTGTTGTGATGCCAAAAGGAGATATCCAAACGGTGAAGAAGACATTTTATACAATTGCAATAGAAGTGATACTAGAGGTTGTATACTTTTTAAATTTATTATATTTTATTGAAGTTTTGCATATACTTTTAGGATTTGTCTCTTCAAGTAAAAAGCGTTGTATGAAAACAGGGGGCAGCATACGTATTCATGGAATGTGCCCATCAAGAATTAAAGTGAGAATATTAAAAGATGGTGGGTATACTAATTATTAGTCACGTAGCATTCAATATATTTTTTTATCATATTTTAATTTGCCAGGAAAAGTGATGGTGAAATTCACTGAAACTCATGTGGGCCATGGTGATGAGTTACGAACTAAAAGACTTTCAAAAGATGAGCAGAAGCATATCGTTGAGCAATTAACAGGTGTTACGAACGACAGAATAGGTACACTAGTACCTAGTACACAGGATCGTGCAATGCTTGTCAATTTCGATGAAATCAGAGAGGTAAAATCATATTTGAAACATAATTGTAATTTTATGATAACTGATGTTCATTTTGTAGACTGGTCTAGCCGAGATAAATAATTTTAGTAGGACTTTGAACAAACGAGAATTTGAAAAGGTAATGGAAGCATTTGCAAAATGTAAAAGTGACATTCTGAAAGAACGGGAACAGGAGTCGATTTGCAAAAAAAGGAAAATTGAAAAGCAAACCTATTTTCCTAATAAAAAATAAAATGTATGTACCTTCAATGTTTATTTGATTTTGATTTTAACTTCAGTGCAATTATAAAAAAAAAGTTTCCAATAAAAAAAATGCAATTTCAATGTGCAATAATAAAAAATATGAATTAGGATGAAACTTCAAAAACGCAATTCATTAATGACAAATGTTTGGTAATTCCCCACAGGTGAATATCGAGAAACGTAGATTGTTAACCCAGAGATTCAAAATTAAGCAACAGAGAAACATCAGGAAAAGTGAAATTGGTTCCAGTGGCATTAATACAGGATGAATATATCGTCGAAGATTAGTGAAAATTACTAACTTAGTGTTTACTCAAAGTGTATTTTTTAAATGTGTACCTTCAGATTGGACTACTTTATTTTTTTAATGAAAAATGAACATGAAATAGTATTCGTAATAACTTTATTGTAAAATTTTACCTTAATATTGTAAGATATCAATTTGTGATACCCTGTTATAAGTTTGTTAATGTTTTCTCGTTATTGTTATATATCAGCTTTTTTATAAACCATAATATAAAATGTATATTAAGTTAATCTCTAAGAACAATTATAATTTTAGCATGTTAAGATTTGTTAGCTCGGTGTGGTGGTTGGGAGGATAAATTATTTTTAATAAACGTGTATTTTGTGAATAAATAGACAACTATTCGAGCAACCTTTCACGAAAAGCTAGCATATGTGTACCTACTATTTAATTTTATATTATATTTCACAGCGATTTTATATTATATTTCATTACATGCTGCACAGATATATGGAATCCTAGTTCGAATCCTGCTAGGGGTCAAAAGGTACCAATAATACAGTATTTAACAGACTATATTCTAAATTTATATATTAGGTTAAATTAAATTGCCTCACATTAAAATTATATTGTTATACCTACCTGTAGATAGGAAAAATATAATATGTTCATCAGTCATTCTGTTTCTTTTTTTCGAGAAATCCGATTTGTTTAATGAATTACCTAGAAAATTAAAAAGTTTAATTCAATACATACCTATATTGGCTCAATTCAGATAATGATGTGAAAAGACTTTTTAAAGCCTTGCAATTGGCTTGTTTTTATATTATTAATTTAATTTTGTAAAATTAGTTTCAAACTTACAGTACCTACCAACTACTAATATTAACAAAAAAATCATCGAAATGAAATTGATAAAAAAATACATCTATAAAAGCATTCTCTAAAACGAGCCATCACTATTTCAAATCAGGCGCCTGATATGCCCCGCCCCGTCGTCACTGATTGGCCTCGCATGTATTGAAATTAACGTATGCTAGTAATGCTGACTGACAGATTTGCTTGATGTAACTATCCTGTCTAGTTTACAGTTCTTGAGGGTATGGTGTTTTGTGTCAACGATTCTAGATAGGGAAGGATAGTTCAGAGACGCTGTTTTATCGGCTGTGAGCGTGGCTAGCGTAGCCACTTGGTGACGTTTTTATCTGACCAGAATTTAAATCTTTATATGGAGAAGGTGCCAGGGGGTTCAATATTTATAGTTTTTACGTATAATTTTACAAGCAAACTTGGGTACTGCGTAGCGAGTGTATATTATACTTTATTATTAAAAATTGTTGCAGTCCATATAAAATAAATGTCTAGGTATATACAAAACTATAAAAATTCCCGCGTTTGAGATTACTCGGAAAAAAATTCTTTTCACTTAGAAATAATGGGTGTTTTCCATAATTTGTGTTTTTAATAAGAAAAAGAAGATTTTTGTCGTTATATAATTTGCCACTATGTGAGTAAGATGTTTGAACTAAAATAATTTTGTTTTTATATCGGTTTTAATATGATATATCTGTGATAATTTTTAAAAAATTTCTATTTCTTTTCACTCCTGTCTTGCTAACCCGACACCTCTCTTTGGTGCCTTTCCTGGCAAATGTAATGTCGGAACAGCAGTTTTCTTTAAAATTTTCTTTAAAGGCAATCCTGCAAATTATATTCATGTTACTGACTATTGCATAATATTTTATGACTATTGCATATTAATAAATTAATGTAAGTACTGTAAAAGAGGGCGAAATCTCAGAGTTTTCATTTGGTTCCGTTTCACGGTACCTAATTTTTTTACTAGGTATAATCGAGGGTATAATATTAGGTACCTACCTAAAAGCTCATTTTGTAAGTCCCTTTCATAATATTTTTAGTAAAATGATCTGAACAAATGGCCCCTGTAGTTGGATTAAATTTGTCCTCGCGTTTACAACATAATATCCATTGCCCCAGAATAGTTTTTGAAACGAAATCTTTTCCTTTCGGAAATGAATGGTAGAGAGTATCTTAATCAGTGACTTTTGTCACCACTCTGCTAATATTACAGCCATATATTGAACACCTTTTTCCAGGCATGTTGTATGTATAGCTACAGCCACCAGAAATATTAAAGAATAATAATATTTATATCCGTAGTTATTTACGAGAAAACTTACAATCACTTGCATTCTGAACTCCTTACGAAATATCAATAAAAATTGTCTATAGTCCAATAATGGCCGAGTGCATCGTACCTGTTAATCATGGATTATGTTTAAGCCTGACTTATTTTGACATATTTGCTTGCAAATGTGCAGAAAAAGTACACACAGAAATCACAAAATTAACATACACAACACACAAAATCACAACGATTATATAAATGCCAGGAAACTTAATTAAAACACGAACTATTTGCACAGTTTGACAGCTAATGAACGGTTTATGGTCACTTGGTGACGTCACACACACGCCTCGATTCGTTTACAAGGCTAACACAGGGTCTTATGGGAGTAAACTATCCTTCTCTTTACGGTTCTTGGTTTTGTGTGGCCCACAGTTATACTCGTATACTACACAGCTTTGATATTTTGTGGTATGCGATGTTTTGTGGTTATTATCGGGTCACCCGGGTATACGCTGTCTTTACTTTGTGGTGAGGTGGTGTGTGGTTTGATTCTTTGTAAATGTTTTTTGGTGTAGCCACAAGGCTGTGGCACAGCATAAAAATTGTTTTGTCTGCTGTGGCTGTGGTGTGGTTATGTTATGTGCTTCAAAATTTTAAGAAGGTAGTGGAAATAACCTATTCCAATTATGTGTGAAATAGACAATTGGATAGAAATTGCACAGCAATGTAAATATTTGCCTGAAAATGATTTAAAGAAACTCTGTGATATTGTCTGCAGTATTCTATTAGAGGAGTCCAATGTACAACCTGTATCCACTCCTGTAACAGTATGCGGAGATATACACGGACAGGTAAAATATTGAACTTTCTTTAAACAAAATTAGTTGGCACCATTATTTTATAGTTTTATGATTTAGAAGAATTATTTCGTCGTGGTGGACAAGTGCCTGACACAAATTATGTGTTTCTGGGAGACTTTGTAGACAGAGGTTATTATAGCTTAGAAACTTTTACAAGATTACTCACATTAAAAGCAAAATATCCACACAAAATCACTTTGTTAAGGGGTAATCATGAGAGCAGACAAATTACTCAAGTTTATGGATTTTATGATGAATGCATGACAAAATATGGAAATGTTAATGCCTGGAAGTACTGTTGTGGAGTTTTTGATTTATTGACAGTAGCCGCTGTAAGTACCAATATATCTACTAAATTTCATACTCTAAAATGTCAGAATTTCCACAGTATAATAGGTAATAGGTAGTAACATTTTGTATTAAGAATGTAAAAACTTGATAAAACAAAAAAAATTATCTTGTTGAAATAAAAACAAACTAAATATAAATCTCAAAAACAATAACAAAAATTAAATATAATATATGGCTGAATTTGAAGGTGCCTTAAATATAGTAGAAGTTAACTTTAAATCTCCTCTTCAGCTTACGGGTGTGAAGTTATCCACATCCACATTTTCAGATAGGACTATAATTGATAAAGCCGTGGTCTCAATTCATATAGGTTCCGCTTTTGATTAAAAATGTATGTTTTAGGAATAAGTACATGAAAACTTAGGGATATAAACACAATACACCTATACAACATCTGCTGGATGGATAAAATTAATGTTAACATACATATTATTTAAGCCGTGATACAGATTTTATTTAAATTGGGTTAAAATTATTTAGATAAAGAATAGCAATTAAAAATGAAGGTGTAGAGTTTTTATTTCACGATAGATCGATAGAGAATTAAAGAATACATGGTAGAGTACCATTGAATTTATTTGTCAGGCCGTCTAGGGGGATGAAATGGGGTAAAATTTGTTTAAAAAAATAATAGCAAGTTCAAATGATGGTGTAGAGTTTTTATTTCACTACAGGTCGATAGAGAATCAAAGAATACATAGTAAAGTAGCATTGCTTTTATTTGGCAGGCCGTCTGGGGGGATGAAATGGGGTTAAAATTGTTTAAAAAATTTACAGCAAGGTCAAATGAAGGTGTAGAGTTTTTATTTCACGATAGATCGATAGAAAATTAAATAATACATGGTAGAGTATACCATTGCATTTACTTGTCAGGCCGTCTAGGGGGATGAAATGGGGTAAAATTGTTTAAAAAATTTACAGCAAGTCCAAATGAAGGTGTAGAGTTTTTATTTCACGATAGATCGATAGAGAATCAAAGAATACATGGTAGAGCACCATTTCATTTATTTGTCAGGCCGTCTAGGGGGATGAAATGGGGTTAAAATCGTTTAAAAAATTAGCAATTAAAAATGAAGTTGTAGAGTTTTTATTTCACGACAGATAGATAGAGGAACAAATAATACGTGGTACAGTACCATTGCTTTTATGTTAGCCCATCTAGGGGATGAAAGGGGGTTAAATTTGTTTTGAAAAAAGTGATAGAAGTGGATACTTCTTTACCTATAGAGAGAGAGAGAGAGGAATACCTCCCTCTCTCTCTCATAAAGTTACTATGTACAATAGTACATAGTGGCTTTATGGTAACTGAAGTGTGACACATATGTTCGTGATAAATGATAAATGGTGTAGATTTATAGCATTTATAGCAATGGTGTAGAGAATATAGTATAAATCGTTGTTCCTGATTTAGTCGGGGCTCCGGTCGTTATTCATATCTAAACCGAATTTCTCACGAAGAAAGTGAAGTAGTGGCAAAGACACATCCTCCGCAAAAAGATCATCATCCATTTGGATCAGATTCGAAAGCCCAATGCCAAAACCCAACTTTTAACCCCATTTCATCCCCCCAGGCGGCCTGACAAAAGTAAGCAATGGTACTTTAGTATGTATTCTTTGATTCTCTATCGATCTGTAGTGAAATAAAAGCTCTACACCTTCATTTGAACTTACTATAATTTTTGAAACAATTTTAACCCCATTTCATCCCCTCAGACGGCCTGACAAATAAAAGCAATGGTGCTCTACCATGTATTCTTTGATTCTCTATCGACCTGTAGTGAAATAAAAACTCTACACCTTCATTTGAACTTGCTGTAAATTTTTTAAACAATTTTAACCCCATTTCATCCCCCTAGACGGGCTGACAAATAAATGCAATGGTACTTTATCATGTATTCTTTAATTCTCTATCGATCTATCGTGAAATAAAAACTCTACACCTTCATTTGGACCTGCTGTAAATTTTTTAAACAATTTTAACCCCATTTCATCCCCCTAGACGGCCTGACAAATAAATGCAATGGTGCTCTACCATGTATTCTTTGATCCTCTATCGACCTGTAGTGGAATAAAAACTCTACACCATCATTTGAACTTGCTATTATTTTTTTAAACAAATTTTACCCCATTTCATCCCCCTAGACGGCCTGACAAATACATGCAATGGTACTCTATCATGTATTCTTTAATTCTCTCTCGATCTATCGTGAAATAAAAACTACACCTTCATTTGGACCTGCTGTAAATTTTTTAAACAATTTTAACCCCATTTCATCCCCCTAGACGGCCTGACAAATAAATGCAATGGTGCTCTACCATGTATTCTTTAATCCTCTATCGACCTGTAGTGGAATAAAAACTCTACACTATCATTTGAACTTGCTATTATTTTTTTAAACAAATTTTACCCCATTTGATCCCCCTAGACAGCCTGACAAATAAATGCAATTGTACTCTATCATGTATTCTTTAATTCTCTATCGATCTATTGTGAAATAAAAACTCTACACCTTCATTTGGACCTGCTGTAAATTTTTTAAACAATTTTAACCCCATTTCATCCCCCTAGACGGCCTGACAAATAAATGCAATGGTGCTCTACCATATATTCTTTGATTCTCTATCGACCTGTAGTGGAATAAAAACTCTACACCATCATTTGAACTTGCTATTATTTTTTTAAACAAATTTTACCCCATTTCAACCCCCTAGACGGCCTGACAAATAAATGCAATGGTGCTCTACCATGTATTCTTTGATCCTCTATCGACCTGTAGTGGAATAAAAACTCTAACACCATCATTTGAACTTGCTATTATTTTTTTAAACAAATTTTACCCCATTTCATCCCCCTAGACCGCCTGACAAATAAATGCAATGGTACTCTATCATGTATTCTTTAATTCTCTATTGATCTATCGTGAAATAAAAACTCTACACCTTCATTTGGACCTGCTGTAAATTTTTTAAACAATTTTAACCCCATTTCACCCCCCTAGACGGCCTGACAAATAAATGCAATGGTGCTCTACCATGTATTCTTTGATTCTCTATCGATCTATCGTGAAATAAAAACTCTACACCTTCATTTGACCTTGCTGTAAATTTTTTAAACAATTTTAACCCCATTTCATCCTCCCAGACGGCCTGACAAATAAAAGCAATGCTTAGTAAAGTAGCATTCTCTATTGTATTCTTTGATTCTCTATCGACCTGTAGTGAAATAAAAACTACACCATCATTTGAACTTGCTATTATTTTTTTAAACAAATTTTACCCCATTTCATCCCCCTAGACGGCCTGACAAATAAATGCAATGGTACTCTACCATATATTATTTAATTCTCTAACGATCTTTCGTGAAATGAAAACTCTACACCTTCATTTTTAATTGCTATTACTTATCTAAATAATTTTAACCCAATTTAAATAAAATCTGTATCACGGCTTAAATAATGTATGTTAACATTAATTTTATCCATTCAGCAGGTGTTGTATAGGTGTATTGTGTTTATATCCCTAAGTTTTCATGTACTTATTCCTAAAACATACATTTTTAATCAAAAGCGGAAACTATATGAATTGAGACCACGGCTTTATCAATTATAGTCCTATCTGAAAATGTGGATGTGGATAACTTCACACCCGTCTTCAGCTTTCTGTTGGCTCTTCCAATTATCCAACCAGTTGAGAATATTCGAAATTGTCTTTTCCCCCTAAAAATCTCACCTCAAACTCATTAAATTTTTTTCTTAGTGCTCACAATTTTTTTTGGTAAAATTTTCTGAATGCATCCGTGCTACTCGACCCTTTTGCAACGACATTACGGGCGTGTCCTATGATGTCATCAGTATATTTCCTATATTTTCTCGCACGGGTATCTGGCATATAAATTTCCGGCATGATTACCCGATTCACCCCGCCAAATTCATTTTAGGTTAACTAAAACGCAAAATATAATCTAATCAGCAAAAAATATATCACCCGCAAAAAAACTAAGTAAGTGGGTGCCTTAACCGATACTTACCTTCAATATTCCCAGTAGGTATCAGTTTTTTTAAATATCTTCTCATTCACGAGTACAGGGCCAACTTTTCACATAAACAGTTTTAGCGCCAATTTCGCACACTTGTCACAGCGCCCTAGGATCGTAATTACTAACTGAAATCATAGTCACTAATAGATCTGATGGAGTCGAGTTTTGTTAGAAACAGGTTATGTTCAGAATTTGGGTGTGATAACGGACTATGCAGTTGCACTACGTTAAAGTTTTACTTGAACATTTGACCCTATTTACCCCAATAATCCCTGTATTTACCCCGGTTTAAGGTACTTGTTTACTGTCATTACCAAAGCAACCAAAAACTAAAATGCGTGCAAAGGAATTTGGTGACTTGAATATAATAGTAGCAGAATAGTTGATACGTTCATCTTTCATCTATTTTTCTATTTGTTATTTCTAAAATTTTCAATTGGTAGTTCTTTACTTACATTGCATCATTGCAAAGAGTGGCAAAAATATAATAATTAGCACGGAATGTATCAACTATTAACATTCGTCCTCATTATTCTATTAACATCTTGAATGTGAGGACCTTGTTACTTAAATGGGTAAGTACTATTCTTGAAAAGTTTACAAACTGATAGCGAGGCGAGGAGGTTTTCATATGTACCTACCTACATAATTTATTTTGTTACCTATTTCTTAGCTATTTCTATTTATTATAATATTATATATCTTATTATTTATATATTTCTTGTTTATCGTGGGATGATAGCAATAAAACAATTGGTTTAAAATCTTGCCATTTCAGTCTCTTTTGAGCCTTTTTCAAAAGATGATTTCTTTTTTAATAGATATCTGACAGTCACAAAAATGACAGTTTTAATTTATTTCTAAGATTAGTAAACTGTTCGATTAGTATCATAGGGGAGAACAGTCATATAATCCTATGACCTATACACCTATTGGCCGTCAGCCTTCCATTCGTGCCCTAGCGACCAAACATTAAACATAAGTACAGACGAGTAAGATTTTTGTTTATTTCCATATAGTTACGTGGGCGTGAGTGCTTGTTGCCTCGTAATTTACCTGTTAATTAACTGTTATCATTATGCCAAAGAACACAGTGCATAACACGAATTGTTGTGTGTACAATTGCTAATCAAGGAAAAATATGGACAGAACATATCTTTGTTTTCCCGAGAAAGAGACAATACCTCGGGTTTGTTTATATTACCAACACTTACCTTGTTGTTGTCAATACTTACGTTGTTGAGAAAATAAATCATAGGAGGGCATGGGAAAAACATTGTTAATGAGACGAGAAAACCAGTAAGGCAAAGCGTGTGTGTTCGCTCCGTTTCAAGCCAGAGACCAAAAGGTATGTCAAGTAATAACAATAAAATATTCATAAGTTAGTTAAATTGCTCCTATCAATTGGCAATTATTTACAAGTGATCATTATTTTTAGGTACAATCACTCCATGGTTGAAATGCTCCGCTGTTCCTTCTTTAAATTTGCACAGTGTTCAAAAAACAGAAGGAAAAAATTCATTCGTTTAGAAACACTCGAAAGAAGAAACATTTTAAGTGAAACGAATAACGCGCCAAACTCAAGTGGGGACAATTTATGTATGAATATTTTTATGTGTTCAAATTTTCAAGCCAGTTTTACAAAAGCCAAATATAAGGAAATCTGGGACACAATTTTTGACATCGCATGTTAAGTTGAGAATATGTGCACTAGCGAATGGTTCAATAAGGACCATGCTAAAAATTCTTACTCTGTGCTAAGCAACTGCATACGTTTGTGTGATAGCGAAATTTGGATGTGGCATAATTGCAGTATCTGCGAGAGCATCTGTGCGAATCCATCGTAACCAAACCCACTGTGTCACAGGACACAATTGTCTTAAACTGGTTCCTTTGATATTGGATTTTTTACAAAATAAATTCATTAAAAATTACCGGAAAATACAAGAGGTGCCAGAATTTCGACAAGCAGAAAAATGTATTAATCCACTATGTAAAAGATATTCTCAAAATAATCAGCGGAAAATATGACAATAAGTTTTCCAAAATTGACAGAAAAAAGATGTGGACTGTTATTTAAAAATTATTAAAACCTGAAATATTGTTTCATTATGCAGGCTGCTTCAGCAAGGCTTATCGTTTTTTTACCAGTGTCTGAATATCGAAGTCCGTTGCACAATTTTGAGGTCTCAAGTCTGGAGGTAAACATTCAAATACTAGTTCAGTTAAGGCTTTGGACAGCCGAGACATGTTTCTAAACTTTTTATCCTATTTCACCAGAAATGGATATCTTGGCTGTCGTTGAATATTATTTTCAGTAACAATTGAATTATTTAAATTATCCATATTTGTTCCTTAAAAAGATAGAGAACAAAACGACACTTCACTATTTAAGTTATTTTGACATCTGTTATTCCTAACACGATATATGGAGCCCTCGCTATAATACAATGATGTTAACGTGCGTTTGTTATGTAACTTGTGGTGAAAATTGACTTTTATTGATTTTCACAAAGATGTGACTGTTTTGGACATATCGTTATTTATGCGAGTAGTCAAAAATTGTCCCCTTGACATAAGAGTTATGCACTTTCAACTGCTCGCCACTGTACCGATCGATCAAGTTTCGTCGAATTTGAGAAATTTCCAAACGCCTTAGGCTGTCCCCATTTTTTGTCATCTCTGTGCCTCATTAATGTATCCCTTGTAGTCCACATACCCCCGAGGTTGTGGAAGCCACCCTTAAAGTACAAAAATTGTAAAAAAAAGTCTGGTTTAATTTTTTGCCATAACTGTTTCATCGAACCTGCTCCACGCACGCCTCTTTACCTTGCCTACCACAGCTGCAACCATTGGTATTACAAATTCATAAAAAAGACGAAACGATTTAGGCTGGTCCAATTTTTAGCCATAAGTGTTTATTTGAGTCCCTTCCATTATTATCCCATGGTTCAGTATACCCCCAAGGTGCGGAAGCCATCCTTACCTGCAACCCTTGGTGTTACAAATTTATAAAAAATAACACTTTATTCGGATCCAATTTTTTGCCATAGGGTTCTTTTCGTTAATACCCCATGGCTCAGCATACCCCCGAGGTGCGGAATCTACCCTTTACTTTCAACCCTTGGAATTCCAAAATTTATGAAAAATAAAAAACCCCTTAGACCGGTCAAATTTTTTGACATAACTGTTTCTTCGAATTTGCTCCACACATCCTTCATTACCTTACCTACCCCCGAGGTGTAGAAGCCACCCTTTACCTGCAACTATTAGTATTCAAATTTATAAAAAATGTTTTATGCGGGACAAATTTTTCGGCACATGCGTTTTTAGGGTTCCTTCAGTTAACACCCCGCGATCCTGCATATTCCCCAGGTGCAGAAGCCACCCTTTACTTGCAACCCTTGAAATAAAAAAAAATCATTAAACATAAAAAACGCTTTGGCGGGTCCAATTTTTTGACATAATTGTTTCTTCGAATCTGCTACACACATCTCTCAAGAGCTTACCTACCTCCGAGGTGCGGAACCATCCTTTTCCCATAGCCCTTGGTTCGAAAATTTGTAAAAATAAAAAACGCTTTAGATGGGTCCAATTTTTCGCCATTAGTATTTCTAGGTATCCTTCCATTAAAACCCCATGGTTCTGCACTTTCCCAGGTGTCGCAGCCACCATTTACCTGTAAAAATTAATCAAAAATGAAAAACACTTTAGGCAAGTCCAAGTCCTTTGCCATAAGTGTTTTTGGGATAACTTCCATTAATACCCCATGATTTTGTGGAAGCCACCCTTTACATGCAACCCTTGGAAATTAAAAAAATTATTAAACATAAAAAATGCTTAAGGCGAGTCTAATTTTTTGCCATAACTGTTTCTTCTAACCTGCTCCACACGTCCCTCATAACCGTACCTACCCCCGAGGTGCAGAAGCCACGCTTTACCTGCACACATGTTATCGAAAATTCGCAAATATAAAAATCGCTTTTGGCGATTCCAATTTTTCACCATATGCGTTTTTAACGGTTCCTTCCGTTAATACCCCATGGTCCCCGCATACCCGGAGATGCGGAAGCCACCCTTTACCTGCAACACTTGATATTGAAAATTTGTAAGTAATAAAAAACGTTTTAGGCGGGTCCAGTAATTTTGAGCAATAAACGTTTTTAGGCTTCCTTCCGTTAATACCCCATGATCCCGCATCCCGAGGTGCGAAAGCCGCCCACAACTTTCCAACCTAATTGCTTTTTTGCAAAACGGTTGCATTTTAAATGATATCAAATCTAACATGAACGGTAGAGGGAGGGGGGATGGGTAGGCTGGCCCTGCCCCACAAAAAGCTCGCCGACGCATCTTTTTTATTTTTATTGCAATAATTGCATTTGCTACAGAAACGACTTGTGTTCTGCATTGCCCGGGGATCGCATGGTTTGTACCTATTCATAATATTCGTGTTAAGTGTGGGAACAATGTTGTAAGGCTAGACATATTGTTTCTTGTTCAAATTTTATTTACTACCCAACCACAGAAGGACTACAGAACGACTCTTGCGCTTCCCGCTCAAACTAAATTTGTATGCGCATCTTTTTGGTGGTATTTACTTCATCCTAACTTAGAGGTTAGAATTTGTGAGGTTAAAAGATTTATATTCTGTATACTTTGTTAACAGTATTTTATTATTGTGTTGTCAAGTGTTCTTCTGTGTTGTGTTATTTTGAGGTGTTATTTGATTTTTTTTTGAGCTGAATAATAATGAGTCTAAAAGGTGGAACTGTTTGTGTTGTTTGGGAATATTCAAGCCGAACTACAGGAAAAGACATTACATTATCTAGATTTCCCAGAGGTATTTTATTATTGCTGCAAATTATAAGCATTTGCATGTAATAATGTGAAACTTTTTTCTTCTAAGGTCCAAGTTGTGGTTGACAGTAAACTTGCAATTGTGAAAATTTGACAGGAAAAAGTCCAGAGGAATGTTAAGATAATTTTAAGTTGCGTTCACTTCATTTTGAGGCCAAAATGTACACAAACATATATATCAAAATAGATTGCTACCAACAGTAGAGCCTATTATTTCCCCATATTTGGCAGTTTTAATTTAAAACGAAAAGATATTATTTCACAAGAAAAACCTCATAATAAGAAAATACGGATTTTGTCAGGTAACACAATAACTTGATTTCATTACCTAAATTTTGTGATACTATGTTAATGATAAGTATATATAGGTACATGAGTTACAGGTGTTACGCTTCTTCCTCTAAGCCCTGTCAGTCTACATCGGCTACTTCTGAAGCTACACAACCATTGCTCCTGGTTAATCATATTTTAATATATATTGTTTTACATGTTAGTAAGTCCTGTTTCTCATGTAGCAGATCAAAATATTAATAGTTACTTACCTATGAAATACACAGGTGGCGAAGAACTGAAACTTTTTTATAATAGAACATAATAATAATAAGTAAATTACCAGTGTAATTTTCAATTTTACTTTCGTCGAATATTTCAGTGTCACAATGTATTATTTCTGGGTTTTTACGTTAATTTAACTAAACAACTGCAAAGTTCACAAAATTTAAAATCTTATGGCAAATAAGAGTAAATGTCTTGAAAGTCATCAAGGTGACTTTCCACTGCATGAACAAATTAATTTCTGCAAGTTCCATTGCTGAGTCCCCTTCAAAGTAATTATTAACACTAAATACATTATTTTGTAATATCCAGCCATATTCAGTAGGATCAAAAGATTTTATTTTTTTAGATCTTAACCATTCTTTTATTTGCCTTTTCAGTCACATAATATGTTGTAACAAAGCAGGCTCCGATGGAGCTATTTAGTCTACTGGTATACTTCTAGTTTATAGCTCGATACCTCAAGTCGCTTATAGATAGGGAGAGCGGGTCACAGTAGCCACTGGGTCACATTGGCCAGTTGCAAATATTTTTAAACACAGTTCATTATATGCAGTGCCATCTCATAGAAAGGTGCAGAACCACGAAATGAACAGTGTATAATGTGCTTTAGTTTCCAAATTTGCCGCAGATTAGTTTAGTCATTGTTTTCTGGTTTTGGAAGAGCACGTGTAAAAATCAGGTGAGTTTTGTTTCCTTTACTGTTATGGTCTATAGCAGTGTTTGGAAAGTGTTTATTGTGTAAGTTTTTATGGTTAGATTAAGGTAATAAACGCCGCAATCGAGGCCCCGTAAAATAAAAAATAACATTTTGGGAAGGGAGTCTTTTTAAACGTTAGATTTGTCGACAGTGGCCAGGGTAATTTGCGGTACTGTGGCAACCAATTTTTGGGTGGCTATTGTGCCCCTTATATTTTTATTTTATTTATTTCTAAGACTGGTGCATTTCTTGTTGGTTGCAGACTCAGAATACAACTGCGAAAATGTCACGCAACAGGAAACACAAAACTAATATTGGTTTAACGGATGATGACGTTATGAAGGCAGCTGTTGCATCCGTATTAAATGGTCTATCTACAAAATCGGCTGCAGAACGCTAACCCATATCGCGAACCACATTACGTAGATATAATAAAAAATGCCGTGATGCCAATAAAAGCTGGGAAGACCCAGCATTTCCAAGAATTCGACCAAATTATCAATGCAGAATTTTTTTCAGCAAGGAAGAAGAATCTGTATTATGTACCTGATTAAATGTGGAGAACTACATCATGGTTTACCTTCAAAAACTGCAAGAAAACTGGCATATAACCTTGCAATGGCTAACAATAAAATAATACCTGAAAACTGGCACCAAGGTCATTTATGAAGAAAAATCCAGTGATTTCTTTGCAAGCAGCAGAGGCAACATCCATGCTAGATCCGTAGCATTTAATAAGCCTGTAGTCTACAAGTTTTATGATGACGTAATGGCGTTATATGAAAAATATCCGACTTTAAATACAAATAAAATCTATAATACAGACGAGACTGCCTTAACCACGGTACATGGATCAAGTAAGATAGTAGAACAGAAAGGGCAGAGGTAAGTGGGGCAAGTCACCTCCGCTGAATGAGGGGACCTCGTCACCATGTGTGGGCCAATCAATGCTTTGGGAAACTGCATACCGCCATATCTGATATATCCCAGAGTAAATTTTAGAGATAATATGATTAAGCTATGATACAGCTTCACCCACTAATTGGGTCACATCCAAAATTTTTGAACAATGGAGGCACCATTTTATTACATTTGCTAAGCCTTCGATTGATGATACCGTGCTCTTAACAATGGATAATCACGAAACGTACTTATCTTTTGAAGTTATTAGGCTGGAAAAGAATTCAGGGGTAATTATATTAACACTTCTGCCTCATGCATGCCATAAACTGCAACCGCTTGATAAGTGTGTGTATGGTCCCTTGAAGTGTTACTATAACGAAGCATGTAGATCTTGGCTTACGTCTAATCCTGGCAAAAGAATTTCAATATACCAAATTGTTATCAGGCGTTGCCTATCCTTTGGCTTTCACACAAAAAAATTGCATTGCCGCTTTTAAAAGCACTGGTATATTTCCCCTAAATAAATACATCTACGGTGACGACGAGTGTTTGACAGCAGATGTTACAGATACAAGAGGAAGTGAGCAGTTCACTGTATCGATAGTTACAGACAAGGACATACCAAGGCCAGTAACACCACAAAACCAAGACATAGCAACAGCATAAACAAGTAAATATTTTTCAGTTCCACTTTCAACTACAACTACATCAGTTTCCAGTTTTGTGTCACAAGAAATAGTTCGTCCGTATCTAAAAATTAGCACAGACCAGAATATGACTAAAAAAGGTGGTAGAAAGAAAAGGTGAGCTGAAATTTTGACGAGCACACCAGTTATGGACAAGCTGGCAGAAGAAATTATGGAAAAAAGCAGAAAGGAAAGATTAAAGCGAAAGAAAATGGAACAAAAAGGGAAACCTATTATGGAACTTATCGAATCTGCTAGTGAGAGTGAATGTGATACCAGATTTACCTACCTCTGATGAGTTTTCTGATAATCTTGAGGAAAATATTGACGTTAGAAATATTTTAAATCATTTGTTTTAGTTAAGTTTCCAACCAAAAGATGTATTAAATATTTTGTTGGCCAAGTCGAAACTATTAATACGGAATCTGATGAATGTAGTGTAAACTTTCTAAGGAAATTGATAGAAATATTAGCCCACATACATGGCCGCTGTTCCAGGCTTGTGGAGTACAGTGGTACTTTTATGTTTAAAAAAAAATGAGAAATTACGTTTGTTTAAGTTTGGATTTTATTCATTATTTTTTTGCAAGTATTAGAAACTGATTAATATAGTCCTGTTAAATGCGAACTGGCTAAAGCATTATCTGGACAGAAAAAAAACATTAACCAAAAATGTCATCACTGTGACCTGCTCTCCCGTAAATACGAGTCCTTACTTCCAGAACTTTTCTTGAAAAAAGTAGAAAAATAATGAATATTGTAACTTCATCACGTATAATCTGTTGAACTGTCGCTTTTTTTAAATATTTTATCAAAAATGTTTTAATATATCAAAAAAGGAATTAGCAAATTGGTTCTTCGCCACTTGTGTATTGTATTTCACCTATTCTGCACAAGCAAGAAAAATAGCGATATTTCGATTATGAATTTCAGTATGAAAATGAAAAGTTGCTTTATTACAAAAAAATAGTATGTTTAAGTGCAAGTGTTAACGATCATTTTGCGGCCCAAAACACTAAAAAAGAAGTTCAGTAGAAGCCGAGATATGAATTTTTGAAGTTGTGGACTGTTGTCAATTTTCGGACTTTAAATCACCTATAACTCAAAAACAGTGCACTTTTCGAAAACATTACAAGAGACATATATTGTGTTTATATGTAAGTGTTTATTTTTGCAATTTCATTATTATTATTTCATTATTATTATTTCATTATTACATTTATTTATTATTACATATTTATTATTACATTATTTCATTAACAATTACCTGCCACTCGGACAAAAAATGTTATTTAGGTTTTTTGTTACCTAAAACGTAACTAAACGATTCCAATTGGTTTCAGTCTGGCAACTTTATTTTGGAGGTCTGCGACTTTTTCATACATCATTTTAGGGGTGCACCGCTGGCCTATTATTACGAAATACTTATTAGTACCTACGTTTCTGTTTTTTTTCTCTTATGTAGTTGAAACTTCGGTCGGCTACTATCCACTATCGGAAAATATTCCAAAAAGTCCAAATTTCTTATGTAATCGTTGAAAGAAAAAAGGGTTGAAGTTAAAGGGTGGCTTCAGCACTTCGGGGGTAAGCGGGATCATAGGGTATTAATGGAAGGAACGCTAAATAACCCTTATTGTTGGAACCCCAAAAACGCTTATGGCAAAAAATTTAAACCATTTTTACTTTTTTTCGCTTACGCTTCTCGTGTAAATAAAGTCATGAAGAATGTGTGGAGCAAGTTCGAAGAAACAGTTATGGTGAAACATTGCACTGGGCTTAAATCGTTTGTTATTTTTAATGAATTTTTTAATTCCAAAGGTTGCAAGTCACAGGGTGGCTTCCGCATTTCTTGGGTATGTGGAATCATGGGGTTTTAACGAAAGGAACCATAAAAAACGCTTATGGCGAAAAAGTGGCCCGCCTAGCGGCCCGCCCGTTTTTATTAATTTTATTTTATTAGTTTTATAAATTTTTAACGTCTGCCAAGGGTTGCAAAGGGGTGACTCCACACCTCGGGGTATGCGGAACCATGGGCTATTAACGGAAGGGACTCTAAAAAACGCATATGGCTAAAAATTCCACCAGCTTAATTAAGTCGTTTTTTCGTTAACTTATAAAATTTAGTTTTCTTCTCAAAATTGAAAATGGTCAAAATTAGAATAATTATTGTTTGAAACACTTTGGGAAACACTATTTAGTGTAAGTTGCATCCTTTTGCTCTGTAAGTAATCTGCTCGTTATACAAAATAGTACTTTTCCTAACTGGTTACATAAATATTACATGACAGTTTAGTATAATGTCAGAAACCACTAGCACTTAATAACTTAGGTTTATGAAAGGACAATCAACCACCACAAATTTGGTTGGCGAAACGCGCGTCGAACGAAGTGAAAGTGTTTTGGTGTTTGTGGAAACTACTCAGAGTGTTAAGTTAATAACAATTACAGGTAACCTATTAATTTTTTATGAGGAAATTCGAGAAATTAAAACTATTGAGAGTATACAAATGTATTTGTAATTGGTGTCACTATTGATACCTAATATCTTTAGAACCACGTAAATCAAGCAGTCTACACCTACCTCATCAGTAATATAATTAATAATTACATTAAAAAGCAAGGGCCCAAGAACATACCCATGAGGTATTCCAGAATAGCAAGGAATTCAACACATTTGAAACCATTGTCTTCTGCTCGACATATATGATTTGAACAGTTGCAACAGGGATTTTAAAAATATTTTATATAATTTATTGAGTATGTTATGATTAAGCCTGTGAAATGCCTCAGAAAAAATCATATGTCATACGGAAATCATGCATCATACGGAACATCATGCATAGAACATGCAATACGCGTCATACGGAATAAATTTATTAGATATACTCTTCGCTGCGAAAGTTGACGAATATTTGGTCGGGTAAAAACACAAATTGCCAATTTTCATCGGAGAGCAAAAATATTTGTACTCTGCCTGCGAAAAAAAAACAAGCCACTAAAATTGTTATCGTGTAATCAAAGTTTATTTGATGACAGTTATAGAAATTATGACATTGGTTTATTATTTAATGTCAGTGGAAATTTTTGCCTTTTTTGAAATACCTACTTTACTTAAGTGACAATATCTTAAATATCATGCCACCCCATTTACATACAGGCGAAAAATGGAAATTGGTAGCTTTGGTCGAAAATGGATATTCGAATCGCCAGGCTAGATTAAATTTAAACATTGCTTCAAGCACGGCAAAGAGAATTATAAGGAGATGGTGACTGGAAAAAGGAGTAGAAAAACAAAGAGCTAGTGGCCGACCTCGGGTAACAACTGCACAATAGGATGTTTTGTTTGTGGATCACTTGCGAAACAATCCTTTTGATACTGCTACGATTGCAAAGACTACAGTGCAGTTTCCAGCTTCGGACCACTCGAAGAAGAATTAACGAGTCCGAATTGAAGAACTATTCCGCTGCAAAAAAGTTTTTACTGGGGTACCGTCATAAAGATGCACGCCTCGAATACGCTCATTTAAATTTGAGACAACTGGAGACATAATTCTGGAATAATGTAATTTTTAGTGACGAAAAATCTTTCCCAAAAACAATTTCGTATGGATCAGATAAGAGATATGAAGTAAGATTACCATGGTTACAAGGGCATCTTCCGCAGTCTGATAATTATGCTGTTGCAAAGAAACGAATAGGTAACATCATGAACAAATTAAAGAACAAAAAACCACTAGATTCTGATTCCTTTATTTTTAAGAGTTGTGTGAAGAAGGTATAATGGAAAAAGTTGATATAAGCGAAACAGGTGAATTGGTTCATTATCTATCTCACCGACCTGTTATAAAAGTAGATCTGCCACTAAAATAAGACCAGTTTTTGAAACTTTGTCTAGAGAGAAAAATAAGCCATCCTTGAATGATTGTTTAGAGAAAGGGGTACATTTAATTCAGTTGATACCATCAATTTCATTAAGATTTAGAGAACATCGAATTGGTGTTATTTCTGACATTCGAAAAGCATTTTTGCAGATTTGTTCATGAATCTGATAGACATTTTCTGTGGCGCGATGAGAATGGACAGGAAATAGTATATGGACATCGGAGAGTAGTGTTTGGTGTAAATAGCAGTCCGTTTTTACCTTCTGCTACCATTGACTATCATCTCTCAGAAAATAAGAAAGCTTATATTAGATGCGATGCTGTATATTCAACCGAGACAATCTTGAAATGGGCCAAAAGCTTCTACGTTGACAATTGTGTTACTAGATGATGATTCACTTAAGAATCCTGATCTGTAATGACAGACAAGTTTTGACTTGTGAAGAGGGTGGGAGTTTACTCAAGATGTAGGAGTAATTGTTCCCTGTATCTGTACTTGGTTCATCTTGGAATACTAGTAAAGATACCATTTTCATAAATGAAGATTGTATAAAATATGTAGAAGATATTAAAACCAAGATATTAATACTTTCAATGGTTCAAAGGGTATTCTGTCCCTTTAGATTTACAAGCCCGGTCTCATTGTCTTCTAAATTGCTGTTACAACAGACGTGGAAAGAACAGATGGGTTGGGATACAACAGTGAAAAGTTAGACATCAAGTTTAATTCTTGGTTAAAAGATTTACCCCATCTGTTGAAGATTTTCCTCGATGGATAAATTATGGTGTAGTAGAAACTCCTACACCTACACACAATACCCTACCCACATTCTGTGATGCGTGACAATGCTTATTCTGCTGTCATATTTTTAAGAGTAGGACAAGACGATAAAACTTGTTTATTTATTGGAATGCAAATCCAGAGTAGCTCCAATAAAGAAGTTATCTATCCCTAGACTGGAGCCCATGACTGCTACTATTGGTGCTAGATTATTTCTCTCAATTAGTGAAGCTTTCGAAGTTTATCAGATAACATGTTATTTGTGGAGTGATTCTTCCACAGTTCTATCTTGGATAAGCCTTGAAGAGTGGGCAACATTTGTTTTGAATAGAACAAAGGAAATCCGTGAATTAACCCCTATAGAAGATTGACATGTACATAGTAATTTAAACCCAGCGAATTTACCTTCGCGCGGTTGTTCTGCTAGACAGCTACTTCTGTTCAAAGGGGGGGGGGGCAAATTGGGTCTACAAATCAAAAGAATATTGGCCTCAAGAAGCCATATATTGCGATGATGTCGAAATCAATGAAGGACGAGAACATTGATCGCTACGATGACATATTTTTCGAAATATAACAAGATCATTAGAATGATTGGATGAATATTTCGCGTTCTTAACAATACTAGCACCTGAACAAAAGGTGAAACGCGAATTGTCTGTTGAGGAAATCAATGCATCTGAGACGTATGTTTTTAAAGTCATACAAATTGAAGCTTTTCATGAAATTGAAGACAAAATATTAAACACAATCAATAAATCCGTTCCGCGATGAACATGGTTGGATTCGTTTAAAATCATCTGTGTCCAATAGAAATTATGCTAAAGACTTTCGTTTTCCCGTGATCTTACTTGTTACTAACATTTTAGTGAGACATTTGAATTTCATGTAAGGTCATGTCATGTGGGCACTAAGTTTACTACGAGAGATATATTGGAAAATTGGTGGGAGACGCGCAATTTGACCGGTCACCTCAAAATGTGTCATACGCAAAACACATAATTGAAAGCGATTAGAACCCGATTCCGTCTTTACCTCTGGATCGTGTTCTTGAGGCTGTGGTTTTTGAAGTAATCGGGATTGACCTCGCAGGACCATTGCATTTTTAAAGACTGGGGAAAAAGCATGGATATGTTTGTTTATTTGCGCGGTATATCGTGCCTTTCACTTTGAACTTCTTTATCTACTCCTAGTTTCCTTCAAGTGTTGCGTCGATTCATAGCCAGGCGTGGTTGTCCAAAGATCATATACAGTGACAATGTATATTATATTCAATTTTGGGACTTGAAGTGTCTGCCATGACCATTGATCCGCCATAGATGCCTGCCGTTGTTTTTTTTCAATAACAATAATTATGTATTTTAAAGTGGCAGCCTTGTCACTATGACATTGAACTTAGTCAAATTTTTACAGCTTTCATACCTGAATGACTAAGAGCCGTGGCGTCGCTCGAAGTCGAAGTCCCCCACATGTACGGCAGGTATAAGGGAGTAAATGAAAAAATATGGAGGTTAACAATATCCCTTACGTCTGCCAGCCGTCGACTCTTAGACTATATTAGCGCATTGGTTTCTATTTTTAAAAATATGTTAGAAATTTATATCTTCCGCCGCGTGTACGATAATGCGTTTTATTTTGTCATGAATTCATGTCAGAATATATAAATGTCAAATAGCATAGCTTACAACAGTGTTTCTCTATAAGCTTTAAGTTTATTTTTTTTTCTCTAGTTAATTGACGAAAATATACTATGTGTTCACGGTGGCTTAAGTCCGGATATTAAAACCTTGGATCAAATAAGACTACTTGAAAGAAATCAAGAAATACCACATAAAGGAGCATTTTGTGATTTGGTGTGGTCCGATCCAGAAGAAGTAGAAACGTGGTAAGTGACATCACTTCAGAGCCATGGTTGTGACGACCAGCTTGTGTGTATATTTCAAGTAGGTACTTAATTATGTTTATACTTGTGTATGTGTCTGCGATTGTACTAAGATGATATGCCAGTTTGACTTTTATTCAGGAGCATGCCTGCTGACTATCATATCGTTGGTAGAAAGAAGTATAACTTATTTTATATTATGTAACATACCTACCTATCCCTCCATCTAGACTATATACTATATAATTAGGGCATAGATTTTACACAGGGGTTAGCTAAAATGGGGTAGGTACTTAATCTTCAGATGCGGACATTTCGGAAAAGGTCGACAGCAAAAATCATATTTTGTATATGAGTAAAATGTTGAAACATTATGTGTCAACAATGGTTTTTTTTTGTTAGAAATTGTGTTTTTTGTCAAATTTGTCATATGCCCCGTTTTACCCAACCGGTCAGGTAAAATAGTTGATAGCTGGATCAAATGAAATAAAGTATTTCGTAAAAAGAAACAGTGAACCTGCCTAAAAATCCATATATATATATATATATATATATATATATATATATATATATATATATATATATATATATATATATATATATATATATATATATATATATATATATATATATATATATATATATATATATATATATATATATATATATATATATATTAGCTTTGAAATTCTTTGCTATTCATATTTATTTTGTGAAAAGTAATCTTGGGTTTGTAGCATTTCATTACATAGAAATAAGCAAATAGACGAATAAGAAGGAAAACACACTTACCAGTGCTATATCTGGACACACATACGGAAATGAACCACTATACAAACGAAAACGAACCACTTAGAAGTTGTACAAGTTCTTTCACCTTTCTTGAGGATCTTCAGAGCATTATACGATTTATTTCATTGATCATTTATTTAAAATATTAATACTCCAACACTTCCAGTTACGTTTTATGACATTAGTTTTTGACGGAACTCATTCTTAGAATGAGTTCCGTACAACTGTTACAACTTGTACAACCGTTGTACAAGTTGTACAACTTGTACAACTTGTACAACTTCTAAGTGGTTCGTTTTCGTGTATATATATATATATATATATATATATATATATATATATATATATATATATATATATATATATATATATATATATATATATACATATACATATGCATATATATATATATATATATATATATATATATATATATATATATATATATATATATATATATATATATATATGCATATGTATATGTATTTGTATGTGTATGTGTATGTATGTATGTACCGATATTTTAAAGGCCGATACCGATATATATCGGCCTATCGGCCGTGGTCGTTGATAATCGGATTATTATGTTCATTCATTACAATTAGTAATACTAGAATATTTGAACGCACAGCGAGCTGTTGTTGATGTTATTGGTAAATGTAAAAGGATTGTATCACATTTCAATCCTTCACAAGTTGCTTGTGATAAATTGAGAAAAATACAAGAAGAACTAAATATGGCCCCAAAGAAATTGATTCAAGATATCCAAACGCAGTAGAATTCGACGTATTACATGTTGTTTGTTTTTTTTATTTATTTAACATAAATTTATTATAAATGTATGAGCGTTATGAAAGTAATATAAACCCTAAATATTCCTAAAATAGACATTTTATGATATTTTTATTTTTTTAAATTTTTTTTAATATTTAGCTACAACAATAGTACATTGTTTCATATAATTATAAATTTAAATTAGTCTGTATCGCTGCTATCAGAATCACTTTGACCATTTACGTGAATTATTACTGGTGGGATTTCATCGATTAAACTGTCAACAATATGGTCAAGTTCCCAAAACCTATGTTCTTTCTTTATAATGTGACGAATGAAATTCTTCCAATGTTCAGATGTTACTCGTGCAATGCCTTCTTCAAGCAATCGTTTCACCTCTGGTAATTTGAAAGATTTATTTTTAGTTTTCACGTACCCCTTGACCATCGACCAAACCATTTCAATAGGGTTGAGTTCACAATGATACGGTGGAAGTCTGAGTACAATCTTATTCTGTTCTTTGGCCGTTTCATCGGTTATATATCTGTTATATTTCTCCTTTTCTAGTCCAACGATGCGCAGTAGTTCAGCTTTCACCATTGTATTATCGATTTCTTTTCCTTTACTTTGTAGCCACTGGATTATGTCGTTTTTTCTCCAAGAACTATTCGGTATTTTTTCCATTTTTACCGAATGATACGGAGCATTGTCCAGGACAATTATCATCCAATATCGGTAAAACCTTTTTAAACCAGTTGAGAAATGTATTTTCGTTCATTTCGTCATGGTAGTCTGTTGTATTCTTTTTGGACTCAAAACATAACAAACCACCAGGAACGAATCCATCAGCGCTTCCAATATGTAAAACTATTAATCGTTTAGGTACATCACCTGCATTAACCCACGTTTCATCCAGGTAATAAATAGAGCGACCTTCTTCTCTGTATTTTTTTATAGCTCGTAGGTAAGTCCCTCCGCCACATAATAAGTTCTGTCTCTCAGTTAGGCAACTATTCCTTTGCCGTTTAACAAAAACAAAATTCAATTCGTGCAACAATTTGTGAAATGTTGATCGTTTAAATTGTGGCAGATCTCCATCATCATTTACTACTTGCAAAATTTTGTCTACTGTTGGTAATTCTTTATATCGACAGAACTCGTGTACTTTTCTCCTTATAGCAATTTTAGTGAAATCGTCGATCTTTTCTTTAAAAGACTGACGGCTTTTTTTTAAATTTGGTTCCGTTACCTGACCGGTTCTATTATATTCTGCTAAAATGTTTTTCATTGTAGTTTTTCCAATGCCCATTTGTTTGGTTAGTGTTAAAACTGTCTCTTCGTACGACATTTGCGGATTGTCTTCCTTTAATTTCTTATATAAATTTATTATAATTATTTTTTGACTTTGATGCACGACCTAAAATTAAAAACAAAAATAAATCATTGACCACGGTTACTGGTGGTGAATAGTATGCGTATTAAATAAAACATATTTATTATTATATTTCTTTACCTGGCCTCTTTTATTCTTCTTAATTGGCGATAATGGTGGATTTATCTCGTCTCTGGCTGCTGCCATTCTTATAATAGATTTAAAATTTATTTCACAACCGTAAACAACACAACTAAATTAACCGTACTTGCGAGACAACAAATACAAACTGTGAATAGGTAGGCAGTAGTAGGTACTTTATATAATTAGGTACCAGGTAGGTATCGGACCCAGGCGCCGGCCCTGGCTACCTGCTGAGCCAATTAAGACGTTGAGGGCGTTGAACTAATGTTCTAAGGGGCGGAGATCTGGAGAACATCCTGACCTCGCAGATCTCACCTTTCATCAATGGGAGCTTCTTCAAAATATTTTGAATTTCTTACAACATTCGCAAAAAGTAACAAAAATGGCTAGTCGAACTGATAGCTGCATATCAGAAACGATTCCGTTTGTTTCTACACTTTTAGTAAAAATGTAGAAACTCTATCATCTAGGTGTAAATACTTAGATGATAGATATGTAGAAAAAATATTTAATTTGTTTTTATACCGTATGTATGTATGTATGTATGTATGTATGTATGTATGTATGTATGTATGTATGTATGTATGTATGTATGTATGTATGTATGTATGTATGTATGTACGTACGTACGTACGTACGTACGTACGTACGTAAGTATGTATGTATGTATGTATGTATGTATGTATGTATGTATGTATGTATGTATGTATGTATGTATGTATGTATGTATGTATGTATGTATGTATGTATGTATGTATGTATGTATGTATGTATGTTGTATGTATGTATGTATGTTGTATGTAAGTACGTATGTAAGTACGTATGTAGGTACGTACGTAAGTACGTAAGTATATATATATTTATTTATATGTATATATATTTATTTATTTATATGTATATATATTTATTTATTTATTTATATATATATATATATATATATATATATATATATATATATATATATATATATATATATATATATATATATATATATATATATATATATATATATATATATATATATATGTATGTATGTATGTATGTATGTATGTATGTATGTATGTATGTATGTATGTATGTATGTATGTATGTATGTATGTATGTATGTATGTATGTATGTATGTATGTATGTATTTATATATATATATATATACATATATATATATATATATATATATATATATATATATATATATATATATATATATATATATATATATATATATATATATATATATATATATATATATTTGGAGGGTTTATCTTGGGATAGTAGCAATAAAACGACTGATTATATTACTTGACGTTTCGGTTCCTTTTTTGGGTCTTTTTCAAAAGAGTATTTTATTTATGACATATTTAACATGGGCAAAATGACAGTTTTGTCAAAGATGTCATAAATAAAATACTCTTTTGAAAAACGCCCAAAAGATGTTTTAGACATCTTTTGTGTCCCACTTGCATGCTTAGGGTGGGTATATGGCTCTGTCAATGTATACGGGCATGCATGTTTTCAACATGTTCTTTATTTTCTTTCTTTCAAAAATTTCTTTAAAAAATCATTAAATATGGTTATTTACTCATATAAATTGTTCTAGGTCTACAAGTCCTAGAGGAGCTGGTTACCTTTTTGGGGCAAAAGTCACTCATGATTTTATTAGAATCAATGCCTTAACCTTAATTTGCCGAGCACATCAGTTGGTTCATGAAGGTAAAGTTTATACCTTTTATCTGTTTTATTACAATATGCAATGATCCAAAAAATTATACACACATTATTTTGAAAAATTTATAGGAAAGATTTGTTTATTTTTGTATCACACGGGGTGCAGAGTTGGTAATTTTGTTTTAAAAAAAAATATTTTTTTTAATACGTTCTTGTTTTATATGAAAGTGAATAACTTGGAACCGTGTAAACTTTAATTCTAAAGCTACTTGCCAAAAATAGGCTCATTACGACAAGTATGGAGGTCAAAATTAGAAATTTATTAAATTTACTAATTTCAATTTCGGGCCCATACCACAGCATTATAAAAACAAATCAGCACTTTATCTCCCACCACTTTCATGCCCACGCGCATATCTGCCGCATATCCTTCCATTTGGGTTTAGTTTAGTACAGAGACGGCCTCTGGTATAGCCACCTGTTTGCAATGAGTATAAGTAAAGTATAAATAAGTATAAATAAAGTATTGGACGTTATTTACTCATACTGGTTTCTGTCCCCAATGACATCCTCCCATCCCTAATCACCCGTTTTACGGTACCATAAATATAAGTTTAAAGGAGGCCATATATTTCTCTTTTACGTCATCGGTGCATATTTGGTCAGCTATATGCAAAGTGGTGGGCGATAACCTGCTGGTTTGTGTTTATGCTGTGGCCATATTATAGAACTTTCTTACAGATTTTTACGATCTACGAAATGTACATAAACATTATGAAATGTACATAACGAATATTGAAATTGTGTACTTTTTTTGGCTCACTGTATAATATTTAATGTTTCAGTATTTGCTACTTGTATTCAGATTTTAACAATAAAAATGCATTATTTTCATTGCAAGGCCACAGAACAGAAATAATATAAGAAAATTTTGTGACAAAAAACTTATAAATATTATAATCATCACTATAATAATAGCTAGTGCATGCAAATAACTTTATTATCAGATCTGATTTAGTTTTTTAATTATTTATAGTTAACAAAAATATATGCATCTACACAAAAATATATGCATCTACACTGCACTTTTTTTGAAGTGGTTCACTTAAAAAATTGGTCCACTTTGATGAGTTGTAACTATTGAACGGATGAATGTATCTTTCAAAGGTCAGAAAGTCAGGTTTTTTTGTCAGAAAGAGTGTTCCTTCATCAGAGAGTGTGCATAATTGCATTCATTTGCGATTATTGGTATTGATTTTACAGGGTGATTTGTAAAGCTATGATTTCTCTATCAATTTTTTTGGTGTCACCCTGTATATTTCATTGTAAGGTCATCATATAGCCTCATATCTTAGCTATGCATAATTTTTTGAATTTTGGTCATAACTGATTTGTGGCAAAAGATATGATTTTTTACTACAAATATACGCAAAATGTCAAAAAGGAAGTTTATCATAAATTTTTAACGCAATAACAATAAAGAAGGAATTTAAAATTTTAAACATTAATTAATAATGGGTGGGCCACCTCTACTCCTTATCACCTCCTGACATGTTTGAGGCATACTGCTGATGATGTTATTGATTAGATCGCCCGGGAAGGCCTCCTTCTTGAAGTGCATCCCAGCTCTTCAATCCCATGTGGTTCCATTTCGTGATCCAACATTCTTCTTTGGAGCGCATCCCACACGTTTTGATGGGATTAAAATCCGGCGAAAGGGCCGGCCATTCCATTCCTGATATTTTCTCGTTGAAAAAATTCGTTCACTATGTTGGCTCGATGTGGTCTGGTGTTATCGTCCATATAGACAAACTGTTCACCCTGTGTGAGACAGAGGAAGAACTATTGGCTCCAGAATTATTTCCATGTATCGCAAAGCTGTTACTGTCTCATGGACAAAAAGTACAAGTTCAGTGCGATGGTCTATTGATATCCCACCACAAACTGTTATTGAGCAACCACCGAAAGGTGTAACGCCGACCGTACAATCTTCTTCGTAACGTTCATTCGCTCTTCGCCATACACGCAGGCGTTGATTCGGTTAAGGCTTGCTTAATTAATAATTGATAGCTAAGCTATGAGTTTAATTGATAAATGAACCCCATAATATTGGTTAATAATATAAATAATAATACTACTTTATTTTACAGTAAAAGAAAACTTACATTTGCATTCATACTAAGTTCTAGAGAATTTGTCCAATCTGTAAAAACAATCTGTACAAAAAATATCTATTTGTCATATATATACATATATATATATATATATATATATATATATATATATATATATATATATATATATATATATATATATATATATATATATATATATATGTATATATATATATATATATATATATATATATATATGTATATATATATATATATATATATATATATATATATATATATATATATATATATATATATATATATATACACAAAAAGACAGTATATTTTAAAAAACAAATAGGTATGGGCATAATAAAAATTAATAAATTGAACAAATCTTGTTACACTATCATTTATAAGTCAGTTATATAAAATAAATGTAATACATGCTTAGAAATTACCCATACTACATATAACGTTTATTCATTTACTAAGTTTACAATAAGATTAATTTATTCGTCGCCTCTTACAAGTAGCATTACATGGCTGATAATCTTCGAAGTGCTCATCACATCTTTCGTCACAATTTTCACGTCTGTATCTGTATCAGATTCACTCGTGCATTTCTGGTTCTAAATTCAACAAATCGTCTAGAATATCTATATTATCCACAGATTCCTTTGCAGGATCATCTGGTTCATCCTCTACCTGTGTATTATTACAAGTCTCTCTGTGACAATTCTTACAAAATTGACTACATTTTAACCCTAAAACTATACACGTACATCTCTTTGAACAGCCTGTCTGGCAACCACAATTATAGTCTTTAAGGAAAAAACCTGGGACCAATGGCTGGTCGGTAAATTCCCCGCCCCGCATTCCAAAGGATTTAGTTTCCGTGACATCCAATTTTGACACTGAAGGTATACCCTTAACGCATGCTGCCTGATTTCGCCTTCAGTTGGGGGCTGACCATCGCGTTCAGCATCTCAAAAAACGGCGGGAACGATTGTTTTACTCCGTTCGCTTTTTATTTTCATGTTCACCCTGTGTGGGGTTGTTTTGTCGATTTGGGGGGTGCGGATGCCTTCCACAAAAGGGAAATGCAGACTACCATGTTCAGCGTCCACGAAAACAGGAGATTACGTTGAGTTTATTAAACATGTTTTTTCAACCCCCTTTCAGGGTAGTTGCGGGGAGAAAGGGGGCATAGATGCAATTTGTGCCGATAAAAAAGAGCGAATCGGGAATTCTTATTTTGGGGGTGGTTTTTGGCCAATAGGGGCTAAACGCAAGTCGAAAAAGAAATTTGCCCTAAGCCATCGTGTTAAGCGACCTCGAAAACGAGGGGGGGGGGTGGTCTGGTCTTGGGGCAAAAAGTTTGCTAAAATGACATGTTTGAAAAATTTTTACGGAACTCGTCATAACCATTCGACGGAGACTTATTATAGTAATCCTTGCTTAAAATTTGAATAAAATCGGTTGAACGGTTCAAAAGTTATGCGAATAAAACGATTATTTTTTCCGAACTTTGAAGGGCTGTATCTCCCATTATTATTATACTCCCCTATTATTAGTCCCATTGGAAATAAATTTTCTGGGGAAAGTCCCCTTCATTTTCGATTATCTATCACCTCCTAAAATTAATGTATTATAAACTGGACCACCCTGTATATATATATATATATATATATATATATATATATATATATATATATATATATATATATATATATATATATATATATATATATATATATATATATATATATATATATATATATATATATATATATATATATATATATATATATATATATATATATATATATATATATATATATATATATATATATATATATATATATATATATATATATATATATATATATATATATATATATATATATATATATATATATATATATATATATATATATATATATATATATATATATATATATATATATATATATATATATATATATATATATATATATATATATATATATATATATATATATATATATATATATATATATATATATATATATATATATATATATATATATATATATATATATATATATATATATATATATATATATATATATATATATATATATATATATATATATATATATATATATATATATATACAGGGTGGTCCAGTTTATAATACATTAATTTTAGGAGGTGATAGATAATCGAAAATGAAGGGGACTTTCCCCAGAAAATTTATTTCCAATGGGACTAATAATAGGGGAGTATAATAATAATGGGAGATACAGCCCTTCAAAGTTCGGAAAAAATAATCGTTTTATTCGCATAACTTTTGAACCGTTCAACCGATTTTATTCAAATTTTAAGCAAGGATTACTATAATAAGTCTCCGTCGAATGGTTATGACGAGTTCCGTAAAAATTTTTCGGGAGCGTAGATAATGGGAGGTGCCACCTTTTTTCCCCACCTATTTTTTACACCACTGGTTATTTTTTAAAATTGCTCACATTTTTGGATTCCAGATTTAATTTAGGAAAAAACGTTATACTTGCAAATTTTCGATTAGAGGCTTCGTTTTCGAGATATTTGTGAAAATTTGAAAACATGACGCTGAAGTCATGTTTTTAAGTTTTAAAACTTTCGGCAAGTTGAATTTGATTTTAAATGAAGCTAGGTAGCACATTTTCAAGGTGCAATACTTCGGATTTTAATACATTTAAACCATTTCCTATAGTAAACCATATCTTTCGAAATTTGCTGCAATAACTATTTTTTATTTTTTTTCTAAATTTAAAAATATAATTTATTTTCAAAATTAATTTGCTTTACTTTAACCACATTTAGCTATTCACTTTCTTAGATCTTGTTGAATGTTTTGTTTCCTTAACCTATCAAACCTATGACCTATGAAAGTGCTTCTAGCTAAATGTAGTTATTAAAGAATATAAATACAGCTATAAGTATATAATTACTGTAAAATATAGAAGTATTACCATTTGTTATGAAAAGTTACTTTACTATGTCTAATTTAATAAACCGTATATTTTAGTAAGAACAACTTAAAAATAGCTTCATATTTGATTTGATTAAGCTTTTAATTTTTTTATGTTTATGAAACTAGACAAAGTAAATATTTCTTTCCTCGACAATTTACATTCTAAATAGAAAATAACGTTTGCAAATATTATTTTCAGGTTACAAATATATGTTTGATGATAAATTAGTCACCGTTTGGTCAGCACCAAATTATTGTTATAGATGTGGGAACATCGCTAGCATTTTAGAATTTAGTTCTACAGATAAAATTGAAGCGAAACTCTTCCAAGCTGTTCCTGATTCTGAAAGGGTTATACCTAGCAGAAATGTTACTCCGTATTTTTTATAAGAAAATAACTAATAGAAACACATCTAATCGCTAAGAACACCTAAATAACCTGAAAAACAAATTTTTAAAGTATGATGTTATGTTAATGTAATTTAATATAATAATATACATATAAATAATAAATATTGTTAATTTTTGTTAATCCTGAACATCCTGTGAATATTGTATATTAATATAGCCTATGCAGACAAAATTTCCAGCAAAGCATGTTATTTTAAAGACGAACCTAATATTTCACTAACTGTAAAGGGTATATGACCCAAAATTAAAGTTTTAGAAGGTAATATTATAAGAACATATTTTCAAACTGCACTTTCCTACGGCAAACCCTTATGCAGGTATAGTGATTTTAAGTCGGGAGCGTCTAACCTGTGACTTCACACCAGCTTTGTGTCACACCGATAGAATTATTGTGTGCGTTGTAACCTAAATATTGTGGTAAATAAGAGCTCAAGAAGCTGATAGAAACGGTGGAGGAATAAACTAATTCGCCGGTGTGACATCACAACACTACGTGTAGGTACTATTTTTGGCAGACATTATCTCCGTTATTATTTTTAAAAAAAGAATTGTCGTTTTCACTTCACGAAAATTAGTAGTTTCTTTTCGTATTTTTTTTTAAATAAAATATTTTTGTGGATCACACTCCCTTTAAGATCTTCACTACCTTACAACACCGTTTTCTACATCAAAAATCAAAGTCACCCAGTCAGTCTAGTCTCGACTGTTAATTTGATATAGATATGATATTTTATCAATGTACGACTTCCAACCTTAATTTTAAAAGGTCTATATTTAAATAAAAGGTGCATACCTACTTTCTTTTTGTTTAGAACTTGTTAGGTACTACTCTGTATTGAGTTATAAAATATGATTATATTTTATTATACATAAGTACATAAATCTAAACTTCTTAAGTGAATAAAATCTAGTGAACAAATAAACAGGAAACACATATGCATTTCCTGGTTACCGGGAACTAAAACAAGTGCTAAAAAACTATTGGGAGGCAACGAATTGGTTTCAAGAAAGCAGCATGTAGATTGGTATTCTCCAGTTTTTTTGTCGTAAAAAGGTAAATTAAATAGGAGAGAAAGGCTATATCTACTCACAAAAACGTCAATCTACTCACAAGAACGAGGACATGGTACCTATGCAGCGAGTAGACGAGGTTCCAGATCGCCATAGCAACTTTTATTAGGCAGCAGATGTAAAGAATTCAGTGGGATAGTGTGCAAGCAGTCCATAGTTTTCACCCCCAGCGAGGAATCAAGACCTACAATAACATCACAATGATAAAAAGGTATACCTTACATCATATATCTCATCAGAAATAAAAAGCTAGCTCATTAAAAAGTACTTGAATCATAGTAACAACTATATATCAATGAATAATACGTATATAAAGTTTACTTACCAATATTGAGCTCCAAATATAGATAAAATATTTGAACTTATAAATAAATACGCACATACTATATATGCAATTCCATAATATTAGGTTAGGTATTAAAAATATAAATAGTTCAATAGACCGTCCAATAGACGTCAAATAGTATCGACTTTAACAAGTAATTTAGTTTTAAAGCATTTTCCTGCAATAGGGAACATTCCCATTTTTTTATTCTATAAATATGTTCTACCATATAATAATTTATAACAAATTTATTAAAGTCTGGCGCGCGAGCGAACCGATATATATATATATATATATATATATATATATATATATATATATATATATATATATATATATATATATATATATATATATATATATATATATATATATATATATATATATATATATATATATATATATATATATATATATATATATATATATATATATATATATATATATATATATATATATATATATATATATATATATATATATATATATATATATATATATATATATATATATATATATATATATATATATATATATATATATATATATATATATATATATATATATATATATATATATATATATATATATATATATATATATATATATATATATATATATATATATATATATATATATATATATATATATATATATATATATATATATATATATATATATATATATATATATATATATATATATATATATATATATATATATATATATATATATATATATATATATATATATATATATATATATATATATATATATATATATATATATATATATAATAGATGCAATCAATTATACACAGTTGTGTAATTTAAATTTTTGGGTGTACATTACTTATATTTTAAAATATTGTCTAATAAATTTATGTATAAAATTCAACAGTATACAAAACTGCCATCTACCTATTTTCTTTTTAACGATTCTGGATCATATCTAACCCTCAAACCTTAAGTGTATCGTAGATTCCGATATGTTTAAAGAAAGAAGTTATAGGGAACATGACTAAAATTTTAAATATAAAAATAATACTAAAAAATGTATTGTAGTAAAACGTGTACTTCACAAAAAAACAAGATTTCTAATTCCGCGCGATCAGTATAAAGGATCTAAACAGCGATAAAATTGATGCGGCCTGAAACGGGCTGTGACGTCACAGTCTACAATATTGTAACAAAATGGTAAAGTGCAGGTCATAATTCTGTTCGGAAAGGGAATAGCAACCCAAGAAGTCCTTTGTTTATTATTTAGAGAATTCTAAGAAGGTCCACATTAAATGAGTAATTCATCTTGTATAGTGTGTTTTCTTTAAGTACGGTCTTGTCAAAATTTCATAGCTTCGTAAATGCATAACTTCGTAATCGCAAACAGATGGGTAACTACCAAAAAGTAAAATATCTCAAACCAATTGTAAAATTAACAGGATCCATAAAAACGTCACGAAAAGATTCGACCATAAATAATAGTTGTCCGTTGGAAGCGTCACTTAATTTATGGTTTCCGGGTATGGGAAAAATGACCAGCTAACTAATTGATGCAGAAAGAGTAATCTCAGAAATGTCATGTAAAATGTGTACTTGCTATTTTGCAACCAGATGTCGTTAGCGTACGGGAATAGTTTCCTGAGATAATGTAAGGGGTAAAGTAGGTCCCGTAGGATTGGTGGAGATTTCACCCCCGGTAAGTGGTATTACTTAAAGGGGATGAAAGATCGAATTTGGTCCCGCCCAGCGAGGATTGGAGCAACAATCTTAGCCAAAATTATGTAGTTTTCCGGCAGGTTTTCATACAGTAAATTCGGGTTTAAAGTCAAATAGTTTAATAAGCGGAAAGGCACTCAAAATTGTTCTATTAGAATCAGGTCTACTTAACCCTAGCGGTTAGCTTTGTTTTCATATGAATAGATTCATTATTTGCGCGATGCATCTGGTTGTGTCCAAATTTATAGTTTGTTTAGTGTAAATGTTTTATTGTCAGCGTAATTTATTCTGTTAAATATTAAATATATATCTTGGTTTGAAGTTATTTGAATTAATCTCTTGACCAACGAAATTCAATATTATCCGACAAAGTTAGTTCGTGAATCTTAGTGATGATGTGAGGTTTTAGCCATACAGGATTAACACCGACATCATGAGAGCATATGAGGTAAGCTAAATCTCCATGTTTCGATATTAAGATTTCCCCTTCTAACTTTAAAGCATACGCGACGAACCCAGGACTATGAGATCATGTGTGTATATATTTATGTATGTATACATATTTTTGCAAACCCCGACGCTCCCTTTCATTTCAACATCGGTCAATCTGGTAAAAACCCCAGTGGTTACAAAGTGGTGTCCAGGTTTTGGGTTTTTGCGATTTGCTTAGACTTCGAAAAGTAATTCAGTTGTAGAAATTAAAAGTAAATTCGTCAAAAATCGCGTTGCTACAAAATTTAGAAAGAAACTTGTAAAGTACGTAATAAAAAGAAAAATGTTATTAGAATGGGGTCCCTTCAAAGAACTGCTAAATGATTAATTTTGAGAAACGTAAAAAGTAGGTAGAGAGATTTTAAAAATATACGAGGAAAATTATTTGCTATGAAAACCCGTCGAAACTCCGACTTAGGTCGTTAAATGATGGTAGGTTCTTAATGAGATAATTAGAATAATTAGATAGAAATTAGAGTTTAGGAGGATACGTATTTGCGGGTATTAGGAGAAGTGATGCATAGATAATTATATGAACGGGAAAAGTGTTAAGAAATTGTTGAGGAACAAGATTTAGTTTTAAAGAATACGAAACAGATTCGTTGTGGTAATTTGTAATCCCATTGTATAATATATCAATGCACAGATGAAATTACAAATTGTTTATGATAATGTATATACCTGCAAATATGATTCCCCAAATATGTTCTTAGAATTAAAGTGCAGAGGTACAGTGCAGAGAATAATTTACGGGTTAAAAATATATTAGGAAATCCCTCGAATATTAATAGGGCACGAAATTGTGGTATCAGACTCGGTTACCTAATTGCGCGTAATATTCATGATCCATGTAACAATCAGCGATAAATAATGTCATATTTCAGAAATTTTCAGTTAAAGACATAATAAAATGTAAAACGAAGCAAGAGTAATTTTACAGGTATAAAACTACATAGACGAAAAGGGAATACACATCATAAAATAAAACATAGAGGACTAAGGCCAATATATTTCAGCATCTGGCACGGAATTCCCCTTAAGAAATTTAGTTGGAAATTAAAATAAAAGTAACAAGGATTAAAGATGAAATAAACGAAGTCAAATTTAGTCATAAAGATCTATGCCGAGTCCCCAATTTAGAAATACTAGTCATAGTAGTAATAAAATCATTTAGACCTAATTAGTTAAAGAAGAGAGGCAATAAGTATTTCAGTTAGATTAAATATTGTAAGAAATTAAATGTAGAACAACGTTTGATCTTGATTACCCTAGATGTACACCTCAGATTTAGTAGAGCGCTTCCCACATGAGTTTTCAGGAATGAAAAACCAGCAGAAATAAGAACTTTAGTGACACTTTAGAAATCTCTTTTGGTTCGAATAAAATATAAGTAGAAATTCAGACATTTGTAGTCTATGTATGTTCCCCGTGGTGGTTAATAATTAGCTACTTCAGAGTATTTTGTTTTGAATTCATAAGTCATTAAATTAAGTCACAAGAAAGGAAAATAGAACCTACAGGCGATACAAAGTTATAGGTATCAAGGTTTATCCTTTTTTGGGTTGTAAAATTAATGTGGAAATAAGAGTAGATTAAATCACAATTGTATCAGTTAATTTTTTGTCATAAACGTAAGAAAGCATAAATATGAGCCACCAGAGTATTATGCGCATCAAAATACGCGTTTTCAAGTCGAGGGCTGGCCCGCCAATTAGTAGAATCTAGAAACATCCCCGACGAGGATCGTTTTGAGCCCTCGATTCATTTACATCGCCGAAGTTATTGTTCAAATAGTAGAAAATGTAATAATTTCATCGAAGAAATAAATCGGAACAGAAACCACGAATCAGGATAGATAGGAATAATGAGTACCGAAGATATCACCCATAATACGTTATGATATATGAATGAATGAGCGAAGTAACTCATGTATATTTGGCGCAAGTGGACATAGCGATCGGATGTTCTTAGTGCCTCATATATATGTTTTATTATGAATGACGTGTGAACGACAGGAAATAGATGAGAAATACGTTTGTGTGAAAATGTTGTGTGAAGTTTCTGTGGTGACCGATATAACTCGGTATATTTCTAGTACGAAAACAAAAAGTGAAAGAGAAATTGCGAATATGGGAATATCGGAGGTCTCGTATTCAGAATAAAGACAAAAATTCGAGCCTGAAAGTTTAGCATGAAATAAAAGTATTAGTCCAAATGATTGAAAATAGGTCAATTAGAAATTAAGGTCTTCTGAGTCACCAGCTGTTCAGATAACAGGTAATAACATTTCGAGTCAATGCTAGGGATAACCTACTCTGGATCGGGACTCCGTTGTAAGAATCATATTGGATTATACTTCAAGGTGGTGAGAATTTGTCAGGTTCGACTAGGTACGCAAAAGAGTAACAGGTAACTGTGTTTGAACCATAGGATATAAGGATACCCATTCATGTGTAGGATCCTAGTCGAGAAAAACAATAGTTGTTGCACTGTACCGACGTGAATTCTACAGCTATTCCCAGTTAGGCAAGGTAGCATTTAAGATAGGTGAAATAAACGAAAAGTTAGATTAGAGAACTTAGTAATAGAAGTTAAGTATCAAAAAAAAAAAAAAATCGAAAAAGCTAGAAAATTTAGATATAAGCAGAACGATGACGATATATATAAAATGATTATCCAGTCGAGATAATTCGAATTTTTTTTAACAAGAGTTTAACAGTTGTTTGCGGTTATAAGTAGTAATATGGATATTTCATAGTGGTAGGTCAGACATCAGATTATTGTACATAGAAAATATCGTTACAGGTAGAATTATACAGGAAAATCTCAGTCTTCCGTCATAATATCATGAGGAAATTAATTAATTGTAATGCAGGTACCAAGAATACAATACTTTAGGCAATTAATAGTTATTCAGAAATAGTTCATAGAAAACAAACAGGTACCTAGCAGTTTTGGTAAATAAATTAACGTAAACGCATAAGTAAGTAACGGTGGCTATTAAGCACCTGAGATAGTAGACTTCAAATCTAGAAAATAAAACCTAATCAACTAGTTCGCGGATAGGAAGTCGCCAGCTTTTAAAATGAGACTAATATGTATTCTGTGTTACAGATGTGAAGCTGAAAGATAGTTAACTGTTGATCGTTTTTTTTTTAATTTGACTAATTTTATATTGCAGCTTTAGGTTTTCAGAGATTATCCCAGGAGCCGTTGTAAAGAGGCAGGACCACACGTTTGTTATAACCTAATTTAATTGTTTTACTTTCAGTCGGATGGCGAGTTACTGCATTGCTGATATTTTAGTTTGTTTTTTTTTAACGCATTAATCACCATTTTACTATAGCCATTGTCTGTTGAGGTAAATCGACGTATGCTGGACATATATATACACGTGATCGTTCAAGAGAATATAGGAAGTAATTAGTCTATTAGATTATACTTACGAGTAGGTACACAGTAAACTCCAGTGGGGTGCGTCATGCTCAAGCATCGGTCAGGTTAGGTGAGCATATTAAATGTAGAATTATCAACTCTGGGAATCTCAATTCACTACTGGTTGAGAAATTAGGGTATATAAGCCATGAGTAATAGTAAATAAAATGAAAAAAAAAGGAAATGATAACAGAGTTGAAAATTCAATCACGGAGATAGACCGAGCATTTCACAAGGATAGGTACTCCCTCCGGGGTACTCAGATTGACCCTGGTGGATGGTAAATTTATGGTAAATAGGGGAACCAATATGGTTAAATTGGTTATGGGTTTGCCGACTCCCCGTCCCCGCGTATACGATAATCACCTTGTACCTAGGCCACCGAACTATAACCACAGCTAGTTTGCAGTGGGGCGCCGCTTGAAGATTCACGTTTTCAACGATCATCAGGAACAGATACAAATACGTGCCGATGGGTTATGGATAATAGGGGTTTCCTGTTGCAATGAGGAGCAGACTTGCTAATGCACAGAAGAGAGCAGTAGAGAGGGCCGCATGCGCACCGAACGTGAAAAAAAAAGTCGAAGAGGAAGAGGGCGCAAATATTGGAGATCACAAAAGTGATAATGCGGACCCTTGCCTATCCGCACTGGTACCGGTTTGGACGGTTCGTGATGATAAGTGCGTTCCACTGGTTTGTCCCCCGTAAAATTGGAGAACCCTCCATAACTGGATTTTACAATAGCCCAGACGATTTTTTCGACAACTTGTTCCCTTGTGACAACAACCACCTTTCCATGGTCGCCGCTTAAGTGTCTCGGTGGATAGCCGGCCCGCCATCACACAAGAGCGTGTTAACCGTTAGTGGCACAAGTCGTCGAAGGGATTTTGCATGCATTTACAATACCCAACCCACAAATTCATGGACAAAAGTGACCTGAGTACGGATGAATATCGTCAGGATGGCGTATTTCGGGACATAGTCAGAAGGACATGTCTCAGCATCCTTCATGAGTACAAAAGAAAGTGAAATGGTAAGGTAATCTAAGAATGTGAGATCGCACTGGGGTAGACGAGTATGGTAATAAGTAAAATACATTTTATCGTGTTAACCGGTAGGAATAGCTAAAGGTAGACATGTAGTAGATAATTAGGTAGGTACGTAGGTATTAAGTGTGTTTCAGGTAATCGCAGCCACGGGGAGCAGAGGGAAATCAACCGAGATAGACAAACCAACACCGAAGAGGACAGGAAGCGTAGATGATGACGTGACATCAGAGATCAAGGAACCGGAAATCAGGGCCAGCAATGAGGTGGCAACGAGAAATCATGTTCAGGAACCAAAATCAGTATCGTAACATACATTATTAGCCGCAGGCTCGATAGAATCATTGAGATTAACTTTGTGTTATATTTTAATTGTACAGTTGCGCCCAGATAAATCTAACTGAACATTACAGTTCACAGGTAGACAAGACCGAGGTGACGGCTATCCTGTTTCCTAGGCGATCCCAGGGGACGAAGGCATCGTCATTGTATTCAACCATGCCAGGGCGAGTACACCAAGCAGTCTAACGGAGGCCCCTCCACCCAGTCCAACCAGTCGAGATCCCAGGAAAGCAGCAGAAGTCACCTCCTTCAGTGGACATCGGGTTCGACCTAGCAGGGCGCATCCGTGACAGCTATTCATGATGGACGGAGATACCGGTTGCAGCCACGTAGAGACGTAGATGGACGAGGTGGATTTGTACGAGGCAACGCCGCAGCATTCAGTTTGAGGGTCCTTTGGAGTTTCCAAAAATTCCATCTCCGCAGTTCCAGATAGTTTCGTCATTCCCATTCTGACATTCCAACATCAGTGTGTGAGCAAGATGAAGATCTACGAATAGTGAATGGACTGCTAGAACTATGTGCCGAGGTTTCACAATGGTGAAAAAGGAACTTTGTCACGAGTACGTAACTATAGTTCGTGTCCCTACCGCTACCCGGAAGAAGAGATTAGAATAAGACCATTTTTTTTTGTAAGAGATACTCTGACGCATCAATTTATTAGTAGTTGAAAAAAATTGATCCGTTCTTAAGGGGGGGGTGATGTAACAAAATGGTAAAGTGCAGGTCATAATTCTGTTCGGAAAGGGAATAGCAACCCAAGAAGTCCTTTGTTTATTATTTAGAGAATTCTAAGAAGGTCCACATTAAATGAGTAATTCATCTTGTATAGTGTGTTTTCTTTAAGTACGGTCTTGTCAAAATTTCATAGCTTCGTAAATGCATAACTTCGTAATCGCAAACAGATGGGTAACTACCAAAAAGTAAAATATCTCAAACCAATTGTAAAATTAACAGGATCCATAAAAACGTCACGAAAAGATTCGACCATAAATAATAGTTGTCCGTTGGAAGCGTCACTTAATTTATGGTTTCCGGGTATGGGAAAAATGACCAGCTAACTAATTGATGCAGAAAGAGTAATCTCAGAAATGTCATGTAAAATGTGTACTTGCTATTTTGCAACCAGATGTCGTTAGCGTACGGGAATAGTTTCCTGAGATAATGTAAGGGGTAAAGTAGGTCCCGTAGGATTGGTGGAGATTTCACCCCCGGTAAGTGGTATTACTTAAAGGGGATGAAAGATCGAATTTGGTCCCGCCCAGCGAGGATTGGAGCAACAATCTTAGCCAAAATTATGTAGTTTTCCGGCAGGTTTTCATACAGTAAATTCGGGTTTAAAGTCAAATAGTTTAATAAGCGGAAAGGCACTCAAAATTGTTCTATTAGAATCAGGTCTACTTAACCCTAGCGGTTAGCTTTGTTTTCATATGAATAGATTCATTATTTGCGCGATGCATCTGGTTGTGTCCAAATTTATAGTTTGTTTAGTGTAAATGTTTTATTGTCAGCGTAATTTATTCTGTTAAATATTAAATATATATCTTGGTTTGAAGTTATTTGAATTAATCTCTTGACCAACGAAATTCAATATTATCCGACAAAGTTAGTTCGTGAATCTTAGTGATGATGTGAGGTTTTAGCCATACAGGATTAACACCGACATCATGAGAGCATATGAGGTAAGCTAAATCTCCATGTTTCGATATTAAGATTTCCCCTTCTAACTTTAAAGCATACGCGACGAACCCAGGACTATGAGATCATGTGTGTATATATTTATGTATGTATACATATTTTTGCAAACCCCGACGCTCCCTTTCATTTCAACATCGGTCAATCTGGTAAAAACCCCAGTGGTTACAATATTCGGTAGGCGTTGCGCCGGAAAGCGACCGATGAACTATATGGAAACAAGCGGTCGAGTGCTGGGACCGTAGCCGATCGGATCGGTCTTCTCGTCGTTTGTAAATTCTAGCATGTGGCGTCACGACTTTGAACCTGTTTGTAACGGTTCGCTCGCGCGCCAGACTTTAATAAATTTGTTATGAATTATTATATGGTAGAACATATTTATAGAATAAAAAAAATGGGAATGTTCCCTATTGCAGGAAAATGCTTTAAAACTAAATTACTTGTTAAAGTCGATACTATTTGACGTCTATTGGACGGTCTATTGAACTATTTACTATACCTAACCTAAGATTATGGAATTGCATATATAGTATGTGCGTATTTATTTATAAGTTAGCTAGCTTTTTATTTCTGATGAGATATATGATGTAAGGTATACCTTTTTATCATTGTGATGTTATTGTAGGTCTTGATTCCTCTCTGGGGATGAAAACTATGGACTGCTTGCACACTATCCCACTGAATTCTTTACATCTGCTGCCTAATAAAAGTTGCTATGGCGATCTGGAACCTCGTCCACTCGCTGCACAGGTACCATGTCCTCGTTCTTGTGAGTAGATTGACGTTCTTGTGAGTAGATATATCCTTTTTATCCTATTTAATTTACCTTTTTACGACAAAAAAACTGGAGAATACCAATCTACATGCTGCTTTCTTGAAACCAATTCGTTGCCTCCCAATAGTTCCCAATAGTCCCAATTTCATTGTTTGATGTTTTTTATAGTTTTTAACCTTTGATTTGGGCTCTAAATATTCATTTATATCAATATATATATATATATATATATATATATATATATATATATATATATATATATATATATATATATATATATATATATTGATATAAATGAATATTTAGAGCCCAAATCAAAGGTTAAAAACTATAAAAAACATCAAACAATGAAATAACGTAAATTATATGCTAAATAAATTCCCAACTCTAGTAACATTGCCAACGCACGCATCTCTATATGCTTCAACAGCACACCACAAATGTCAACCGGCAATCATGAATCTCATTGGTCAGTGTCTAGTTATATTTATATCAGAGTTATTTATCAAACTCCAAGTCTCATGTAATCGCGATAGACACAGTGCAATAAAATTTATGTAATACAACATCTACATAAACTATGTCTAGTTTAAAAAGAAAATTGTGTTTGCATCGCTAAAAAGAAGCAGTTTCGAGAGTTTAATCCCGAACCAGATACAAACATGACAGTGTTATGTTATGATGAAAATAAGATTGACATTGCGAGAAAGATGTATAAATAATGTGTGTAGATCAGATGTAAAATGTAAAACCTTTAGACCATAAATAATGACTGAAAAAGGTAAACCAAAGAAATTATAAATACTAGCTGTTCTATGATTGGCTACATTAAGTAAAAAAATATAACGAGAAGCTCGTAGTTAAGGGGAAGTTCAGTTGTTTATAATAAGTAGAACTTCCGGAGGAACGGATAACAAGGGGAAGTAAAAAAACATAGCGTCCCAAGCGGCAGCTCCATCCGAATGGGTGAATAAAAATTGTATAATTTATAAGTTTAAGCTGAATAATTTGTGTGACAAGTACTAAACAAAAGATAAGTGTTTCCGAGAAGATATAATAAAAGTTCAGTGTAATTCGGGTAGAAAGTTCTACGTTTTTCAAGTGCGGCGTTCCCAGGCAGTCTATAGTTGCAGAATAGGGGAATATATGCAACATACATTAGTCAATATTCTCCACGTGAATACAAAGTAAGGTAATTAGCAAGATAAAATACATTACAAGAATACGGCTTGAAAAATCTCCAGGTTCCGTGTCGAGGAACCTGTATGCAGTGTAATGTAATGAGGATAATAGATGGCGGCAGGTGAGCGGAGAAAGGTAACAACTGTATAAAGTTCAAAAGGATCCCGAGAGAGGGCAGTCGGTAGCAGCCGATTCCAGACAAAACAAATAATTAAGTGTAAAGTGAATATAAATAATAATATAAATAATTGTGAGTGCTTCGCATGAACAGGATTACAAAACTTTTAAAGGTAATAGCATTCCAAACATTTTACTTATAAGTATATCATTGTTATAGAGGCCTTTATTGCCCATGTAGTAAGTTTAAGTTGC
>CAXKVY010000629.1:67500-85000 GCA_964058915.1 Tetropium fuscum
TTTACAATTTGCCATACCATAAGTAGGCCAGTAAATATATAAAACATTGTAAAATAAATATAAACACAATAACACAATATATATATATATATATATATATATATATATATATATATATATATATATATATATATATATATATATATATATATATATATATATATATTATATATATATATATATATATATATATATATATATATATATATATATATATATATATATATATATATATATATATATATATATATATATATATATATATATATATGCTACAAACCCAAGATTACTTTTCACAAAACAAATATGAATAGCAAAGAACTTCAAAGCTAATATATATATATATATATATATATATATATATATATATATATATATATATATATATATATATATATATACACACACACTGCGCAACTTATTTAACGCACAACCAAAAAGTTAACTCAAATTTGACGTTATGTATTTTCGACAATTTTTGTTCGTTTTGGTCGATTTTTTTTTCAAATTGTAGGTTTTTCTCTTAGGAATATCACTGTCTTAGTTGTTTTGGTAAAACGAATGATTTTGATATTATACCAGGTGCTATAAAAATGTTATGTTTTTTTCCGAAATTTCAAAACGTCCTGTGGGCTATACAAGGTATTGCAAGTTATTGCAATTATAGCCAATTTAAAGCCTCATGTTTTTTCTACATTTTCTTTTTTTTTTCATTTGTTTATCTCTGTTACTTCATGAAATGCACCGTTTTGAAACACCATATGCTTTTATTCACATGAAATGCATTTATCGGACAACTCAAACAGCTAGCAAGCTATGGAAATCGAAGATTACACGTCATAAACTGACAACTATGTCATTAGTTTTTTGTTGACAGTCCAGCAATAATTAGTGAATAATGGAACGCCAAACCAGAAATTTAACTCGTGATGAATGTGTTGAGGCAGCTACATTACATGGTGAAGGGTGGAGTTACAACCGCATAGCTGGAAGGTTGGGAGTGTCTCACACAACTATAGCGAGAGCAATTCAAAGGTACGCGGAAACAGGAGAACATTCCAGACGGGCCGGTCAAGGTAGATCTCGTGTTACCTCTGCTATCCAGGATCGCTTTTTAAGAGTAAATGCTGTAAGACAACGATTTATAACTGCAACACATTTAAGAGCACAACTTCAAGACGCAGGTGGTCCACTCATATGCGTTCAAAATGTACGCCGACGACTGAGGGAGGCAAATTTAAGACCCAGGATTGCTGCTCGAGAACCCGCATTAACAGTAGATCATCGAAGAGCCAGATTGAATTTTGCCAATGAGCATGTTAATTGGATGGAAGCAGATGGAACGTATTCTTTGGACTGATGAGTCAAGGTTCAGTTTGTATAATTGTGACAGACGTAATCGCGTCTACCGAAGACCCGATGAGCGATACAGTCAATGCAATTTTTTGCACACAACTTTATATGGAGGTGGATCCGTCATGGTGTGGGGCGGAATATCTTTGACTGGGCGAACGGACTTGGTAACTGTGAATGGAAATCTCAATTCTGACAGATACATCACAGACATTCTTGAAGCACATGTTTTGCCTTATGCCCCCTATATAGGACCCATTTTTTTACTTATGCAAGACAATGCGCGTCCCTACACGAGTCTTATCGTGAGAAATTATCTTGAAGAAGTAGGAATTGATCACATAGACTGACCAGCCTGTAGCCCCGACCTTAACCCCATTGAACATGTTTGGGATTTTATCGGTCGGCGGTTACGAAGTGAGGGACGACAACCCCAAAATTTACAACAATTGGAAGGACGCCTAGTCGAATTATGGAATGGCCTAGATCAGAACCTAATCAGAACTTTGATTTTAAGTATGAACCAAAGATGTCGGGAGGTCATTCGCGGAAGGGGTGGAAACACCAGATACTAATTCTCTATTTACTTTTGTTTTGTTTCCTGTTATTCGTTGTTTTATTGATTAAAGCAATCCATTTTTCTAGGTATGTTTTTGTCCTTTTAAGACCTTTTTCTCTTCAAAAACACCTTGCATCTCTCAATAAATTATAAGATATCAAGGAAAACAGAACGCAAAATGAGGCATTGAACCAGTATAATGAGTAATAAATAATGAGCACTTGACAAAAAAGAAAGTTAATAAATTTAATAAAAATCACGTCAACTCAAGAATTGGATATTTTATGAAGTAACAGAGATAAACAAATGAATAAAAAAAGAAAATGTAGAAAAAACATGAGGCTTTAAATTGGCTAGAATTGCAATAACTTGCAATACCTTGTATAGCCCACAGGACGTTTTGAAATTTCGGAAAAAAACATAACATTTTTATAGCACCTGGTACAATATGAAAATCATTCGTTTTACCAAAACAACTAAGACAGTGATATTCCTAAGAGAAAAACCTAAGAAAAAAAATAGACCAAAACGAACAAAAATTGTCGAAAATACATAACGTTAAATTTGAGTTAACTTTTTGGTTGCGCGTTAAATAAGTTGCGCAGTATATATATATATATATATATATATATATATATATATATATATATATATATATATATATATATATATATATATATATATATATATATATATATATATATATATATATATATATATATATATATATATATATATATATATATATATATATATATATATATATATATATATATATATATATATATATATATATATATATATATATATATATATATATATATATATACCAAACACAAGTCACAACTGTTTACAATGATAAATTACCAGTGAACACTTTTGATTACTTGTTCTTGTCTCAATGAGCATTCAAACTAGAACTGACTAATGTCGGCAGGCCCTTATATACTATTTTCAATGTTCTGGAAAGTTCTAGAAGCTTCTCGAATATTCCATCTCATTCTAAATTGTATACAAGGCATCTCGAAGAGTTCTACACGGGGTAGTCCACATGTTCACATACCGCAACTATTCTAAATGTGGCCAAGGGTGTATCTAACTACCTACAATAAAATACCTAACCTATACCCTGGTGCCGAAATAGTGTGGAGTGATTCATACATAATATCACACCACCATCACAATTGAACGGTCTGCCTATTTGCAATGGATCACAGAAATTCTTAGTGTGCAAATTTGTGTACACTCTATAGAAATGGTGGGCAGAACTCATTAGTAACCGGGTCTATCGCTCTCATTGGTGAGTTTTAGGCGGTTCTAAATTAAATTAATTTTCATTGGTCAAAGGTAAAGACGCGGGATTTCCTTGGATATATTGACGCATGCGCTGTTTCAAGCATGTATGTTTGGCGTTTCATTTTGTCTTATGTTATGGTTAATGCGCGATATGAATTAATTATAATATTGTGTTATACGCGAGTGTTTAGTGTTTTTATGCGATGGAAGCGACGAATGCGAGTAGTAGTGGTTCAAAAACCAATAATTCCAATCGTAAGCGACCGAATTTGAGAGGAGGAGAACTGAAAATGATCAAAAATGCCTCCTCTAAAATGATACGCCTATGGAATTTCGTTTCTTTCGCACTTCGCATCTCCCTGAGCCGTCCATGTGCTGGTGATGACTCACTCCACAATATTTCGGTACCAGGGTATACAGAGTGACCACACGGCCATGCTAGCAACAGTAGACATAAACCATAAACTACAAGAAAGTCACAGGATATCACAAGATACCGATTACGATTGGACAATATTTAAGCACGAAATTAATATAAAAAATAGCGCTAGTGTGAGAGCAGTCGGGACATCGAGAACGCTGTAAAATTGTAAAATACATCACGAATACAATATATATAACATGCACTGACGACAAGCCAGAAAGTAGTGGGAGATCGAGGAGTATAGACAGGGAAGGATCATGATACTAAGAGTACAAGATATGATCACTTGGGAAACGCGTTTTGAACAAACTTGCGCATGACGTCACCCCGTGACAAAAATATATGGCGATATATGGAGACGAAAGCTTTTAACACGGTTTTATTATAAAGTTTCGTTATGATTCGACTGTTATAACTATTTTGGAAATTGTTTAAGTATACAGGGTGTTCATGAACCTGAGAAACATTTTATATTTTAATTTTTCTCGGTTATTAAAGCACTTTCATTAGGTTTATTTTTTGTAAAGCATTTACTTTTAGCATAATATATAATCATGAATTAAAAATAATCTCCCAAGTTATTAAATGCCCTGTATAGGTAAGTACAAAAAAGAACAAGACAACCCAACCAACATGATATTCCCGCTCATTAAAGGGCCTGTACCCCGAACACTGGCAAATAGCTGGTGCCGGAGAGCTGGGAGCTGGTAGGTCTACTACGGCACAAACTGGAATCAATGACTATCCACGTCTATAATCCTTGAACTGGAATGGCACTTAGTAGAAGGATTGTTTGTGAAGAACCTGTACATTAATTAGTAATTACGGCGTTAGACCTTTACTGTTCTATAACTGCACGGGGTCTTTACAGTTAAAGCAAGTGAACGAATACCTTATATATAAAAATTACTAAAATATAGATATAAATATACATTAGTTAAATTTATCTAATTAATTATCAAAACTGTCTCAAAATAACTAATAATATTCACATTTCCTTTAAACATACGCGCCAATTTAGCTTCGGTTATTTTTTTATTTTCTTCCCGTGTCGTGTTGCTGTTGTAGATGTCGGATGTTGTTTGTTTGGTTTTTGGATTTTTTAGTGTTAAATTTATATTGCTGATTAAATTCGTACAATAATTATTATTCGTATATAGTGCAGTTTTTTTTACTATTTAGAGCAGGCATCAATTTAGCATATACACACAACCGCACGAAAGATAAGTTTTGACATAACCATAACCTAAGTTTTATTTGGCATCTTTAGCCTTTAGCTAAGATTTTCGTTTAGAACGTATATATTTCATACTCTTAATTATTTATTAATATAATTATGTCATCCATCATTAAAGAAAAAAGTAAAAGGCAAGGACGTGAAGGTACAGCATTATCTTTCAACTTCTACTTATTTTTGGGTAATTGCAATAATTTTTCTTTATCATGAAAATCATAATCAGAACAATGTAACATATTCTAGCATTTTTAATAGTAAAATCATGCGTTTGGTAGCACTTTTGCACTCATAATTTGCAAATCTCTGCTGCAGTTGGAAACTAAAGTATCGATATGTACTGGAAGAATTTTTACTTTTTTTATTATTGTTACTGGTACAACCCTTCATTGCACAGTAAACCATTGTTTATCACAATCACAAATGACCAAAATAATTAAAATAACGGATTTAAACTTATAAAATAATGTATTTAAACTTTAAAATAATGTATTTTAAAGATGTGTCAAATTTGAATATTTGAAATTTGTCACGGAATGACGTCAGCAGAGGGAGAGAGATAGCGGATTGATTGATTGATTGAGATTGGCGGGGGCTCTGCCCTTTGACGTATAGGCCTCAGTATGGGCCCGTCACGTCCCGCCTTTCGAGAGCTATACCAGTCCAGTTGCCTTAATAAAGCCAACGAGGCGGCTGGGACATAGTTCTCTAAAGTCCCTGGGCATCAGCATCAGTTGTCCCAGGTATTGCATACGTGTATGCAGGAAAGCGGGGCAATTCATCAGAACATGCCCTGCTGTCTCCTCATCTTCCAAGCATCCCCTACACTCAGGGTCTTCCACAAGACCCATTATGTAAAGGTGTCGTCTTAGGTGGCAGTGACCGGTCAGTAGGCCTGTCACTGTTCTTAAGTTACATCTGCTTAACTTCAGCAGCTGTCTGGTCCTCCCAGCGTCGGGACCAGATATGAGTTCTTTAGCCTGCCTCATGCCTAGAGCAGTTGTCCAACAATGTTGAAACATTTGTTGGGCTAAAGTCTTCATTGAGAGAACCGCTGTGCTTCTGGAGATCCCTACGAAGGGTTCAGGCCCAGTAGGTGTCTCTAAAGTGCCTAATTTGGCTAGTTGATCGGCCTTCTCGTTTCCCGGTACACCAGCATGTCCTGGGACCCAGACAAGGCGTAAATTATTCCTCTGAGAGAGCGTCTCGAGGACGGTCTTGCATTCCAGAACCAGTTTTGAGCGCACTTCAACGGCACTAAGTGCCAAGATGGCAGCTCTACTGTCGGAGCATATATTGATTCTACCAGTTCTTTGTGGGCCATCTAGCAGCTCCAGCCCACAGGATAGAATCGCAAATACCTCGGCCTGGAAGACAGTAGCATGTGCACCCAGAGCAAAGTATTTACTTATTTGTTCCGAGTCAGAAAAGACTCCGGCACCCGACATTCCATCCGCCCTGGATCCATCCGTATACCAGTTGGTTCCGTTGCGGATTGCCATCGGGGTGTTCTCTATCCCCCACTCCTCGCGGTCAGGGATTACGACCTCCAGGAAGTTCGAGGGATGTAGTTTAGTGGGAGTATGATCACCACTCATGAGTAGAACCGGGCATCGTTCGGTGGCCCAGTTCCACATGCGAGAGTGCCCGAATGAGCACACCTGTAACTGGTCTAGCGTGCGCAGTCTATATACCGCACGCATGGCTTCCAATTTAATGAATATTTGTAGTGGCATGAGATTTAATAGCACCTCCAGAGCTCTGGTGGGAGCCGTACTCAATGCTCCAGTCATCCCTAAACACGCAAGTCTCTGGACCCTGTCCAGTTGCCTGTTAGTTGAGTTCCTTTCAACACAAGGCCACCACACGATGGCCCCGTAAGTTAAAATTGGTCTAACAATAGTGCAGTAGAGCCAGTGGAGAACCTTGGGATTAAGACCCCAGCTTCCACCAAAGGCCCTCCTACACGTCCACAGTGCACACGTTGCTTTCCTGATTTTGCATGATATGTGATCATGCCAAGACAGTTTAGCATCGAGGTGAACACCTAGATATTTCACCGTCTGGTGGTAGGTGAGGACCACACCAGAGAGAGTAATCTCTGGTCGATTTTCTTGGTTCCTCTTTTTGCTGAATAGCATAAGCTGAGCTTTCTTAGGGTTTATTCTTAGGCCAGCTATTTGGCACCAGTTCTCAACTATTCTTATGGCCCTAGCCATAGGGCCACGCAAATTGTCCCTGGTTCCACTGCATAAGATGACCAAGTCATCTGCATAGGCCTGTGCATACAGACCAGCGTCATTTAATTCCCACAGTAGGCTGTCCACTACAAGGCTCCACAGTAGGGGGGAGAGAACCCCTCCCTGAGGGCAGCCCCGACTAGCAACCACTGTGTGTTTATGACCATGCATTTCTGCTTGGATGCTCCTTTGCGAAAGCATGAATCGAATCCAACCCAATAGGGAAGGCTCCACATCACGCTGAGCTAAGGAGCGATGAATGACATCAAAGGGGGTGTTGTCGAACGCTCCTTCTATGTCTAGAAAGGCACCAAGTGACTCTCGTTTATTTTCGAGCGTCCCTTCTATCTTGCGAACAAGGTGGTGTAATGCTGTTTCAGTCGATTTACCATTCTGGTAAGCGTACTGATGTGCGTGGAGAGGCCGCATTGCAAGTTGTTCCTCCTTTAGGTATCGGTCAATAAGCCTTTCCAGTGTCTTCAATAGAAAACTCGTAAGACTTATTGGCCTAAATGACTTTGGGTCGGTATAGTCCGAACTTCCTGTTTTTGGGATAAACACAACTTTCACTTCCCTCCATAACGAGGGAACATTACCGGGCGATTTGAAAGGGGGAAAGGTCTTAACAGACCAGATTACCCTCTCAAACGTTACTACTCTCTTGGCAGTGCTATAATCCATTGGTCCCGGCCTGCGCTCGGTGTCCAAGTGGTCATTACTCCGCCGTGAGTCCGGGAAATGCGTCTGGAGCAAGAGCTCCATCGTTTCCCCTGCAGTTGAGGTGAACCCACCACCAGGATAGGCTAGTGCGCCAATCCTGGCATTAGGGTCCTTAGATAAAGTGCATTGGGGCTGTCATCATCTGACGTCCCCAAGGGCTCCTCTGCTTTATGGAGTTCTCCGGTGAGAGTATCATCTTCTTCGGAGTCCTCCATTAGCAGCGCATTCTCCACCTCCCTTTCCTGTCCGAAGGTGTCCACGGAGGCAGCTTTGTGCTCCTCCGTGACCACCTTCACAGACTCCCTTACAGCAGCACCATGTGGAGCCACAGTAGAGGGAGTCACTGGCTCAGGAGGAGGCGGTTGATTTGTTGCTTCCATGGAGGGCCGCCCGCTTGTGGCGTTCCCTCCATGGCCTTTGAATTGCACAGAGGCTCGGGTTGTTCCATAGAACAAGTGGAGGCCTCTGTTCTTTATCACGTTGACGGACGGTCTGTCCATCCCCGTAACAAGTAGGAGGCCTTTGGCCTCCTCCTTGCGCGCTCTGATGCGCCAGTTGGCACACGAAAGCCCAGGGTTCTGCAGCTCTAGGATCCGCAGAACATCCTGGTTTGATCGGTGCCGACCAGGCACCCATAGTGTTGCCCTTTCCAGCCTTAGGGCAGTTGTGTCAACTGCGATGAGTCTGACACCGGCCCAGGGCTGGATGTTGGCTAGCTCCCGCAGAAGCCAATCTCGTGACAATGCATTGGCAGCAGTAATCAGAAGATGCTGCTGCCATAGCCTCGTCGAGAGGAATTGTGGTAGAGGCGAATTGCTACCGGCCGGAGCCTGAAGAATCGCCTCTATTACTGCGTCGGAGAATTCCGCTATCTGGTCCTCCGTGAAACCAGTATGCGGATCATTCTCCCGTGAGACCGCAATCCTCAGTGTCCAGTCACCTGCAGCCTGGGCATAAGATCCCACAGACTCAGAACCTTGTGCGGTTCTGAGTCTTTTGTGGGCTCTGCCCTGGCCTTCAGGTGTGGGCCCGGGGACTCGCGGTCTTTTTGCACTTTTGGCTCCCGTATCAGAGCCTTTGGTGCCTGTCGCTTTACCTGGGGCACCAGCTTGGGAGCCCGAGGTTGTCGTACCCGCAGCACTGCTTTCTGCAGAGCCGCTGGGTTCCGTTCTGGCGAGGGCCGCAGCTGCTGCAGCCTTTGCCTTCTTCCTTCTCTTCCTTTCCGCGCCGCAGACGTTTGGCTTCCTCAGTTTGGCCCTGTCCAGAGATTTGGTCAGGTCGTCTACTGAGGCAGCCATGGCTGCAGTGGAAAGGGAGGACTGGGTTAAGACAGAGCCATCGGGAGTAGAGGGCACCGAAGTGGAGCCCTCAGGTATGATGGGAGAGAAAGGCACCGAGGTGGAGCCTTTCGAGGTAGAGGGGACTGTGAAGGGCACCGAAGAGCCCTTCACAGGTTGGGATAAGTGAGGCACCTCTTTGGAGCCTTCACTTATGGATGGGGTGGGGGGTGAGGAAATGTGGCCTTCCTCCTGCCGTCTAATCGTGGGATTTGTTTTTGGTTTTTCCATCATGTTCCCACGAGTAGGCTCCAATAAACGGTCACCCCCGGGTGAGGGCCTTTTCTCCCGGGGAAAGCTAAATTTTCGACGACGGGGTCGCTTGGTACCGTCGCTTAGGTAGAGACTAGTCTCTCAAGAGGGCAGAAAGAATCCACCCTGATGAAAGTCACCCCGCCGGTCACCACCATACTCGGGGGATTTGTTATAGAGGTTTACTCCTCGCGTGCCAGCCAGTGAAGGCAAGCACCCCGGTGATAAACCTCAGCCTACATATCCCGCTACGCTTGCGAGGTCGTTGAGGGCTGGGCCATCTTTACGGGTGAACAGAGGGCTAGCGTTCAACCCTCCGCCTTCCAGCGCATCAGCCTCGACCCTCTACGGGTCGAGTTAACCGGGGTTCACCACGAGGAGGAATGCGTGTTGGAAGATCAGTTGGTAGAGGCTAATTGAGACGCATCCCAACCATTCGAACCCCGAGAGATAGCCGATCGCATGCGCGTTAGCATATCTTGTAGTCTTAGTATCATGGGGAAGGATAGTTCAGAGACGCTGTTTTATCGGCTGTGGGCGTGGCTAAGCGTAGCCAGTTGATGACGTAGTTATCTGACCAGAATTTAAATCTTTATATGGAGAAGGTGCCAGGGGGTTCAATATTTATAGTTTTTACGTATACTTTTACAAGCAAACTTTGTTTTGGGTCTGCGGATCGAGTGTGTAGGAATATTATACTGTATTATTAAAAATTGTTGCAGTCCATATAAAATAAATGTCTATACTGTATCCAACGAGAGGATGGATGCACTCGAGCGAAAATTCGTCTGTTTTGGTCAGATCTCCGCCCCTTAGAACATTAGTTCAACGTCTTAATTGGCTCAGCAGGTAGCCAGGGCCGGCGCCTGGGTCCGATACCTACCTGGTACCTAATTATATAAAGTACCTACTATTGCCTACCTATTCACAGTTTGTATTTGTAGTCTTGCAAGTACGGTTATTTTAGTTGTGTTGTTTACGGTTGTGAAATAAGTTTTAAATCTATTATAATAATGGCAGCAGCCAGAGACGAGATAAATCCACCATTATCGCCAATTAAGAAGAATAAAAGAGGCCAGGTAAAGAAATATAATAATAAATATGTTTTATTTAATACGCATACTATTCACCACCAGTAACCGTGGTCAATGATTTATTTTTGTTTTTAATTTTAGGTCGTGCATCAAAGTCAAAAAATAATTATAATAAATTTATATAAGAAATTAAAGGAAGACAATCCGCAAATGTCGTACGAAGAGACAGTTTTAACACTAACCAAACAAACGGGCATTGGAAAAACTACAATGAAAAAAATGTTAGCAGAATATAATAGAACCGGTCAGGTAACGGAACCAAATTTAAAAAAAAGCCGTCAGTCTTTTAAAGAAAAGATCGACGATTTCACTAAAATTTCTATAAGGAGAAAAGTACACGAGTTCTATCGAAATAAATAATTACCAACAGTAGACAAAATTTTGCAAGTAGTAAATGATGATGGAGATCTGCCACAATTTAAACGATCAACATTTATAATAAATTTATGTTAAATAAATAAAATATTTTCATGTTTTTAAAATAAAATTTATTTCACCTACTTACGAATTTATTTCATCGAATGACGGTCCTGTGTAGCTCGTTACAGAGCCCCTCCAAAGCAAGTCCATTATCTCGTTGGATAGAGTATATATGCGAAACTATAAAAATTCCCGAGTTTGAGATTACTCCGAAAAAAATTCTTTTCACTTAAAAATAATGGGTGTTTTCAATAACCTGTGTTATTATAAGTAAAAGAAGATACATTTTATCGTTATATAATTTGCCACTATGCGAGTAAGATGTTTGAAATCAAATAATTTTGATTTTATATCGGTTTTAATATCATATCTCTGTGATAATTTTTGAAAAATTTGGAAATCATATGGTGGTTCTTAAAACCTACTATAAATAGGTATGAATATTTTACAAGTAATTTTGAAAATTTATAGATGTTTTTGAAAAAAGTTTTGGTTAATGGATCTTTTTAAACCTATAGCATTGTGGATATAGTTCAATCTCAGTGAGAATTGTAGTATTTAATAATTAAGCGTTTAAAATATAATGGGGGTTTTCAAAAAAATAAGTAGGTAATTTAAAAAAACATTTCTAAAATTATATTAATGGTATCAACATTCAAGACTGGGCATTTTTTGTAATAATGTGAAAATTTTTCCTAGATAATTCATGGTCATAATATGCTATTTTTTACACAAGCCTGACAGAGGTTACTCAAGAACTGTTATAACTCAATAACCTATTTCTGTGCAATGCGGTATGTTCAGATCAGTCTCATTAACCCTCATTTGTCTTATCACAGTACACGGACAAGCCCTCAGCGATTATGTAAATAAGTAGCTACATATATTGAATCCTAGCTCTAGCATGTATCTAGTACAAAAGTAGGTCCATGCGCAGTTGCCACGTGCGGGGTCCTCAATATACTCACGAGACAGCGCCCTCAGTCGGAGGACTGCCAAACTAAGATATACTATTTAAGACGATTTCCTTACTAACTGAGGCTCATTTTTTTTTGTAAAATCTGAACTTATGGTGGTAGAACTTACTTCTAAGCGACGTTTGCTTGACTTAACAATGTGAGGTCCCTATATCGGTCCTCACTTTATACGCTGGGAATATATATATATATATATATATATATATATATATATATATATATATATATATATATATATATATATATATATATATATATATATATATATATATATATATATATATATATATATATATATATATATATATATATATATATATATATATATATATATATATATATATATATATATATATATATATATATATATATATATATATATATATATATATATTTACAGCAGCCTGTTATGTGGAAAAGTAATAAGAAGGCTTGGATGACATCTGCTATAATGGAAGAATGGTTGCAAGATTTTGATTTAAGAATGGGTAAAGAAAAATGCCTCTCATCTTTCAAGACATTCAGTTAAAACTTATCAACTTATTTTTCTACCGCTCAATTGTACATCAGTTATTCAGCTAGACCAAGGCATAATACAAAATTTTAAAACATTTTACAGGGCCATTTTAATTAAGGATTTGTTATTGAAAATAGATTATGTTGATACTGTTAAAGAAATTATATAAATTTCTATAAATAACTTAAATAATAGTTTTTTAGGTATTTAAGGAAGGTACTTTTTATAACATTTTTTTTATTTGTAGCAACAATAAAATAAATATAATTTTATAGTGTCATTCCCAAAGATATGAATAGGCGAGCTTATTTGTAAGATTTTCTAATAAAAATGTAAAAAATTTTGAAGATAGATTTGTGGTGTAAGACTTTTTTCCTTTCCTTTTTCATATCGGAGATTTTTCTTTTTGTTGTAGACGCCTCTTCTTTAATATGGAGATTTCTATAATTCATCCTCATTGTACGTAATTTACAGAAGTCCTATATTAATTTAAAAGGCATCCCTTCTTTTTTTGAAATTAAGAGCTAGTTTCTTAACAACAGGGCCTTTTCTAAAAGATTCTCCATAATTTTTTTCAAAATACATACTCCACTTTGCCATGGTTTTCACCCAATCTTCTGTAGGTTTTATAAGTCCTCCATATGAAAGCTGCTGTATAACATTCCTTCTTGGAATGTTATAACTAGGATCAGTATTTATTTTATATGTGTGATCGCCTAAATTTAATAACATATCCTTGTATTTTTTTGCTAAATATCCCGCGATATATTCAAGGGCATCACTTGTAGTCTCCTTCGTTTGTCATGATGGTGATAACATAGGGTTAAACGGTACATTAAATGATCCTGATGTTGAAGAAAAAGACGAACTACTACTAGATTCATTTGTTATTACAGAATCATCGATTTTTACTTTTATATTGGCAAGATCTAAAACTTTATTCGTTAATACATATTCTTCACATTCATTTTGAACAACAGTATTTGTTTTGGCTTCTAAAACCCCTGGATTTTTCCCTAAAATTATCATTCTTAATCTCTTAATAGCCTCTAATGGACTTGGATGGTCATTTGGGCCTCGCCTTCTAATTTGTGACAAAAATTTTTCAAGGCAATCTTAATTGGTTTAATTTATGTGTACATATATAATATATTCCCATTCCTAATGTATCCTTCATGTCCTGGTAAAGAGATTGAAGCTGTGGATTGAAGTTGTGGAAATTAATATACCATTTTGAAAAATTTGTAATGCATTCTTTCCTTGTACACGCATTTTTGAAATTAAATTAATAAAGTTATTTAGGTGGTGAACTTGCATTTCTAAATTTACACCATAAGCACATTTAGAAGGTACCACTCCATTTTTGACATAACTATTAAAAATATCGAACCACTTATTAACATCGCTGATAAAATTGCGTAAATCCTCCGCTAATTGATGGTTCCCGCCCGGTTTATAACGGATGAGAGCTGTAGCAATGGTGTTCGACATCAGTTGTGCAGCAAGCTTTACATTTTGACTCTAACTTTTTTCACATAAAATGGTTTTTATTAATTTGGTGGGGAGTTAACCTCCCCACATGTTAAAGATATTAATGGTTTTTTGGTACTGACTCTACCATCTTCAAGTTGAAAATCTTTATCTAATAGCCAATTCCGAATAAGCTTTAATAAGTGTGGGGCATCGCCAAACATGTAAATGTTTTTTTTTAGTTTGCAGATGTTCAAAGTAAGTTTTATTAATGTCGATTCCCAATTCCTTCCATAAGCCCACATTACTTCCTCCACAATCGGAGACACATGCTACGACATTATATCCTATATTATGCAGTTCAGATATCACATTAAACAAAATATCCTTAGTTTTTTGGTCAAACCGATGTATATAGGTTGTTTCCAGTTAGAAAAAGACTTCGACCCATCATCACCTGCATTTGGTTGTATGGGCCCAATATTTGGTCATTCCCGACGTCATATTTCTCAATTCTTCATCGAATGAAATCACAACAGTCCTGTCAAGTTTTGTAAATGACTCGCCAGCCAATTTCAGCATCATTAAGACATCAATTAAAATGCCTGGACCTACATTTAAATTACACGCCCATCGTCTTAATGAAGACGATGGTAAAGGATAATGTAATTTGTTTTTTAAATACAAATAACATTTTTTGCTGTAATACCGTATGGTAAATGCTCTAGCAATTTCTTCCTGGGTCCATTTGACGACTTTCTTTTTTTTTGACAGTTGAGCGGCAGTAATAGCGGCAAGTAATAGCGGCAATGAAACAGAGAAAAGCACCCGGCATCAACAATATTCCCAACTTTGTCATAAAAAACTTACCTCACCTTACAGTAATGTTCCTTGTTAACCTATTCAACTCATATATGAGACTAACCTACTATCCTGCATATTGGAAAACAGCCACGGTCATCCCTATACACAAACCCAATAAATCAGATCCAGCTTGCTACAGACCCATCAACCTAATACCTTCCATAGGCAAGCTATTCGATACCCTGATCCAATCCCGAGTATTAGAATTCCAGGGGCATACAACGTCATGGGCGAATTCCAATACGGATTCCAACCCCGCCACTCAACCGACTAACAGCTGTTTCGCATCGAGGTTAATACACAGAGGGGTTGTCTTCCTAGACTTCGAGAAAGCCTTCGACAAAGTCTGGCATCCCGAACTGTTATACAAATTACATCTAGCAAAATATCCGATTCGTATTATTAAAATAATACAATCATACAAGCATGCATTTGCTGTGTCGGTATTTTTGTGCCTTCATTATGACACGTAGGTATCATAACGCTTAGCTTATGGTACTAGACGTAAACAAAGATAAAATAAAGATAATTGACAAAGTAATACAATGTTACAACTCGCGTTAACAGAGTAATTCTTATCCCTATTCGTTCTTACATTCACGAAAATCACAAAGATTGGGACATGTCTATTTATCAGGTAGCTCTCGCTATTCGTCTAGCTAAACATGACGTTACGGGTACTCCCCTGGTTTTTTTAATTTCGCACGAAATATTCCGTTATCGGATGAGTATTAGGGGAAAAATTCCGAGAATGCAAATAATGTCTTCACAATCGATGAGAAAAATCAGCCTATAACTGATTTACAAGAATTACCTAACTTATATCTTGTTGGATGAAAAAGATTGGATTCCAGACCGTGTCTGGAAAAGAAATTATAGCTTATCTGATGATGTAAACAAGGTAACAACTTCAAGGTAACAATTTGGGCAATTGGCACCTTAAAGATCTTAAATCGGATAACACTAATTTAGATTCAGATGATGCCATCAGGACGCGAGAGTTCTTATAACTCAGATAACCCCGATAATTGAACTCTGTTATTATTATCTTTACTTGTTATATCTATTTTATCTTAATTCGGACCGTGTTTCTCAATTATATGATATCCCTCGAGTCTTATAAGTTTGACCTAGCATTGGGATGGGATGTCTCATAGCATCTCTATTATATGTTGTGACGCTCTCTTCTTCGTCTTGGTTCTTATTGCGAGCGCCACTGTCTGTTTATAGTGCGTATACAGACCACTTTTCCTTACAGGCGGTTCTGTAAGGGCCTTGAATAGCTGCGAGTGGAGAGAGGCGGACAAGGGTCGCGTGTTCCACAGATAGGCCTTTGATTAACCCATCTTAAAGAATTCACAGATGGTTACATCAGAATTTACGGATGGTTACATCAGGTTGATGAAATCACATCAAATGGTTACATCAGGTTTATTTTCAATCTTGGTTCAACAGATTATGGACAGGTCAGATTATGTAATCTATATACAGGTGATTCAGTTTGATTACAGTCAAGTGTGGTTAATGCGATGTTAAAAGCGTTATGAATAGGGTTTGGCAGTCAGCACACGAAAAGACGGTCTTAGATGGCCCGAATCATTACGGGGACCCAAAATGGCGGCGAGTTAAGCAAGAGCGGCGTTAATTTAGCGTGCGCAGGGGAAAGCTGTAGCAATACAGTTTACAGCAGTACATTTTACGGTAACACAGCGGTGAGTTCGGGAACGCAGAGTAAACTAACTACATAAATAAGTATATAAATAGAGTACATAAGTATATAAATAAGTACTTGTAGTACTTATTTAACGTGACTATCGTGGTACGAGTGAGCCGTTCCTTCTTATTCCTTCTGGCCGACGCCGTCGGCGACGTACAGACGAGGTGCACGGCTAGAAATGATCGATGGGACAGGACGTATTTTTATCGATCCTATACACGTTCAGCGATCCGAATTGCCGAAGATATGCGAATGTATGTTTTTACCGATCCTAGCTGCTTTCAGCAGGTCGCGTTGAATATGTGTAGGGTTAGTGACGAAATCTCTCGCACATTTTTTTACACCAAGTACTGTTTGTAACCTAGAAATATGAGACATAAAAACCCGAGCAAAAAAAACCATCATTATATCGATAAAATGAGCCGCCTTCACACGTGCTGCCGCATTTTTAACAGCGTTATCAAGTATTACCGATTTCTAGGAATTTAAGGAAAAGCAAATGATGTTATATACATCGCCCATCACATTATAACATTTTCATGTAATATAACAAAATATTGATCACACTGTATACATTTCGTCATATCATAAAACAATTGGATGGTGAATGTGATGCAGAATAAGAATGTTTCCCATTCAAATATTACGGATCCATTTTACACGTTCCTCGGCCGTGTCACATGGGCATTCATAAAAGAGCCTTTATGGTGACGATTTTAGCTTGCTGTAAGAAAACTGCTCCGATCTCCCATTGCGGCAATTGTGGGTATCCTTTGAAAATTTTTTATGTCTCATATTTCGCTGTTTCAAACTATACTTATTGTCCGCAATGGGGGATAATATGATGCAATATAAATAAATATTGTGCGAGTATGGTAATCAAATATACTAAAACTTTTTGTTTTATTTGATTTTCGTGGCACACAAAAATTTATCATTTTTGCACTTAAAAGATACTTGCTTTTTTATATACAGCCGCGGTTTTTGAAAATATATTAAAAAAACAACAAATACATTACACAATAT